>JAJOZX010006212.1:20000-274047 GCA_023014485.1 Bathynomus jamesi | reverse complement strand
CTAGTTATACGATCACATGTTTTGAACATGTTTTAAACCATGTGAAATTTGTAGTTATAGATTAATTATTTTTAAAAAGAACTATCAAATGAAGGAAGTAGGAATTTAGGAAGAGAAAGGTTGTTCAAGACCTATTTAAATATAAAAGTTCAAGAAGCTAACTTCTCAAGTTTAGTTAAAGTTATGTCAATCAGTTTGACTCCCCGTAGGTATGGAAATTTATGGAATTAAAGTAAAGTTATTAAGCATTTTAACTTTGCTCATTATTTGTCTAAGTTTTATAAGTTACCAGTTTTTAAATGCTGGTTTACTAATGTTGTTTTGGAGTTTTGCATGTTTTGCTTTGTTAACGATTTATGTTTTAAAGTGACTTCTACGTTGGTGAGTTAATTGAAATGTACTATACTTCCATGTTGTGTTGTTTGGTTAAAAGAGTTTGTACTGTATTCAAACCTCCTACCACTTCAGACTAGTCAATACCCGTAGTTTTAGTAGAGTAAATGTTACTCCTCCACAGGTAGATCTGGAGGGCTTGGGGCTTTGAATCCTGTACTGTTTTTGTGTTGTTTGGTCTCTGTCCAAAGGAGGCCATAAGACCGTTGTTGTTTGGCCCATGGCCAAGGGAGGCGATAAGACCGTTGTTGTTTGGCCCATGGTCAAAGGAGGCCATAAGACCCTTGTAATAGTTTTCCCTCTGGCCAAAATAAGCCATAAGGGCCTTGTTGAATAGTTTTGGCTATGGCCATGGTAGGCCATCAACCCATTGTTGAATAGGTTGGGCTATGGACAAGGTAGGCCATCAGCCCCTTGTTGAATAATTTGGTCTATGGCCAAGGTAGGCCATCAGCCCCTTGTTGAATAATTTGGGCTATGGACAAGGTAGGCCATCAGCCCCTTGTTGAATAATTTGGGCTATGGCCAAGGTAGGCCATCAGCCCCTTGTTTGGGGCTATGACCAAAGTAGGCTATAAAACCCTTTAGAGTAGAGTAGTTTGGGCTATGGCCAAAGTAGGCCATAAAACCCTTTAGAGTAGTTTGTTTGTATGTGCCACTGTCTAACCATATAGAGTCAGGGGTCCCCAACCCTGTGCCCGCGAGCACCATGGTGCCCGCCGACCCTTTTGCGTGTGCCCGCCACTGACTGACTACGATTGATGTTTTTATTTAAATTTTTAATAAAATGTTAAGTATGTTACATATTTTAAATATTTAGTTACTAAATATTTAAAATATGTAACATACTTAACATTTTATTAAATTTTAGTAGTTAATTACAGAAACATGCTCATTTATTTGAAAATAATTATTTCTTTATAAATAAATTAAGTTATCGTTTTGATAATTTTTCTAAGATTCTTAGTTAGCCCATCCTTGTTTTTTTTGGTGTATTATGTTCATTATTTTACATAGGAATTAAATGTTTTTTTTGTGTATTATGTTCATTATTAAGGCCAACTATAAATTTGCCTTGAAAAAGTAAATGGTGCCGCCGCACTACCGGTAGTCTTGAATGTGCTCTTCGGCACAAAAAAGTTGGGGACCCCTGATAGAGGGTCATTCAAAAAAGACGCAACAGTTTAAATTGCTTATATTTCGTAATATTGTTAACGTACAGGAATGATTTTTGTATTAGTTTACAGCGTACACCTGGGAGTTTTGTTACCTCTTAGGCCTAGTAGCGTAAGGCGCTAGGCGAACGACTCTTGAAGCCTAAGGTGTAGTAGCGAGTCATTAGTCAGTGTTTAGGAAGATGTACAGTTGTACACTTTACAACAACGTGTGTTTATAGTGAAAATGTTTTATGCTACCGGCAGTGCAGTTCAAGTTCAACGTAATTTTTGCAAGAAATTCAACTGCAGGAAAGGTCCGAACAGATCTACGATATATAGGCTAATTCAAAAGTTTGAAAATACGGCTACTGCAACCGACAATAAGAAAGGCGTTGTGGGTAGGAAGAGACCTGCAAGATCAGTGAATAACTTTAAACGTGCAAAGGAGGCAGTTACGCGAAGTCCTCAGAAATCTGTTAACCGTCTCTCTCAACAATTGACGAGGAAGCTCTAACAGTGGCTGCATCCTCCAGCGCGGGACACGTCAACGCGAAGAAGAGGCGACGTCAAACCAAAACATCAACGCGCTGTTCCCAAACTTTCTCAAATCTCCGTGCAGCGGGCTGTCTACGGTTGGCCAGACTGGCAGTCGACGGCCTGTTGCGTGGCACAGTCAGAGTGCCGATCGGCTCCCGGGGCCGGACCTATTCTCAGCCTGCTATTTTTTCAATTACAGGGAGCAATTGCGTGCTCCCCGAACTACTCTTACTCTCTGGCGACATTAAGACTAATCCAGGCCCCACTACAACTTACACATGTCACCATACACAAAGACATAGACACAATAGCACCATGAGACAAATACAGAAGTATAATATTAACATATTACAGTACAACGTAGATGGCCTCACAAACAAAATCATGCAGCTTAGGGAATTCGTACACAAACAAGACATTCACATAGCACTTATACAAGAAACAAAACTAAAACGCACACACAAAACACCCACCATCCTGACTTCACGGCGATCCGTCAAGATCGAACTGGGGGTAACGGGGGTGGACTTATCACTTATATACGTAAAAGCATTAGCTACACTGATGCTACCCAAAACATTACAAACACAATCCAAGCAGATAACACGATAGAAATACAGGCAGTTAACATTGAAACACGCGCAAAACACAACACCACACTAATCAACATTTACATCCCACCAGATAGTTCACCTCAGGTGCCAGCCAATTACAATCCACAGTTACACAATCTGGCCTCTCTCACTAATGTCATCTTAGAAGGAGACTTCAACGCCAAAGAACTAGTTGGTACCTGCACAACCAAAGCAACGCCAGAGGCGCCAACATAACCACACAACTAAACAGCCTCTTCATTCTTAACAATGCAGAAGAACATACACACATACCACATCAAGCAGGATACTCAAACTCCTCCCCAGACATAACGTTCTGTTCCCCCTCACCAGCAACACATACACAATGGAGAACAGAAAAACAACTGTCATCAGACTACCTGCCCATCATCATTACAACACATTCTACACTCTTCCCCAACAGCCTTAGGCACACTTACAGAAATTACAAGAAAGCTGATTGGGAACAGTTCAAAATACAGACTGAGGAACAATTCACCCCATTAAACAACACACCCATCATAAACATCAATACAACACTCAAAATATTTAATCAGATCATCAATAATGCAAACAAATACATATCCAAGGGTTACATTAGGAAATACAACCCAAATTACACTAGAAAAATAGCCCACCTCATAAGGCAACGTAACAACCTCAAATATAACACAAACACCACACACAGAAGCCATAAAACAGCAGATACAACAGCTCAACACAGAAATAAACAACAAACTCAAAGAAAAACAAACAGAAACATTCAGGGAATTCATAACAACACTAAACCACTCCACAGATACATACAGGCTATACAAGACTATAAACAGCATTACCCACTCTAATAGCGGCATTCACACCTCACACGCGGCTATCTGTCGCAGCCAAAATAATATCCCAACATACACACAACAAGCTAACATTCTAGTTAATCACTACGCAAAGATAAGTCACTTAAACAGAGACAACAACCAGAAACACGCAGACAGACAAACAGCCAGACTCAAGAAAAACTACAGACTCGACACGACCATTACACCCTTCAATACAAACCAGACCACCAAGATCATCAAAAACATTAAGAATTCGAAGGCTACTGGACCAGACAACATATCTAACATACACCTTAAACACTTGGGCCCACAAGGAATACTAGCTCTCACAAATATCAGCACATATTCATACCAACACTGTATTATTCCTGACATATGGAAACAAGGTAAAATTATTACACTACTCAAACCAAACAAAAATCCAACAGAACCAGCTTCCTATAGACCCATTACTTTACTATGCACACCTTCCAAAGTAACAGAAAGACTAATCTTACAAATCACCAACCCACACATTCCACTATCGCCTACTCAACATGGATTCAGATCTCACCACTCAACCACGACATTATTCACTAACCTCACGCAGCACATCATGGATGGCATCAACTCCAGACGACCAGCTCAACGTGCACTATTAGCAACAATAGACATTAGTAAAGCATTTGATGCTATCCCACGCTTCCCTCTCATAAACAAAATACTCAACACAAACATGCACAATAACACCAAAAGGTGGCTGAGCAACTATCTTTCAGGAAGATACTCACATGTCACATTTAATGGCAAGTCATCCAAAAACAAGCTTTTTCCGAGCTCTGTTCTCTCACCAACACTCTTCAACTTATACATGCATGACACTCCAACACCCATAGATAACGAGCTTACCTTATCATCATATGCAGATGACATCACTCTAACATCCACCCACAACAACATCGACACCGCTACAAATAACCTACAAACATACATAAACAGTATACAAGACTGGCTCACACACAATAGACTCAAAGTAGCGCCCACAAAATCAACCATCACCTTGCTTACAAGCAACACAAAAGAACACCAGGTAATTCCACAGCTTACACTAAACAACATCAACATTCCACACACTCACAGGACCAAAATACTTGGGGTCACATACAACACATCATTATCTTTTGCAAACCACATTCAGAACATTAAAAACAAATGTACGTCAAGACTTAACACGCTTAGGGTACTAACAGGCACAAACTTTGGACACCAGCAGGAAACAACATCACTCATATACAAACAATATATTCGCTCAGTTATGGACTATGCTAGCCCATGCTGGGCACCCATTATCTCAAACACACACATAAACACCTTACAGACAATACAAAACAACGCACTTCGTATCATTACAGAATGCACTCAAACAACACCAATAGAACACCTGCATACAGAAACAAAAATACTGAAAGTTAGGGAACATTTAGACATGAGGGGAACACAATTCATGGCAGCAGCGACAACTAACCCACAACACCCTTGCCACTACATGTACAATCATGCACCAACACCTCGCACCATTAAGGTAACACCAGAGAGACATTATAACCAAATACTCTATTCCATACCACGCCCCACAGACATCACACAGTACAGAAAACACATACACACACACCTAACCCACAAAGCACTGACACGACTCGGTCCGAATGCGGTCCTAGGTGTGAAGCCGCCACCCATTAACAGGTCAGAGATCAGCCTGAGCAGATCGGATCGAGTTAACTTAGCCCGATTCCGATGTAGACATCACCCCAACTTACGGACATATAAACACAGACTAGACAACTCCATAGACGACACCTGCCACCTGTGCCAGGACACACCACAAACAATTGAACACATTATGACAGACTGTACCGCTCTAGCACAAAACAGAACACAACACAACATCACTAGTGCGCTGAACCTCTGGTCCACTCCGGAGAGGGTGATCGGTTACCTGCGTGCCGCCGGCTTGCTCGATCAGGGTGGGCTGATCGGCTAAATAACAACAACAACAACAACAATTGGAAATATCTCGTTCATCGACCAACAGTATATTAAAGAAAGATCTGGGCATGTTTCCGTATAAACTTCAAATGCATCAGACGCTCACTGAGCGAGCGAAAGCTGTTAGAAATGATTTTTGTGGTTCATTTCTGCAATTCTTGGAAAGAAACCCTGCGGTTCTAAAAAAACATCTGGTTTACTGACGTGGCGCATTTTTACCTCAAAGGTAAATCCCAATCACAAACACAATAATGGAGGCGCCATTACACCGGCAAAAATGCACCGTATGGTGCGCTGTTTCAGCTAAAGGAATTGTTGAGCCAATTTTTCTCCACAAGACGGTGTCATCGGAACGATACCATCACCACCTTCAAGAAGACTTTATCCCGTTGCTTCAAGGCATGGTTAATAATTTCGAGGAAATGTTTTTCCAACAGGATGGAGCTCGACCCCATACTTCAAATGCAATTTTGAATACCTTAAATGAATATTTTGACGATCGCGTCATCTCGAATCGCTTCCCTGGACGTTTTGCCTGTGGATGGTCTTGGCCACCATATTCTCCGGATCTCAACCCATGTGATTATTTTTTATGGGGATATCTGAAAGATAATGTTTACAGAAACACTCCTCTCACAATTAGTGAGCTGCAAGAGGAAATTTCATCTGTTGTCAGCACAATCACTCATGACGTTCTACGCACAGTACTTGCAACTTTCAACGTCGACTGCAAATGGTTTTGGATGCCGGTGGTTCACATATTGAACATGTTTTCATTAAATAAAAACTGCACAGAACCAGAGCGCAGCAATAAAAGCCTCTACTCTCCGATCTTTGGTTATGTTCAGACAGGTTGTCATGTTTGTGACACATGGAAAGAGTACAATGTATATATATATATATATATATATATATATATATATATATATATATATATATATATATATATATATATTTTGCATTCCTCTGAATCCAGTTGGTCTTCAAAACTTGGATTCACCACTCCAGTGAAGTCAATACCCGTAGTTATGATTGAGTAAATGTTATGTGTCCTACAGGTAGGTCTGGAAGGTTTGGGGTTTTGAAGGAATCCAATCTGTTTGCAAGTAATGTATGTGTCTGTTGATGAAATATGTTGAGTGATTCTTCTTTAAAAGAAGAATTGGATGCTTGGAGTTGTATGTATATATTTTTATACTGTATGCATGTGTAAATGTATATTTTGTTGTAGGGTTTTATTTTTGAGTTTTGTGTTAGGTTAACCAATTTGCTGAGTAAAGAACTTCAAATGTTGCATTTGAGACCCTCATATCAAGCCTTGTCTGTTTTATGCCTATATGTGAAATAGGGCTTAGAATAGGTTGCGCTGATATGTCAAACAGGACTTACAATAGGTTGCGCCTATATGTCAAATAGGACTTAAATGTGTTACGCCTATATGTCAAATAGGACTTAGAATGTGTTATGCCTATATGTGAAACAGGACTTAGAATAGGGTTAAGAATAGGTATTAGGTGGGTGTAGGTTTAATTTAAATTTTTTGATGTTACAGTTCTGAGTTAATTTTTTGATGTTACAGTTCTGAGTTGAATTTTTTGATGTTGCAGTTCTGAGTTGAATTTTTTGTGATGTTACAGTTCTGAGTTGAATTTTGCAATTTTGCGATGTTAATGAGTCTTATGAGTAAGTTAAATTGCTGAAGTAAATTTTATAACCTACACCACAGGTTGAATTAAAAATTAGTGTTTTTAGTTAGGATAGGCCTTGAGTGTAAAGAGTAGGGCCTACTTTGTGAGGGAGACGAGACTTCTTGTATATTTAAATTGCAAATTGTAGTGTTTGAAGTTGGCCTTTAGTGTATGAGTATGTTAGGCCTATTAGTTAATGTAAGGTAAAGTGGGCCTACTAAAGGTGCCTATGTTGCGGGCCTACTAAATAGGCTTAGGTTGAAATTGGCCTATTTTTATCGGACCTAAAATGAATTAAGCCTGTTAAATGAACAAGGCTTTGTTTACGGTTAGTGTAAAGGTAAAGTTTGTGTTGGTGTAAAGGTAAAGGGATCGGTTCCCCATGTACACGGGCCACCATGTGAAAAAACTATATAGGGCCTGATACTCTCATCCGTTGGAAATTTTCAGCAGATTCCAGTGGAGAGTTAACGACAAAAGCCCTACGTTTTTTCGCGAGAGTTATGTATGTGTATGTCTTCAAAGGACCTCTTTATGTTTATTTGCCTTCGGTATTTGCGCTGCCTAATGGTAAAGAAAGAAATTGCCTTACCTTATTATTTCGTTGGGCCTCGCTTCTGTTTCGATGTAGGGCGCGACGATGTTTTTCGATGTACGGCCGCGGTACGATGGAGTTACACAACGAGTTGATTTGATGTAACTAATATAGGCAGTCACTATATACCTGAAGGAATAGGTCTATCCTTTTTATAGTTATTAGGTTTTATATTAAGAGGATTTCACTCAGAACTTATAGGAAGATAAAGGACATCTTCTTTGCTTAAAGCATCGCTGTAACATGTTTAGCTCCGAGCGAGCCGATATAATATAATCTTCGTATTTTAGTATTTGCCGAATTTGCAAAGTTCGTTGACTCTTCTCTCGATGTAATTTTCATGAGTCGGCAGTGGAAAATTTTGAACACGAAATAATAAATTTGGTTTTCTTGTCAAGTAGGCCCGATGCCTACATATGAGTTCTATGTATGTATGGCAATTATTTTCATCCCCAATAGGCTATGTCGCCAATCCCGAGGCAATTTTGTATAGATATTTAATTAAATTAATTAACAATTTATATTTAATTACGAAATAAAAGTACCACATACGATACCATGTTTTAAGCGTGTATAGTTTTTCCATATACTGGGGGGGGGGGGAAAAATTTGTAGTTATAGATTAAATTTTTGACAAACTATGTTTTAAACCATGTGAAATGGATTAAAAAGAATGAAGTAGGAATTTAGGAAGAGAAAGGTTGTTCAAGACCTATTTAAATATAAAAGTTCAAGAAGCTAACTTCTCAAGTTTAGTTAAAGTTATGTCAATCAGTTTGACTCCCCGTAGTATGGAAATTTATGGAATTAAAGTAAAGTTATTAAGCATTTTAACTTTGCTCATTATTTGTCTAAGTTTTATAAGTTACCAGTTTTTAAATGCTGGTTTACTAATGTTGTTTTGGAGTTTTGCATGTTTTGCTTTGTTAACGATTTATGTTTTAAAGTGACTTCTACGTTGGTGAGTTAATTGAAATGTACTATACTTCCATGTTGTGTTGTTTGGTTAAAAGAGTTTGTACTGTATTCAAACCTCCTACCACTTCAGACTAGTCAATACCCGTAGTTTTAGTAGAGTAAATGTTACTCCTCCACAGGTAGATCTGGAGGGCTTGGGGCTTTGAATCCTGTACTGTTTTTGTGTTGTTTGGTCTCTGGCCAAAGGAGGCCATAAGACCGTTGTGTTTGGCCCATGGCCAAGGGAGGCGATAAGACCGTTGTTGTTTGGCCCATGGCCAAAGGAGGCCATAAGACCCTTGTAATAGTTTTCCCTCTGGCCAAAATAAGCCATAAGGGCCTTGTTGAATAGTTTTGGCTATGGCCATGGTAGGCCATCAACCCATTGTTGAATAGGTTGGGCTATGGACAAGGTAGGCCATCAGCCCCTTGTTGAATAATTTGGTCTATGGCCAAGGTAGGCCATCAGCCCCTTGTTGAATAATTTGGGCTATGGACAAGGTAGGCCATCAGCCCCTTGTTGAATAATTTGGGCTATGGCCAAGGTAGGCCATCAGCCCCTTGTTTGGGGCTATGACCAAAGTAGGCTATAAAACCCTTTAGAGTAGAGTAGTTTGGGCTATGGCCAAAGTAGGCCATAAAACCCTTTAGAGTAGTTTGTTTGTATGTGCCACTGTCTAACCATATAGAGTCAGGGGTCCCCAACCCTGTGCCCGCGAGCACCATGGTGCCCGCCGACCCTTTTGCGTGTGCCCGCCACTGACTGACTACGATTGATGTTTTTATTTAAATTTTTAATAAAATGTTAAGTATGTTACATATTTTAAATATTTAGTTACTAAATATTTAAAATATGTAACATACTTAACATTTTATTAAATTTTAGTAGTTAATTACAGAAACATGCTCATTTATTTGAAAATAATTATTTCTTTATAAATAAATTAAGTTATCGTTTTGATAATTTTTCTAAGATTCTTAGTTAGCCCATCCTTGTTTTTTTTGTGTATTATGTTCATTATTTTACATAGGAATTAAATGTTTTTTTTGTGTATTATGTTCATTATTAAGGCCAACTATAAATTTGCCTTGAAAAAGTAAATGGTGCCGCCGCACTACCGGTAGTCTTGAATGTGCTCTTCGGCACAAAAAAGTTGGGGACCCCTGATAGAGGGTCATTCAAAAAAGACGCAACAGTTTAAATTGCTTATATTTCGTAATATTGTTAACGTACAGGAATGATTTTTGTATTAGTTTACAGCGTACACCTGGGAGTTTTGTTACCTCTTAGGCCTAGTAGCGTAAGGCGCTAGGCGAACGACTCTTGAAGCCTAAGGTGTAGTAGCGAGTCATTAGTCAGTGTTTAGGAAGATGTACAGTTGTACACTTTACAACAACGTGTGTTTATAGTGAAAATGTTTTATGCTACCGGCAGTGCAGTTCAAGTTCAACGTAATTTTTGCAAGAAATTCAACTGCAGGAAAGGTCCGAACAGATCTACGATATATAGGCTAATTCAAAAGTTTGAAAATACGGCTACTGCAACCGACAATAAGAAAGGCGTTGTGGGTAGGAAGAGACCTGCAAGATCAGTGAATAACTTTAAACGTGCAAAGGAGGCAGTTACGCGAAGTCCTCAGAAATCTGTTAACCGTCTCTCTCAACAATTGACGAGGAAGCTAACAGTGGCTGCATCCTCCAGCGCGGGACACGTCAACGCGAAGAAGAGGCGACGTCAAACCAAAACATCAACGCGCTGTTGGCCAAACTTTCTCAAATCTCCGTGCAGCGGGCTGTCTACGGTTGGCCAGACTGGCAGTCGACGGCCTGTTGCGTGGCACAGTCAGAGTGCCGATCGGCTCCCGGGGCCGGACCTATTCTCAGCCTGCTATTTTTTCAATTACAGGGAGCAATTGCGTGCTCCCCGAACTACTCTTACTCTCTGGCGACATTAAGACTAATCCAGGCCCCACTACAACTTACACATGTCACCATACACAAAGACATAGACACAATAGCACCATGAGACACATACAGAAGTATAATATTAACATATTACAGTACAACGTAGATGGCCTCACAAACAAAATCATGCAGCTTAGGGAATTCGTACACAAACAAGACATTCACATAGCACTTATACAAGAAACAAAACTAAAACGCACACACAAAACACCCACCATCCCTGACTTCACGGCGATCCGTCAAGATCGAACTGGGGGTAACGGGGGTGGACTTATCACTTATATACGTAAAAGCATTAGCTACACTGATGCTACCCAAAACATTACAAACACAATCCAAGCAGATAACACGATAGAAATACAGGCAGTTAACATTGAAACACGCGCAAAACACAACACCACACTAATCAACATTTACATCCCACCAGATAGTTCACCTCAGGTGCCAGCAAATTACAATCCACAGTTACACAATCTGGCCTCTCTCACTAATGTCATCTTAGAAGGAGACTTCAACGCCAAAGACACTAGTTGGTACCTGCACAACCAAAGCAACGCCAGAGGCGCCAACATAACCACACAACTAAACAGCCTCTTCATTCTTAACAATGCAGAAGAACATACACACATACCACATCAAGCAGGATACTCAAACTCCTCCCCAGACATAACGTTCTGTTCCCCCTCACCAGCAACACATACACAATGGAGAACAGAAAAACAACTGTCATCAGACTACCTGCCCATCATCATTACAACACATTCTACACTCTTCCCCAACAGCCTTAGGCACACTTACAGAAATTACAAGAAAGCTGATTGGGAACAGTTCAAAATACAGACTGAGGAACAATTCACCCCATTAAACAACACACCCATCATAAACATCAATACAACACTCAAAATATTTAATCAGATCATCAATAATGCAAACAAATACATACCAAGGGTACATTAGGAAATACAACCCAAATTACACTAGAAAAATAGCCCACCTCATAAGGCAACGTAACAACCTCAAATATAACACAAACACCACACACAGAAGCCATAAAACAGCAGATACAACAGCTCAACACAGAAATAAACAACAAACTCAAAGAAAAACAAACAGAAACATTCAGGGAATTCATAACAACACTAAACCACTCCACAGATACATACAGGCTATACAAGACTATAAACAGCATTACCCACTCTAATAGCGGCATTCACACCTCACACGCGGCTATCTGTCGCAGCCAAAATAATATCCCAACATACACACAACAAGCTAACATTCTAGTTAATCACTACGCAAAGATAAGTCACTTAAACAGAGACAACAACCAGAAACACGCAGACAGACAAACAGCCAGACTCAAGAAAAACTACAGACTCGACACGACCATTACACCCTTCAATACAAACCAGACCACCAAGATCATCAAAAACATTAAGAATTCGAAGGCTACTGGACCAGACAACATATCTAACATACACCTTAAACACTTGGGCCCACAAGGAATACTAGCTCTCACAAATATCAGCACATATTCATACCAACACTGTATTATTCCTGACATATGGAAACAAGGTAAAATTATTACACTACTCAAACCAAACAAAAATCCAACAGAACCAGCTTCCTATAGACCCATTACTTTACTATGCACACCTTCCAAAGTAACAGAAAGACTAATCTTACAAATCACCAACCCACACATTCCACTATCGCCTACTCAACATGGATTCAGATCTCACCACTCAACCACGACATTATTCACTAACCTCACGCAGCACATCATGGATGGCATCAACTCCAGACGACCAGCTCAACGTGCACTATTAGCAACAATAGACATTAGTAAAGCATTTGATGCTATCCCACGCTTCCCTCTCATAAACAAAATACTCAACACAAACATGCACAATAACACCAAAAGGTGGCTGAGCAACTATCTTTCAGGAAGATACTCACATGTCACATTTAATGGCAAGTCATCCAAAAACAAGCTTTTTCCGAGCTCTGTTCTCTCACCAACACTCTTCAACTTATACATGCATGACACTCCAACACCCATAGATAACGAGCTTACCTTATCATCATATGCAGATGACATCACTCTAACATCCACCCACAACAACATCGACACCGCTACAAATAACCTACAAACATACATAAACAGTATACAAGACTGGCTCACACACAATAGACTCAAAGTAGCGCCCACAAAATCAACCATCACCTTGCTTACAAGCAACACAAAAGAACACCAGGTAATTCCACAGCTTACACTAAACAACATCAACATTCCACACACTCACAGGACCAAAATACTTGGGGTCACATACAACACATCATTATCTTTTGCAAACCACATTCAGAACATTAAAAACAAATGTACGTCAAGACTTAACACGCTTAGGGTACTAACAGGCACAAACTTTGGACACCAGCAGGAAACAACATCACTCATATACAAACAATATATTCGCTCAGTTATGGACTATGCTAGCCCATGCTGGGCACCCATTATCTCAAACACACACATAAACACCTTACAGACAATACAAAACAACGCACTTCGTATCATTACAGAATGCACTCAAACAACACCAATAGAACACCTGCATACAGAAACAAAAATACTGAAAGTTAGGGAACATTTAGACATGAGGGGAACACAATTCATGGCAGCAGCGACAACTAACCCACAACACCCTTGCCACTACATGTACAATCATGCACCAACACCTCGCACCATTAAGGTAACACCAGAGAGACATTATAACCAAATACTCTATTCCATACCACGCCCCACAGACATCACACAGTACAGAAAACACATACACACACACCTAACCCACAAAGCACTGACACGACTCGGTCCGAATGCGGTCCTAGGTGTGAAGCCGCCACCCATTAACAGGTCAGAGATCAGCCTGAGCAGATCGGATCGAGTTAACTTAGCCCGATTCCGATGTAGACATCACCCCAACTTACGGACATATAAACACAGACTAGACAACTCCATAGACGACACCTGCCACCTGTGCCAGGACACACCACAAACAATTGAACACATTATGACAGACTGTACCGCTCTAGCACAAAACAGAACACAACACAACATCACTAGTGCGCTGAACCTCTGGTCCACTCCGGAGAGGGTGATCGGTTACCTGCGTGCCGCCGGCTTGCTCGATCAGGGTGGGCTGATCGGCTAAATAACAACAACAACAACAACAATTGGAAATATCTCGTTCATCGACCAACAGTATATTAAAGAAAGATCTGGGCATGTTTCCGTATAAACTTCAAATGCATCAGACGCTCACTGAGCGAGCGAAAGCTGTTAGAAATGATTTTTGTGGTTCATTTCTGCAATTCTTGGAAAGAAACCCTGCGGTTCTAAAAAAACATCTGGTTTACTGACGTGGCGCATTTTTACCTCAAAGGTAAATCCCAATCACAAACACAATAATGGAGGCGCCATTACACCGGCAAAAATGCACCGTATGGTGCGCTGTTTCAGCTAAAGGAATTGTTGAGCCAATTTTTCTCCACAAGACGGTGTCATCGGAACGATACCATCACCACCTTCAAGAAGACTTTATCCCGTTGCTTCAAGGCATGGTTAATAATTTCGAGGAAATGTTTTTCCAACAGGATGGAGCTCGACCCCATACTTCAAATGCAATTTTGAATACCTTAAATGAATATTTTGACGATCGCGTCATCTCGAATCGCTTCCCTGGACGTTTTGCCTGTGGATGGTCTTGGCCACCATATTCTCCGGATCTCAACCCATGTGATTATTTTTTATGGGGATATCTGAAAGATAATGTTTACAGAAACACTCCTCTCACAATTAGTGAGCTGCAAGAGGAAATTTCATCTGTTGTCAGCACAATCACTCATGACGTTCTACGCACAGTACTTGCAACTTTCAACGTCGACTGCAAATGGTTTTGGATGCCGGTGGTTCACATATTGAACATGTTTTTCATTAAATAAAAACTGCACAGAACCAGAGCGCAGCAATAAAAGCCTCTACTCTCCGATCTTTGGTTATGTTCAGACAGGTTGTCATGTTTGTGACACATGGAAAGAGTACAATGTAAATATATATATATATATATATATATATATATATTTTGCATTCCTCTGAATCCAGTTGGTCTTCAAAACTTGGATTCACCACTCCAGTGAAGTCAATACCCGTAGTTATGATTGAGTAAATGTTATGTGTCCTACAGGTAGGTCTGGAAGGTTTGGGGTTTTGAAGGAATCCAATCTGTTTGCAAGTAATGTATGTGTCTGTTGATGAAATATGTTGAGTGATTCTTCTTTAAAAGAAGAATTGGATGCTTGGAGTTGTATGTATATATTTTTATACTGTATGCATGTGTAAATGTATATTTTGTTGTAGGGTTTTATTTTTGAGTTTTGTGTTAGGTTAACCAATTTGCTGAGTAAAGAACTTCAAATGTTGCATTTGAGACCCTCATATCAAGCCTTGTCTGTTTTATGCCTATATGTGAAATAGGGCTTAGAATAGGTTGCGCTGATATGTCAAACAGGACTTACAATAGGTTGCGCCTATATGTCAAATAGGACTTAAAATGTGTTACGCCTATATGTCAAATAGGACTTAGAATGTGTTATGCCTATATGTGAAACAGGACTTAGAATAGGGTTAAGAATAGGTATTAGGTGGGTGTAGGTTTAATTTAAATTTTTTGATGTTACAGTTCTGAGTTTAATTTTTTGATGTTACAGTTCTGAGTTGAATTTTTTGATGTTGCAGTTCTGAGTTGAATTTTTTGTGATGTTACAGTTCTGAGTTGAATTTTGCAATTTTGCGATGTTAATGAGTCTTATGAGTAAGTTAAATTGCTGAAGTAAATTTTATAACCTACACCACAGGCTGAATTAAAAATTTAGTGTTTTTAGTTAGGATAGGCCTTGAGTGTAAAGAGTAGGGCCTACTTTGTGAGGGAGACGAGACTTCTTGTATATTTAAATTGCAAATTGTAGTGTTTGAAGTTGGCCTTTAGTGTATGAGTATGTTAGGCCTATTAGTTAATGTAAGGTAAAGTGGGCCTACTAAAGGTGCCTATGTTGCGGGCCTACTAAATAGGCTTAGGTTGAAATTGGCCTATTTTTATCGGACCTAAAATGAATTAAGCCTGTTAAATGAACAAGGCTTTGTTTACGGTTAGTGTAAAGGTAAAGTTTGTGTTGGTGTAAAGGTAAAGGGATCGGTTCCCCATGTACACGGGCCACCATGTGAAAAAACTATATAGGGCCTGATACTCTCATCCGTTGGAAATTTTCAGCAGATTCCAGTGGAGAGTTAACGACAAAAGCCCTACGTTTTTTCGCGAGAGTTATGTATGTGTATGTCTTCAAAGGACCTCTTTATGTTTATTTGCCTTCGGTATTTGCGCTGCCTAATGGTAAAGAAAGAAATTGCCTTACCTTATTATTTCGTTGGGCCTCGCTTCTGTTTCGATGTAGGGCGCGACGATGTTTTTCGATGTACGGCCGCGGTACGATGGAGTTACACAACGAGTTGATTTGATGTAACTAATATAGGCAGTCACTATATACCTGAAGGAATAGGTCTATCCTTTTTATAGTTATTAGGTTTTATATTAAGAGGATTTCACTCAGAACTTATAGGAAGATAAAGGACATCTTCTTTGCTTAAAGCATCGCTGTAACATGTTTAGCTCCGAGCGAGCCGATATAATATAATCTTCGTATTTTAGTATTTGCCGAATTTGCAAAGTTCGTTGACTCTTCTCTCGATGTAATTTTCATGAGTCGGCAGTGGAAAATTTTGAACACGAAATAATAAATTTGGTTTTCTTGTCAAGTAGGCCCGATGCCTACATATGAGTTCTATGTATGTATGGCAATTATTTTCATCCCCAATAGGCTATGTCGCCAATCCCGAGGCAATTTTGTATAGATATTTAATTAAATTAATTAACAATTTATATTTAATTACGAAATAAAAGTACCACATACGATACCATGTTTTAAGCGTGTATAGTTTTTCCATATACTGGGGGGGGGGGAGAAAAATTTGTAGTTATAGATTAAATTTTTGACAAACTATGTTTTAAACCATGTGAAATGGATTAAAAAGAATGAAGTAGGAATTTAGGAAGAGAAAGGTTGTTCAAGACCTATTTAAATATAAAAGTTCAAGAAGCTAACTTCTCAAGTTTAGTTAAAGTTATGTCAATCAGTTTGACTCCCCGTAGGTATGGAAATTTATGGAATTAAAGTAAAGTTATTAAGCATTTTAACTTTGCTCATTATTTGTCTAAGTTTTATAAGTTACCAGTTTTTAAATGCTGGTTTACTAATGTTGTTTTGGAGTTTTGCATGTTTTGCTTTGTTAACGATTTATGTTTTAAAGTGACTTCTACGTTGGTGAGTTAATTGAAATGTACTATACTTCCATGTTGTGTTGTTTGGTTAAAAGAGTTTGTACTGTATTCAAACCTCCTACCACTTCAGACTAGTCAATACCCGTAGTTTTAGTAGAGTAAATGTTACTCCTCCACAGGTAGATCTGGAGGGCTTGGGGCTTTGAATCCTGTACTGTTTTTGTGTTGTTTGGTCTCTGGCCAAAGGAGGCCATAAGACCGTTGTTGTTTGGCCCATGGCCAAGGGAGGCGATAAGACCGTTGTTGTTTGGCCCATGGCCAAAGGAGGCCATAAGACCCTTGTAATAGTTTTCCCTCTGGCCAAAATAAGCCATAAGGGCCTTGTTGAATAGTTTTGGCTATGGCCATGGTAGGCCATCAACCCATTGTTGAATAGGTTGGGCTATGGACAAGGTAGGCCATCAGCCCCTTGTTGAATAATTTGGTATATGGCCAAGGTAGGCCATCAGCCCCTTGTTGAATAATTTGGGCTATGGACAAGGTAGGCCATCAGCCCCTTGTTGAATAATTTGGGCTATGGCCAAGGTAGGCCATCAGCCCCTTGTTTGGGGCTATGACCAAAGTAGGCTATAAAACCCTTTAGAGTAGAGTAGTTTGGGCTATGGCCAAAGTAGGCCATAAAACCCTTTAGAGTAGTTTGTTTGTATGTGCCACTGTCTAACCATATAGAGTCAGGGGTCCCCAACCCTGTGCCCGCGAGCACCATGGTGCCCGCCGACCCTTTTGCGTGTGCCCGCCACTGACTGACTACGATTGATGTTTTTATTTAAATTTTTAATAAAATGTTAAGTATGTTACATATTTTAAATATTTAGTTACTAAATATTTAAAATATGTAACATACTTAACATTTTATTAAATTTTAGTAGTTAATTACAGAAACATGCTCATTTATTTGAAAATAATTATTTCTTTATAAATAAATTAAGTTATCGTTTTGATAATTTTTCTAAGATTCTTAGTTAGCCCATCCTTGTTTTTTTTTGTGTATTATGTTCATTATTTTACATAGGAATTAAATGTTTTTTTTGTGTATTATGTTCATTATTAAGGCCAACTATAAATTTGCCTTGAAAAAGTAAATGGTGCCGCCGCACTACCGGTAGTCTTGAATGTGCTCTTCGGCACAAAAAAGTTGGGGACCCCTGATAGAGGGTCATTCAAAAAAGACGCAACAGTTTAAATTGCTTATATTTCGTAATATTGTTAACGTACAGGAATGATTTTTGTATTAGTTTACAGCGTACACCTGGGAGTTTTGTTACCTCTTAGGCCTAGTAGCGTAAGGCGCTAGGCGAACGACTCTTGAAGCCTAAGGTGTAGTAGCGAGTCATTAGTCAGTGTTTAGGAAGATGTACAGTTGTACACTTTACAACAACGTGTGTTTATAGTGAAAATGTTTTATGCTACCGGCAGTGCAGTTCAAGTTCAACGTAATTTTTGCAAGAAATTCAACTGCAGGAAAGGTCCGAACAGATCTACGATATATAGGCTAATTCAAAAGTTTGAAAATACGGCTACTGCAACCGACAATAAGAAAGGCGTTGTAGGAAGAGACCTGCAAGATCAGTGAATAACTTTAAACGTGCAAAGGAGGCAGTTACGCGAAGTCCTCAGAAATCTGTTAACCGTCTCTCTCAACAATTGACGAGGAAGCTCAAACAGTGGCTGCATCCTCCAGCGCGGGACACGTCAACGCGAAGAAGAGGCGACGTCAAACCAAAACATCAACGCGCTGTTGGCCAAACTTTCTCAAATCTCCGTGCAGCGGGCTGTCTACGGTTGGCCAGACTGGCAGTCGACGGCCTGTTGCGTGGCACAGTCAGAGTGCCGATCGGCTCCCGGGGCCGGACCTATTCTCAGCCTGCTATTTTTTCAATTACAGGGAGCAATTGCGTGCTCCCCGAACTACTCTTACTCTCTGGCGACATTAAGACTAATCCAGGCCCCACTACAACTTACACATGTCACCATACACAAAGACATAGACACAATAGCACCATGAGACACATACAGAAGTATAATATTAACATATTACAGTACAACGTAGATGGCCTCACAAACAAAATCATGCAGCTTAGGGAATTCGTACACAAACAAGACATTCACATAGCACTTATACAAGAAACAAAACTAAAACGCACACACAAAACACCCACCATCCCTGACTTCACGGCGATCCGTCAAGATCGAACTGGGGGTAACGGGGGTGGACTTCACTTATATACGTAAAAGCATTAGCTACACTGATGCTACCCAAAACATTACAAACACAATCCAAGCAGATAACACGATAGAAATACAGGCAGTTAACATTGAAACACGCGCAAAACACAACACCACACTAATCAACATTTACATCCCACCAGATAGTTCACCTCAGGTGCCAGCCAATTACAATCCACAGTTACACAATCTGGCCTCTCTCACTAATGTCATCTTAGAAGGAGACTTCAACGCCAAAGAGACTAGTTGTTGGTACCTGCACAACCAAAGCAACGCCAGAGGCGCCAACATAACCACACAACTAAACAGCCTCTTCATTCTTAACAATGCAGAAGAACATACACACATACCACATCAAGCAGGATACTCAAACTCCTCCCCAGACATAACGTTCTGTTCCCCCTCACCAGCAACACATACACAATGGAGAACAGAAAAACAACTGTCATCAGACTACCTGCCCATCATCATTACAACACATTCTACACTCTTCCCCAACAGCCTTAGGCACACTTACAGAAATTACAAGAAAGCTGATTGGGAACAGTTCAAAATACAGACTGAGGAACAATTCACCCCATTAAACAACACACCCATCATAAACATCAATACAACACTCAAAATATTTAATCAGATCATCAATAATGCAAACAAATACATACCCAAGGGTAACATTAGGAAATACAACCCAAATTACACTAGAAAAATAGCCCACCTCATAAGGCAACGTAACAACCTCAAATATAACACAAACACCACACACAGAAGCCATAAAACAGCAGATACAACAGCTCAACACAGAAATAAACAACAAACTCAAAGAAAAAAAACAAAAACATTCAGGGAATTCATAACAACACTAAACCACTCCACAGATACATACAGGCTATACAAGACTATAAACAGCATTACCCACTCTAATAGCGGCATTCACACCTCACACGCGGCTATCTGTCGCAGCCAAAATAATATCCCAACATACACACAACAAGCTAACATTCTAGTTAATCACTACGCAAAGATAAGTCACTTAAACAGAGACAACAACCAGAAACACGCAGACAGACAAACAGCCAGACTCAAGAAAAACTACAGACTCGACACGACCATTACACCCTTCAATACAAACCAGACCACCAAGATCATCAAAAACATTAAGAATTCGAAGGCTACTGGACCAGACAACATATCTAACATACACCTTAAACACTTGGGCCCACAAGGAATACTAGCTCTCACAAATATCAGCACATATTCATACCAACACTGTATTATTCCTGACATATGGAAACAAGGTAAAATTATTACACTACTCAAACCAAACAAAAATCCAACAGAACCAGCTTCCTATAGACCCATTACTTTACTATGCACACCTTCCAAAGTAACAGAAAGACTAATCTTACAAATCACCAACCCACACATTCCACTATCGCCTACTCAACATGGATTCAGATCTCACCACTCAACCACGACATTATTCACTAACCTCACGCAGCACATCATGGATGGCATCAACTCCAGACGACCAGCTCAACGTGCACTATTAGCAACAATAGACATTAGTAAAGCATTTGATGCTATCCCACGCTTCCCTCTCATAAACAAAATACTCAACACAAACATGCACAATAACACCAAAAGGTGGCTGAGCAACTATCTTTCAGGAAGATACTCACATGTCACATTTAATGGCAAGTCATCCAAAAACAAGCTTTTTCCGAGCTCTGTTCTCTCACCAACACTCTTCAACTTATACATGCATGACACTCCAACACCCATAGATAACGAGCTTACCTTATCATCATATGCAGATGACATCACTCTAACATCCACCCACAACAACATCGACACCGCTACAAATAACCTACAAACATACATAAACAGTATACAAGACTGGCTCACACACAATAGACTCAAAGTAGCGCCCACAAAATCAACCATCACCTTGCTTACAAGCAACACAAAAGAACACCAGGTAATTCCACAGCTTACACTAAACAACATCAACATTCCACACACTCACAGGACCAAAATACTTGGGGTCACATACAACACATCATTATCTTTTGCAAACCACATTCAGAACATTAAAAACAAATGTACGTCAAGACTTAACACGCTTAGGGTACTAACAGGCACAAACTTTGGACACCAGCAGGAAACAACATCACTCATATACAAACAATATATTCGCTCAGTTATGGACTATGCTAGCCCATGCTGGGCACCCATTATCTCAAACACACACATAAACACCTTACAGACAATACAAAACAACGCACTTCGTATCATTACAGAATGCACTCAAACAACACCAATAGAACACCTGCATACAGAAACAAAAATACTGAAAGTTAGGGAACATTTAGACATGAGGGGAACACAATTCATGGCAGCAGCGACAACTAACCCACAACACCCTTGCCACTACATGTACAATCATGCACCAACACCTCGCACCATTAAGGTAACACCAGAGAGACATTATAACCAAATACTCTATTCCATACCACGCCCCACAGACATCACACAGTACAGAAAACACATACACACACACCTAACCCACAAAGCACTGACACGACTCGGTCCGAATGCGGTCCTAGGTGTGAAGCCGCCACCCATTAACAGGTCAGAGATCAGCCTGAGCAGATCGGATCGAGTTAACTTAGCCCGATTCCGATGTAGACATCACCCCAACTTACGGACATATAAACACAGACTAGACAACTCCATAGACGACACCTGCCACCTGTGCCAGGACACACCACAAACAATTGAACACATTATGACAGACTGTACCGCTCTAGCACAAAACAGAACACAACACAACATCACTAGTGCGCTGAACCTCTGGTCCACTCCGGAGAGGGTGATCGGTTACCTGCGTGCCGCCGGCTTGCTCGATCAGGGTGGGCTGATCGGCTAAATAACAACAACAACAACAACAATTGGAAATATCTCGTTCATCGACCAACAGTATATTAAAGAAAGATCTGGGCATGTTTCCGTATAAACTTCAAATGCATCAGACGCTCACTGAGCGAGCGAAAGCTGTTAGAAATGATTTTTGTGGTTCATTTCTGCAATTCTTGGAAAGAAACCCTGCGGTTCTAAAAAACATCTGGTTTACTGACGTGGCGCATTTTTACCTCAAAGGTAAATCCCAAACACAAACACAATAATGGAGGCGCCATTACACCGGCAAAAATGCACCGTATGGTGCGCTGTTTCAGCTAAAGGAATTGTTGAGCCAATTTTTCTCCACAAGACGGTGACATCGGAACGATACCATCACCACCTTCAAGAAGACTTTATCCCGTTGCTTCAAGGCATGGTTAATAATTTCGAGGAAATGTTTTTCCAACAGGATGGAGCTCGACCCCATACTTCAAATGCAATTTTGAATACCTTAAATGAATATTTTGACGATCGCGTCATCTCGAATCGCTTCCCTGGACGTTTTGCCTGTGGATGGTCTTGGCCACCATATTCTCCGGATCTCAACCCATGTGATTATTTTTTATGGGGATATCTGAAAGATAATGTTTACAGAAACACTCCTCTCACAATTAGTGAGCTGCAAGAGGAAATTTCATCTGTTGTCAGCACAATCACTCATGACGTTCTACGCACAGTACTTGCAACTTTCAACGTCGACTGCAAATGGTTTTGGATGCCGGTGGTTCACATATTGAACATGTTTTTCATTAAATAAAAACTCTCAATTGTACGCTGTAAACTAATACAAAAATCACTCCTGTATGTTAACCATGTTACGAAATATAAGCAATTTAAAC
Source organism: Bathynomus jamesi (assembly GCA_023014485.1). Taxonomy (NCBI): domain Eukaryota; kingdom Metazoa; phylum Arthropoda; class Malacostraca; order Isopoda; family Cirolanidae; genus Bathynomus; species Bathynomus jamesi. The sequence continues at coordinate 250,808 of JAJOZX010006212.1, read as the reverse complement.
TGTTGCGTCTTTTTTGAATGACCCTGTAATTTTTGGCACAAAATTATGTGCACAGAACCAGAGCGCAGCAATAAAAGCCTCTACTCTCCGATCTTTGGTTATGTTCAGACAGGTTGTCGTGTTTGTGACACATGGAAAGAGTACAGTGTGTGTATATATATATATATTTGTGCTCTTGCTGCCAACAATTATTAAAACATTAGAAGTTATTACAAATGAACACACTACCAGCAGTATAGTTCTGAAACACATTGCAACTGGGATAGAGAGACATTCCAAAAAGCATAGGGGCCTACAATTTCTATCACACGTGTTGTTCGTTTCAATTTCTTATTTCCTTGACTGTTGCCATGAAAACTTTGGCAATCATCAAGCCGTTAAGCATCAAGCTTCAGAAGAAATCAAATGACATCGTGAAGACTTACAATATGATCTCGGACACACAGAAACAGCTGAAGGAAGTGAGATAAAGCTGACGATGTGTTCAGGAGATGGTGTTCGCAAGCTGCGCAGATTAGTTCTGATGTGGGTACTGAACCCAGTATACCAAGGACAACTGCCGGACAACAGCACAGACCAAATACTCCTCATGACACACCTGAGGAATATTATCGTCGTACTCTATTTCTTCCTTTTCTGGACCATATTATGTAGGAGATGTCTACAAGGTACGTTTGTAGAACACGAATTTCTAAGTTCTAAAAATCTGACAGTTTTCCGTAACACGGTGGCAACGCCCCTGCATCCTCCACCTAATTAATGAACTTTTTTCGTTATAGATTCGGTCCCGCTCAGAAGATGGCTATTCAGTTACTTGGTCTTGTTTCCAGAGTCACCGTTGAGCCAGCAACAGACATTACTGAGATTTCTGTGATGTACGAGTCAGACCTTCCCAGACCTCGGACTCTTGACATCGAATATATGTGATGGAAGAGAAAGTGGCAGTCAGAGAACGCCAAACCAGGTTCGCTTCAACCTGCATTAAAGGTAGATTATAATTCTTCGTATGCCCATCTTGAGGTGACAATTCTTCGTATGCTCTTATTATTTAATATTTAATATTTAGTGTAAAATTTTCTAGCTTAATTGTAACTTTATCACTTTTTCTTTCCAGGCTTGCGATGCCGATATATTCCCAAACATCAACTGCTTGTTGCGAATTGCTTGCACCATACCCGTCACTTATGCTGACAATGAACGTGCCAACAATACCTTGAAACTTGTGAAGGGGTACCGTAGGACTACTATGTCCACGGAGAGATTGTCGGGCTTGGCGTTGATGAGTATTCATTACGACAAGCCTGTGGATTACGAAGCTGTAGTTCAACGGTTCGCTGAACAGCAACTCCGACGAATGGCGCTGGTCGATCCAATCTTTGAGAGTCGGGAGATTAACTGATATCTCAGTCAACACAAAACTTTGTCAAGAAATATAATAACTTCAGTTATACAGGGTGTTTCAAAAGTCCCTCATTATTTTTAAAATTTTATTAAAATAGCAATTACAAGAGGAACCAAATGACAATTTGGTTGCTGAGTCTACGATTCATGAGAATTTTGGTGGCATCAAACTTGGCTTCATAAGTCTACTGGAAAGTCACTGGTACACCTCAACGTGGGCACCGTCTTTTTCGAAACAAGCGAGCCACCGTTTTACGCATTCTTGGCCGACATTGGACAACATTTTGGGAGTAACAGAAGCACACGCATTCCTGATCCGTTCTTCTAGTGTGGGGAGGACTCGCGGCTTGGTGGCGTACACTTTGCTCTTAATGTAGCCCCACAAAAAAGTCGCATGGGGTAAGATCAGGCGAGCGAGCAGCCCATTCGATGGGACCACGGCGACGACCAATCCACCGATCCGGGAACTGCTTATTCAGAAATGAGCGAACCTCACGCGAGTAATGAGCAGGGGCACCGTCTTGCTGGAAAATGACTTCTTGCATGTCAGCTACAGCTGACAGTTTGGGGATGCAGAACTCCTGAAGCATACGAAGGTAATTGTCTCCGTTGACGTTCACGGAATTTCCATCTTGATCCCGGAAGAAGAACGGACCAATCAGCCCAGCTGAGGAGATGGCACACCAGACGACCAATTTCGGCGTGTCCCTTTCATGTTCACGGATCTCCGCAGGATTGTGAGTTCCCCAGATGCGGGTGTTGTGCCGATTGACGCGACCAGAAAGGTGGAAGAGAGCTTCGTCGCTGAACCACATGTGCTCCAGGATCGATGGGTCTCTTTCGTAGTGATGCAGCAGTGTCTCACACATCTCCACCCGGCAATCGTAGTCTTGAGGTTCCAGCTTCTGAACCACCTGGATCTTGTACGGATACAGCTTGAGACTACGCCGCAAAATCCGTTGGATAGATGTCGCGCTGATGTTCAGTTCCGCAGCAGCTCGCCGAATGGACTTTCCTTGACTCTGAGTAAACGCCTCACGGACAGTTTCGACATTCTCCTCACTCCGCCCACTTCGAGGTCTTCCTGATCGTGGTTTGTCCTTTACGGATCCGGTCTCCATAAACTTCCGGTGGGTGGCGACGATGGTGTTCCTATCCGGTGTATAATGCTGTCCGTAGACTGCCCGGAATCGTCGCTGCACTTCGACCACAGATTGAAAAACCTCCTGCCATGCAGCGATTTTACACCTCTGCTCTAGAGTCAGCATGGTAGCAGAAGAAAACGGAGCAAAACTTCAAATGTAGACTCAAAACATTTCTCAACTACTGAGTAAGAGTTTACCACAAGATGAACGTCGTTGGTCTATTAGCTGCAAAGAAAATTGAAAATCAAATTAGTGAGGGACTTTTGAAACACCCGATATTAGTGAACAAATCTAGAATGATAAAGTATGATTTTCGAAAGAAATTTAGGTTTTGATATTGTGAAATTTTTGGAAACAGTGTTTCTTTAAGACTTATCACGAATTTTGTCTTTCCTTGTATAATTTTCTTGCAAATCAGTACATAACTTAGATGTTGTAGAAGCTAATAAACTTGAACAATGAGGTGACATGTGTGTGTGTGTGTGTGTGTGTGTGTGTGTGTGTGTGTGTGTGTGTAGTCTAAAGTCACTAAAGGAAAAGTCACTAAAAAAAGAATAGCAACACAACAGGGACTTTTTTAACATATATACTTGTGGGCCAAATGGCCCACTTGCCCTTGTATTTGACCCACTAGTCACATTCTATTGGCCCACTAGTCAATTTTAAGCTTTGGAGTAAAATATTGATTCTAGCAAGGTCTCCCATGCACTTGAGAAGAAAATGCTGAGCTACAGTATAGCAGTATGTTTGAAATGTCTCTTTGGTCTTTTCAATAAATATTGTCTGGTACTTTTATTTAATAGAAATTACCATTTTTGCATCTACTGTAATGTGTTTCCTTAAATTCCTTTGATTTTTATATAATTATCTGCTATCTAACTAACTATCTTTTAATATAAATGCCAGGTACTTGGTGTCTGCCCTTTTTAGATATATGTACCCTTTTTTTTTAAAGTGGCCCACTAGTAAAAAATCCTTAAAATAGTCCCTGCAACACAAAGGGATAAACAGAGCAACGCGGGCTGTTCGTTTGTTTTTGGCTGGACTAGAGCATGATTCATATCTGACTAAATCGTTGGTGCTAAGTTTAAATTGGTGATGTTTCTAAGGTGACAAATGGAGTAGAAAGTTATCAATAAATGATATCAGTTAGGGGTAATGTCTATAGCTGCTAAATTAGTAAAGTTAGAGAGTTTAGATAGACTGCTTTGTGGGACGCAGGGAATCTATGGTAGGCCCTAAAGAATATCTAATTCAACACACTGGTAAGTGCCTTTGTTGTTGTTTAGAAACCGAGTAACTTAGCGGGGTCACTAACCCCACGCTATTACAAACAAACACCCCGCAAATTGCTTTAAAACGCGTTTTTGAGAGCCTTAACTTTCAAAATTTTACCCCGGATCCCCCTAGAAGCCTTCGGCGCTCGTACCGAACCCTCCTCCAGCAAATCCTGGATTCACCCAGCAGGTGATGCCTCCTGTCGCTCTATCTGACGTCTGATGTCGAACATGTTGGCCATGGCTGCGCCAAGTGAACGTCAACCTATGAGTGATTCAGTTGATAGCACAATTCCATCTCGGATCACTAATTGGAAACTTTGCTGTCTATGCCATGAAAATCGGTATGATAAGTTGACTTCCCCAGCTGAAAATGGGTATAAAGGTGTATACAAAACATTGTCTGAAAATTTGACAATATTTAATATGATCAAAGAGTTGCCATTTCCTATGAATATTAGGCGCTTGGATGATGGTTCAGGTATAGAAAGTACGTTGTTGAAGAATAAGGCTGTCATTCATGGAAATTGCAGGAGAAAATGTAATGCCCAAAAGCTTGATCGAGCAAAGAAACTGGCATTAGTGAAGTCAGAGTGTTCTAATGAGGAAGTTTCCAGTCCAAAAACGACAAGCACTAGTTTTGTTTCATCTTTCAATCGTGAGGAGCCCCAGTGCATATTGTATGATATTGAATTGAAGGCAAAACTTATCAGAGCATCAACTGATGATATTGATATCACATTCAGAAACTTAGCCACAAAAACCAACAACTCCCAACTGTTAGCAAGACTAGCTACTGCATCTGATATGCATGCCATGGATGCATATTACCATAAGACCTGCCACAAAAACTATGCACCCTTGCCCGTTCAGCTGATCGACAAGCAGCATCAGTCAAATCTGAAACTTGTGGTAATAGTAGCAATCCTCCAACATCTTTTGAGGCAATAGCTTTTGCTGAGTTAGCTGCTTATGTTAGTGAGTGTAAAGGACAAGTTCGCAAATTGAGGGAACTTTACAAGCTCTATGACGAAAGGTTGACACAGTTGGGTTGTACCAGCACATCCACACGCAATTCTACAAGACTGAAGGTGCGCTTGATGGAAAAATTGCCAGGATTAGTTGCTCAACCTGCAGAAAGAGACGTGTTGATTACGCATAACGATACCGTTCGATCTGTGCTGTCTCATTCCAGCGAAACCACCTTGTGCGATGACGAGGCGATGATCCTCGTTAAAGCAGCAAATATACTGAGGAGGCACATCTTTGAGAATCCGCTAGAGGCTTTCTCAGGCTCGTTGGCGGACGACTGCCTCCTCAAATCTATCCCTCTTCCTCCTCCACTGTTTGCATTCATGAAAATTACATTGCTGGGCTCTAGTATTAAGTCATAAAACTCCATTGAGGGTGCTAGGGCTAAGGTTGCCTGTACGTTGTCTCACCTTATCATCCACAATACTGTAAAGCGTGTTGTTAAGCCTATCAGTAATGAGAAGCATCATTCCAAACATTCCAACAATGATGATCTTACCTAGTGTTCTCATTGTATGATCAGTTTTGACATCCTCCCTGGGTCATAACTTGACTTGTAGTAACGATGATCTTGCCCAGTGTTCTTGATTAGTTTTGTGTAACTGTAAATATAACCACTTTCAGCTGTACGGAGGTTGGGGAAAGTGGTTGGTGGGGTACATAACGCGTTGGGTCCTTGTCCCGCACCCTGGAAACACACGTGACTATCGAATAATGATTAAATTTGCAGTCAGACAGTGTGGCTAAAACGCGTTAATCTTTAATTTGCCGGTATCACTCTTATTCTCCATAAGTTCACACAGGTTACAGTGATAATTCAACTTTAAACCAAACAAACGCAACTGCAACCGCGCGGTTGTGACTTCCTGACAACCGCAACCGCGCAGTTGTGACTTTCTGACAACCACAACCGCAGAGCTATGAAATCTGACAGAAACGAGCCCAAGATCATCAAATTTGGCCCAGCCGTTTCAGAGATAGAGCGATATAGGTGTTTTAGGGTAAAAAATGACCTTGACCATGACTTATCATGTGACCTTAACCTCGAAACATTCTGAAACATAATTAGATTGATCAGGCATCCTCAAAAGTATAAGAAACGAGTCCAAGATCATCAAAATCGGCCCAGTAATTCCTGAGATGTGGCATTTTATGGTTTTGGTTGTGGAATCAAACAAAACAAACAAAACATCTTTATTGCGGATCATTCACAATCCATAGCCACTTAACCTAACATACAAGTACAATCTTACATATTATACACTGAACTTAATACAAAAATAAGGCTAACATAGCCATTTAACCTAGCATACTGTTTGATTAATTATCTGACAATTTTATGTATATTGTTATTACATGAGACATCTTATAACACTTATAACACTTATTATAACATAGCCACTTAGTATAACATAACTTAATATGCATACATAATCTTTGCTACATTACAAAAATAAGGTATTGTGAACCAGCAGTTGTCTGTTGGTTAATATGTTTTAAATGACATGGGCTGGACCTGTAAATCAGAGTAACTTTTTATGAGGTAGTTTTAGTCACTTTATTCAAATTTGTCACTCATTTTTTGTACAAACTATTGTAGAAAATAATAATAATATATATATATATATATATATATATATATATATATATATATATATATTGTATTTGTAGTCGGGGTGGTATGACGTCATGTCACTTTATTCAAATTTGTCACTCATTTTTTGTACAAACTATTGTAGAAAATAATAATATAATATATATATATATATATATATTGTATTTGTAGTCGGGGTGGTATGACGTCATGTTACTCTGCGACTTAATTAGTTTGTTGGTTTCTGTTCTAGCCATTCTTTTTTCTAATTGGATTCAGTTTGGTGGTGTTTGTGATAGAATTATGACGTACCGTTCGTGTGGTTTCGACTTTGAGAATTTAATTCGTCATGTACCCTAGATCTACAGATCTACAGAAGCTAAGGCTAACAAAGACCCTAAAATCCACTCTAAGGTTAGCCCGAGAGAAAGGAAAGAGGAGGGGGTTAAAAGAGGAGAATAAGAGGTTAAGTAAGTAGCAAAACCGGTCATTCTTGGGTTAAAATTCATTCAGAAAAAGAGAAAGAAAGACTCCCCATCATCATCCGCCGGCCACTGCCGACAAGTTGGAAAAATAGTCGAAGAGAATAGGAAAGGGGTGAAAGATGAAAAGAAGTGAAATAAGAACGCTTACAAACCATGCAAACAGTCTTAACTCACTGTCATACCATACAAACTACAGACATGCAAGTAAAGAGAGTTACAGACATGCAAGTAAGGAGAGGATAAGAAAAAAAAAGTAGGTAAAGTATAACAAAAAGTGGGTTAGTTTACGCTACGAGCTACAACTACGTTCGTGTTAGTCTAATTTTTTTTTTAATAATAATTTTATTGCTGGCATCGCACGCTGGCATGTCACAAGCTGGCATTAATCGTCAACAGACTCATCTTTGACCACCACCCCCAGAGCTCCTGTTGCCAATTGTTTTTTTTATTTTAAACAACGTTAATATTTTTAAAATGCCTATCTAAACGGTTCTTAAACATATTAACGCTGGTAGAGTTCACGACTGACGAGGGAAGATTATTCCATTTATCAATTACTTTAAACGTAAAGACGTTTTTAGCGATATTAGTAATGAAACGTCTGCCACGCAACTTAAATCCGTTATTATGAGTATTGGTATTGCTGTTATCGAAAGTGAACAGTTTGTCAAAATTTACGTTATCGATTTTATTAACGATTTGGAAACTTCAATAAGCTCCCCGCTTAATCTCCTAGTTTTAAGTGAATGCAAGTCTAACTGTTTGATCCTATCTTCATAGGTTATTTTTTATTTTATTGGGTTCAGAATCCCAGCTGAGCCGTGAACGGCCAAGCTCTGAAGGGCCAGTTTAACCTACAGCCCAAATTAAGCTAGACTAAAAACTTACAGACTCGGAGGTCCAACTAGGTCCTACCTCACGGTTGCTGACTCGATGTGGGCCTACCTTAGGCCTCAGTTGCATAAAATTAACCCTTTAACGACGGATGGTACCTTAAGGTTCACCAGAAATAATAATAAATTGTACTGCAATGCCTCGTTTCTATAAATGTTTTTACATGTTTACATACAGATGTCATTTAGTTGTCGGGAAAGGAACCCAAAATGTGTATCATTTCAGTGATTAGTTACTAAAATATTTAGTTTTGAATAACAATAAAACCTATACGTTCTGGTAACAAGAGTGACTGCATATGCTGCGGGATCGTTCTTAAAGGGTTAAGATAAAAAACAAAAGGGGCACTATTTATGGTCTTCTTTCTAAACCTTGCAACAACAACACAACCTGCACCATTGCACGATGCAACAATCTTGTATCTAAGCAACCAAACTGAAATGCAAGAGAGCTCTCTATAAGACCACGCCCTGTAAGTGCCGTATTCAACAGTAGGAAGGACGCGCAGTGCCCAAAAAAAATGATGCCACAAGGGTGCCCAATGTTGCCACAAGAGCCCAAAAATGCTAGCTCTAAATTAAGTGATTTTTTTCACTAACCTTACAATTATGAGATGGATATATATACACCTTAACTTAATATATACAAGCAATGCTGCATCAATCAGCTTAGTCATCATATCGCCTTGGGATAACAATGGCTCTTCCTCTTCTGGATTTTCTAACATCATAAGGCTTGTTGCGCAATGACGGAATTAGTTTCGTGGCACGACGCTGAACCTTTTCTAACCTATCAATATCCTCACGCAAATACGGGCAACAAAACTGAACGGCATATTCTAAATGAGGCCTGACTAGGGACTTGTAAAGGGGCATATAATATTCTTCGATTTAAATTCGAAATTACGCGCTATGAAGCCTAACATCCTATTAGCTTTTGCGCAAGACTCCAGGCACTGGTTCCTAACTTTTAAATCCTTAGATACGCGTACACCTAAATCTACTTCCTCGTCAACGCTCGCTAACTCTCTATCATCCATCGTGTACGTGTAATTATTGTTACGAGAACCTATACGCAAAACTTTACATTTGTCTAGGTTAAATTGCATCTGCCACTTATCTGTCCACTCCATAATCCTATTTACATCGTCTTAGAGCCTATTTCTATCGTCCTCGTTAGCAACCTTACCGCTTATTTTAGTATCGTCCGCGAATTTTGACACGTTACTAGTCAATCCTACATCTATGTCGTTAATGTAAATTATGACTAGCAATGGGCCTAACACTGAACCCTGAGGGACACCGCTACCTACATCCAACCACCCCGATTCACTACCATGAACAACGACCCTCTGTCTCCTAGTACTTAGCCATTCCTCTAACCAGTTAGCTACCTGACCGCGTATACCATGCGCTTTAACCTTCGCAATTAATCTTCTATGCGGAACTGTATCGAACGCTTTTTTAAAATCTAAATAAATAACGTCAGCCGCTCTATGCCTATCGTATTCGCGCACTATTTCGTTATAAAATTCTAACAAATTAGTTAAACAAGACCTATGGCGTCGAAACCCATGCTGACTACTATTAATCAAATCTCTACTTTCTAAGTGATCGATGATACGATCCCTAACAACGGATTCCAAAAGTTTACCGACAATTGACGTTAAACTAATGAGCCTATAATTGCTAGCAACTGTGCGGTCGCCTTTTTTAAAAATGGGCGTGACGTTAGCTAATTTGAAGTCTTCAGGAATAATCCCCGTTTCGAGTGACTGATTAAAAATCTTCGTTAAGGGGCCTACGATGACGTCTTTCAAATCTTTCAGATGTCTATGACAAAATGCGTCAGGGCCTGGAGCCTTGCTAACTTTTAGCCTATCGATATAAAGCGCAATCTCACCCTCGTAAACAGTTAGTTCATCCAAAATAGTCTCGCTGTTAAATGGAACGATATCGTCCACATCGGGGACATTATTGACGTCTTCTACGGTAAAAACTGTCGCAAAAAAGTTATTAAAAATATCCGCCATCACCTGAGCGTCGGAAGCCAAAGCACCATTAGCGTCCACGAGAGGGCCAATATTGTCTTTTATAGGCTTACGATTATTCACGTAATCGAAAAACTTTTTTGGGTTATGTTTACTATCCGCAGCTATAAGTATCTCTAAATTACGCTTAGCATTCCTAATTGATCTTTTAACCTGACGTCGAAGCTCGATATACCTATTAACGTTAGCCACGTTGCCATTGTGCTTATTAAGTCTATACGCTCTATTACGCTCGTTTATGAACTCGCCTATTTCCCTAGTCCACCACTTCGGCCTACCATGATTTCTAGCGCGCTTGGGCCTACGAGGAATAAACTCCCTTTCGATATTCAAGAAACTATCTTTAAACGTCTCCCAATGCAAATTTGCGTCATTACCCATAAATAAGTTATCCCATTCCACTACTCTCATCCTACCCGCAAAACTATCAAAATTGGCTCTACGAAAATCAGGGACTTCTATCACGTTACTATCCTTTGTGTTTTCTATCAATAACTTAAACCTAATAATTTGATGATCACTACATCCTAAACTCTCGCCTACTTCTAAACCTTCGACTATATTTTCGCCGTTGGTCATCACCACGTCTAAAATATTTTCACCGCGCGTTGGTTCGGTAACCATCTGTCGTAAAAAATTATACCCGGTTAGATTAATTGAATTGCAAGAGAGCTCTCTATAAGACCACACCCTGTAAGTACGGCATTCCACAAACGAGTAGAAAAGACGCGCAGCGCCCAAACAATGATGCCACAAGACCCCAAAAAGGCTAGCTCTAAATTAAGTGAATTTTTCACTAACCTTACAATTATGAGATGGATATATATACACCTTAACTTAATATATACAAGCAATGCTGCCTCAATCAGCTTAGTCATCATATCGCCTTGTGACAACAATGGTTCTTCCTCTTCTAGATTTTCTAACACTCCCCACCAAAGAGGCATTGTTATCATTACCTTCTGCAAGGTTAGCCAAGCCTTCTCCATGAGGCTGTAACTCAAATGTTTCATCTTGACTATCTGTGTTTTTTCTAAAGCATAGAGTTTTTGTATAGGTCTCTTTAACTTTCCTCCTGAAGTCTTTACCAGTGCAGACCTAACTAAATTGTCTTTGCCAACAAACAACTCTTCAATTATGCCAAGCTTCCAGCATTGCCTTGGTCTTTCATCCCCAATCATTACCACTTCTCCCACCTTGATACAATTTGCATTGGAGCCCTTTACCTTGCCTGATGGGTAATAATTGAGTTCTGGCAAGTATTCCATCTGCCACCTCTTCCATAACTGATCTTGTAGCTCTTCAAGGTACCTGAACCGTCTGGTTAACTCTCCTTGAGTGCTCTGGATAGGCTGCAAGTCTTCTGGCACACTGGGGCTTGATGTTAATCGTTTACCACAAAGGAAATGATTTGGTGTCAATGGATCTGCATCCTGCATACTGTTATAAACAAAAGTGATAGGCCTACTGTTCACCATTGCTTCTACTTCACATAAAACAGCGCAGAATTCTTCTTTGCTCAAATGAGCATTAGCTAAAAGTTTCTTTAATGGACACTTTACACTTCTCACTAGCCTTTCCCAAAATCCTCCCCACCATGGTGCTCTCTCAACAATAAACTCCCACTGTACCCCTTGGTGTGAAAAGTAGGATTGGAATCCTTCCTCTTTTAGCAAGGACCAAATTTCTTGGAGTTCCTTTGCAGCCCTTTTGAAGGTTTTTGCATTATCCGATATGATTTTATTTGGGAAACAACTTCTGTTCACAAACATTTTAAAGAAATACATCACTACTTAAGTTGCTTACCAACTCCAAATGGATTGCTCTGGTGGTAGTACATGTGAAAAGACATATATAACCTTTGTTAGACTCCCCTTGCTCATACACATAGACTGGACCTGCGAAGTCTACTCCCACTACATTAAATGGGGCAGTATAGACACACCGTTCTCTTGGAAGTGGAGCCACCTTTTCATAATAAGGCTTTGCACTCCAACGCTTGCAAACCACACATTTATGCAAGACCTTTTTTACGACTTGTCTAATTTTGGGAATCCAAAACTGTTGTCTGATCTCTATTATCACTTCTCTAACTCCAGCATGTAACAACTTATGATGAGTATCCAGGATCAAAAGATCCACAAGGTGGCCCCAGAAGGTAGCAAAATTGGATGTCTTTTCTCCTCTGGGAGCCCAGAAAACTGTAGTCTACCTCCTACTCTCAATAAATCCTAATCCAAAAACACTTCCAAACCCTTGAGAGCAGAATGTGTTGGTAGAACCTGTAATGGACGGCTGGTGAGGAATTCCCTCTCTTTACCAAATTTTTCCTTCTGCACATATATCACCCAGTATTTCCTGGCTTGCTGAATCTCCTTACTGTTCAGAATTCCTTCCCTTCTTGTTTCTCCCTTAATATTGTTGGTAAATCTATATACCCATGCTGTCACTCTTAATAACCTTTTCAGACTGCTAATGTCCTCAAGCCTCAATATGGGGTCCTGCTGCACAACTTGACAACTGTTCACAGTGTATTTTCTCACTTCACTCACCCATGCTTCTTCAGCCTGGCATTCTCCAACAATAGGCTGATTAGAAGGCCAGTTTTCACTTCCAGGTTTTAGCCATTCTGGCCCATTCCACCACAAACTTGACTGTGCAAGATCTTTCACTGAAATTCCTCTTGTTGGTAAATCAGCGGGGTTTTGGATGCCTGGACAATGCTTCCATTGCTTTGGATCTGTGTGCGCTTGAATTTCTTCCACCCTATTGGCAACAAATGGTTTAAATTTCATTGCCTGGCTTCTTAACCAGTGCCAAACTATAGTGGAGTCTGTCTAATAATAGCTTGGAATTTCATAGAGGGCCAAAGGCTTTTGCACTGTAACTGCAAGCCGACTAGCAATAACTGCACCCATCAATTCCAACCTTGGAACAGAAAGCCTTTTCAAAGGTGCTACTCTGCTCTTTGCAGCAACCAACCTGCAACTTACTTCCTCTTGCAATGTGCCTCTTATATAAATACAAGTTGCATAGGCTTCCTCACTTGCATCACAAAAGATGTGCAGCTCCAAATTGTCTGGACTATTGTTCAACTCTCCAAAGTACCATCTTGGGATTTCAATGTCTCCAAGATGTGCCAATTCTTTGAACCAATATTTCCACCTTACCACCATATGATCAGATAACTCTTGGTCCCAACCAAATCCAATTGCCCAGAGGCTCTGAAACCAAACTTTTTACTTTATCACAAATGGAGCCTCCAAGAGGATCAAAGACCTTTGAAGCCAAACTAAGAGCTGTACGTTTTGTCCACCTTGTCTCATTCTCAGCCAGCTCTACTAAAGATTTCCCATTGAAGGTAAACAAATCATCTCCTTGCTGCCAAACAATGCCTAGCACTTTTGCGTCTATTGCCCACAACTCCTTAATACCAGAATCCTCAATACTTTCTGCTGCATCAGGTACTACACAGGACTGACTCATAAACTGTTGTAATTGAGAATGATTGGTCTGCCATTTTCTAAGCTCCGTGCCAGCCTCCCTCATTATAGCTCTAGCCTCCATGAATATCTGTTTAGCCATTTCTGTATTATCCACGGAACACAGCAAATCATCAACATAAAAAAATTTCCTTATGTGTTCAATAGCGTTAGGATAGACTTCAGAATATTTCTTAAAATGGTACTGCATAGTAGCTGCCAACAGAAATGGACTAGAGCTGAGGCCAAACAACACTGACTTCATTCTATATGCTTGAACCTTAGGTTCATTTTCCAACAAGTCTTTCGTATCCACCCACAGATACCTTACTGCATCTCTGTCCTCTGGTTTTAACTTTATCCGCAAAAAGGCTTGCTTCACATCAGCAGTCAATGCTACTCTACCAAACCTGAATCTCAGTAACAAGGAAAATAAATCTGCATTTAAATTTGGCCCAGCATCCAAACAGTCACTCAAGGACACACCACCTTTGTCCTTGGCTGAGCCATCAAAAACTACCCTCAGTTTGGTGGTAGTTTTGTCTCGCCGTACCACTGCATGGTGTGGCAGATAATGTGCCTCCTGGCTCACCAGCTCACCTTGCACCCTTTCAGCATAGCCCTCCTTTACATAGCTTAGGATGGCCTCATTGTATTCAATTAACAACTCCTCATTTTTTCTTAGCCTGTACAATGAAGTCTCCAACCTCCGATTAGCTAGCTGAAGGTTTGAACCGGGTTTGCAAGAATCCTTCCAAGGGAGGCCAACTTCATAGCAACCATCTCTAAACCCAATCCCTTTTTCAAATTGCTCTAAAACATCATTGTTCACTGTACTTGCCTGTTTGTCCTTTATGCCAATGGATTCAAGTTCCCAAAAGGCTTTCAAATGCCTTTCCAAACTGTGAAAAATGCTCTGTATGAATTGGTCCCCAATTAACCCACCCCTAATATCTCCAGTCTAACTATAGAGTAGATTAAGTCTAGCCTTGTAGGGTCAGCCTAGAGATTCCGGAAATGGTCCAGAGCGGGCAGATAAATTGAGGTCCACAGTAGGATTCCTCACCAAATTAGGTTAGGGCAATCTACCTTCACCTTTGTTAAGCTATGAGTTGATGCTAGGTCTTAGGCCACAATGTAGGCCTAATTTGTCTGACCCAGCTTAATTTACTGCGTTTACTTCTAACTGGGTTAAAAACACAATTAGTCACTTACTGCTAGTTATTAGAGAGTCCCTTTTTCCCCGTTTGTTTAATTGTTGAGAGCGTACTTGCTGGTGGGGATCTTTTTTCGTTGTTTGTTCTTCTCCCTTCTCTCGTTCCGTCTTGTCGCCCCGTTCCCCGTTTTCGTTCTCCCTTGTTCTCCTTTTCGCGGGGCTTTTTCCACCAGCGTCGTCTTGGTCTTTTCTTCGGTTGGTTGATCGGTAATGTATATCTATTACCGAGCACGCTCTTGTCACACAGTATATAAATACTAGTGTGGAGAATAACTCTGGTGAGCAACCAATTGGTTTCATCCACCCAGTTATTGACATAAAAGGAATTTAATAATTGTTAGATTAACTACCTACAGAGCTGGGCAGTATTTAAATACATTTGTATTTAAATACGTATTTAAATACATTTGTGTATTTAGAACTGTATTTATAAATACATTGTTTTTCATGTATTTAAATATAGTATTTAAATACTTTAATGAGTATTTAAATACAATGTATTTAAATACTCAAAATATAAAAATGTAAATACTTTTACTGGTTTAATACACGTTCTGTACTAGCACAGTACGACGCGTCGACAGTGTAGTACAGCATGGTTCATGTTTCAACGTGTCAGTTCAATCAGTTGTGTGCCACTCTTAGTCGAAAGCGGTTGATTTCTTTATCGTGTGCGTGTCATGGCTTCAACAAGCAAATCTGGTGAATCAAACAGTGATATATCTGCAGATAACAATTTAAAATGTATTTACAAATGTATTTAAATACAATTGATGTATTTTGTATTTAGTATCTAAATACATTGTAAAATGTATTTAGTATTTAGTATTTAAATACATTTCTCCCATGTATTTAGTATTTAGTATTTAAATACATTCAATGTATTTATTGCCCAGCTCTGACTACCTACCTACTCAGTGAACCATTTTCGTTACCTCCCAACTACCCACACATCAGTTTTCCATATACTGGGGGCCCCGGGATATAAAATTTTGGTGTCATTGTCACCAATTTTTATGTCTGAGTGTAGACTAGCTAACTATTTGACTGTAAATGCCTGTTAATCTGATTAACAGTGACTATCCTCACCTTCTCATGGAGAAGATGTACCATTTAATTAGAAGAGAAAATATACATCCATAGGATGAAACTGTCTATGGTCTTTACCATAAGAAAAGGAAAAGTGAAAGTTAGAAGATAAAATTACAATTCCCCAGCATCTATTTTTTGTTGTAAAACTAGTCGCGCCTTTAATGCTGTTTGTCGCTGAGGTCTTGTGTCTGTCAATGTTGTAGTAGGATGCGTTACCATTCCTACTGTCAAAGGAATAGTTACTGGAAGTTCAGTGTCTCTAGTTGTTACTGTCGGTGGAGAAGGTTCTCCAAAGTCCATTGTTTTGGGTCCAGACTCTAAGGGGTACAAATGAGAAATGTCTCTTGTTGTGTCACCCGTTGAAGTCATTAATTTGACCACTCTTGTTACCCCGTCTGCCCCTGGTCTGAGTTCTAAAACTCTAGCCAGAGGCCAGTATTGTCTTGGAGTACTGTCATGTATGAGAACAAGGTCCCCTACCTTAATTGTGTCAGACCAATCCTTCTTAGTCATTTGTTTATGTCTCTCCCTTAGACCCATCAAGTACTCAGTTTTCCACTGTTTAATGAAATGAGCTTTAACTCTAGTTAAATGTCGTAACTTAGTCTGGAGCTCATCATGTCGTTGAGTCCAGTTTGGGTCTTCTGAAGAGTCTATATTGTAGTCCGGCAGGAGACTAACTTGTTCTCCCCGAATCAAATGATTTGGAGTTAATGGTTCCGGGTCATTAGTGTTGTCACTCACATAAGTGAGTGGTCTATTGTTGATGATGTTCTCAATCTCAGCCAGGAGAGTGAGCAACTCAAACAAGTGTATCTGTTTTTTACCAATTGCTTTCTTCAAGCAATTCTTTACTGTTTGTATATTCCTCTCCCAGATAGAACCATACCAAGGAGAGGCAACTGGAATATACTTCCACTTTATGTTTGAATTTTGTATATATAATTGTGTGAGTTCGTTGCTTAACAAGTCGTTGATGACTTGTTCACCAGCCTTGAAATATGTAGCATTGTCAGTCCAAACTGTCTTGGGTACTGAATGTCGTGCACAGAATCTCTTAAAGACAGCAACAAAAGATTCTGCTGTAAGGTCCTCCACAACATCCAGATAAACAGCTCGTGAGACAGCACATGTAAACAGTACAATGTACATTTTTTGTTCAGTGTCAACCACCCCTACAGTCAATGCTCCTGTATAGTCAATGCCTACAGTCTCAAAGGGTCTGTTGAGAGTAACTCTCTCCTCTGGCAAAGCAGGAGGATTTGGTTTCCTATAGGGCCTAGCATGAATACGCCTACATGTGACACACTCACTCAGGACTGTTTTAACAGTGATCCTTCCCTTGGGTATCCAATAAGTTTTTCTTAATGTAGTTAGTGTCTGTGGTACCCCCATATGATGAACATCATTGTGTGTTTGTCTGATGATTAATGTTGTCAAATAGCTAAATCTAGGTAAAAGGATTGGATGTTTGCTTTTGTATGACATTTTTGATTTGTCTAATCTCCCTTTACACCTTAGAAGGCCTTCCTCATCTCTGAACAAATTTAGATCCACAACTACTGATGGTACAGGTTCTTTTGTTTGTTTCCCATTAGTCAAGAATTCTAACTCTTTATTGTACTCCTTTTGTTGTGCATGCCCTATCCAGTATTTGGTTGCAACTTCTGTATAATTGTGATTGTTCTTATTTAGCTGTTTGTTAATTGTAGTTAAACAGTTGTGAGCAAACCTCAAACAGTAGGCTGTGACCCTGACAAGTTTGCTGAAATCAGAATAATGTTCATAATTAGTGATTGGTTCAACCTTTTCATTTGAAAAGATTAAATTTAATGTCAAGTTAACTTGTTCCACAGGTCATTGGTCTGTATTACAGAGCCACTTAGGTCCCATGAACCAAGTTTTGTTTGACTTCAACAACTTGTAGGATAAACCTCTGGTCAGAAAGTCTGCTGGATTTTGTTTAGTTGGAACATAGTGAAAGTTTACTTGTAGGCTTTCATTAGCTTCAGCTATTTCTTTTAGCCTATTTCTTACAAAGATATTCTTACTATTAATGCTATCATTCCGTATCCAGGCAAGACAAATCTGACTGTCAAGCCAGATGTGGATATCAGTTATGTTCACATCATGGTAAGTATCCTTAAGCAATAAAATGGTTTTAATGGCTAATGCAGCAGCCAATAGTTCCAGTTGAGGTATGGTTCGGGTAGGTTTGAGAGGTGCAACTTTCCCTTTTGCATAAATTAGATGACTTTCTGTAGGACTTACAAGGTATGCACAGCACCCATAAGCCTGTGTGCTTGCATCAGCAAATACATGAAGTCTCTGGGGCTTATCCCTAAACCCACAGCACCTTTGAATTTTAATGTTCTGCACTTTTGTTAAATCAGCAGCTAACTTCTTCCAAGATTTTTTATCTCCGTTTGTTATTGGATCATCCCACCCAACATTTGTCCTCCAAACTTCTTGGAGGAGAATCTTTGATTTTATTGTTGAAGGCAGGAATAGACCCATGGGGTCAAAATTTTTTGAAGCCTCTGATAATATTTGTCTTTTAGTGTTTGCTTCCTCATCAAGTTTAAAACCTTTAGTACAGATTGAATCATGACTGTTAGAAGTTGCATCTAAATACCAGTTCATACCTAAAGTTTTAACTCTGTCTGATGGCTCAGTAAGACCATTATTATCCTTTAAAATCTTTTTGTTTAAATCCTCATCATTTGAAATCCACTCTCTAAGTTCAAAGTTACCTTGTTGCATAATGTTTTGAGAGTGTTCATAGACCTCAGATAATTCAGATTTTGTTGTTGTTGAGCCTATTAGATTGTCTACGTAAAAATGTTCCTTGAGGAAATTCAATGTTAAAGAGTTATTAAACTGGTTCAAATGATGTCTAATTGTCAGTGCTAATAGGCTAGGTGAGCAATTGGCTCCAAACAACACAACATTAAATCTATAGGTTATGAACCCTTTATTCAAATCAAATGGATCCCTGAACCATAAGAACCTAAGTTGGTTCTTGTCATATTCATTTTTTAGATTTATTCTCAAAAATGCCTTTGAAATGTCACTTTGTACGGCATATTTATCTAACCTGAACCTCAGTAAGATCTTCACAAGGTCAGAAATGAGATTAGGACCCTCAATCAGGCAATCATTCAAACTGTGTTTATCACTGTCTTTGAGGCTACAGTTATATACTTGTGATAGCGTGGGGTAGACACCCTAGTTAGGTTACTTAGGTTCTAGCAAACAATCAAAAGCACTTACCGGTGCGTTGAATTAGGTATTCCTTGAAGCCTACCGTTTTATTCCTGTGTCCCACAAACAGCCTACCTAACTCTCTCTTACATTACCAATTTAGAAGCTATAGACATTACCCTAACTATACTTAAGTACGAACAACTTCCTACCCGATTTGTCACCTTAGATTCATCACCTAATTTTACTCAGCACCAAAGATTAGGTCAGATAGGAAAAAACATGTCTAGGCCAGACCAAAGCAATACGAACAGCCGCGTTGGTTCGTTTATGACTTGCTCTTGCCATTCAGCTTAGATTTAGTGATATTTACCCTTTAGTGACTTTTAGACTATATACATATATATATATATACATACACGTCACCTCACTCCTCCCCTACAAGTTTAGTCTGTCAGGGGGATGAGGGACCCTAGACGACCTGCGGAGCGGGGTTGATGTAGTAGGATTAGGTGCAACCTGTATAGGCGGGCAAGTTGAACCATTTTCCGGAGGATCAGTTCTCTCTTCCGGAAGACTCTGGTCCTTCTGCACTTCACGTTCCCATATCTGGTCCTGATGGCGTTTAATAGAACGACCATCTTCTAGTTGGCACTTGAAGGAAACAGGGCCCGTTCTCTCCTGCACAGTTGCAGGAACCCATTTTGGTCCAGCCCCATAGTTGCGAATCACAACTGGATCATTAGGTTTCGCTTCTAGAACTCTCCCTCTTTTAGTGTCGTGGTACAACTTCTGTTTTTCCTGATGGCGTAAAACTCGTTGTTGTAACATTTCGTTTGGACGTAACAAATCGAAAACTGAACGAATTCCCCGGCCAATCAGAAGTTTAGAGGGAGACACCCCCGTCGTGGTGTGTGGTGTTATTCGATATTTAAACAAAAATTTATCCAACACCACTTGCATTTCCTCCCCACGAGAATGACGCAAGGCCGACTTGAAAGTACGGACCATGTTTTCCGCGAGACCGTTAGTAGACGGGTGGAAAACACTAGACCGGACATGTCTAATGCCATTTAGGTGGACGAAGGAACGAAATTCCTCACTGGTAAAACAAGTACCATTGTCGGAAACCAGGACTACGGGTAAACCCCATCGAGCGAAAACTGAACGGAGTAAGCGAATAGTAACACCCGAAGTCGTGGAAGTGGTTGGAAAAATTTTCACCCACTTAGAGTAGGCGTCCACAATGACTAGGAAATAAGTATTATTTATAGGACCTGCATAGTCAACATGGATCCTATGCCACGGTATAGTAGGCCATTCCCAAGGATGAAGTGGACTTTTCCTTGGGAGATCTCTGTTCTCTAGGCAGCTTTGACAGGAACGAACCAATGATTCGAGTTCTCCATCTAAACCAGGCCACCAGAAATAAGCTCTCGCCAGCTCTTTCATTTTTGTTGCGCCCATGTGTTCAGCGTGAAGTTCCTTCACTAAATTCGACCTGCCTTTATTTGGAATAATCACTCTGTGGCCCCATAAGAGACAGCCATTTTGAATAGAGAGGCCAGACTGACGCTGAATAAAAGGCTGTAATTCACTCTCAACCTTAGTAGGCCAACCAACTGAGCAGAAATGGATGACCCTAGACAGAATAGGGTCTGATTTTGTCCACTGCTCTATTTGTACTGCAGATACTGGAGTGGATTCCAAAAACTCCACCAAGTGAACCCATTCTGTAGGTATAGGTACACAATCATTTGGATTTTCTAAGGGCAACCTACTTAGCGCATCAGCCGTACCTAGAAGTTTACCTGACCGATGTACTAAGTCAAATTTATAGGCTTGTAGAATCAGTGCCCATCGTTGAATCCTACCTGAGGCCATAACTGGAATATTTTTATTAGGTGAAAATAAACCTAAAAGAGGCTTATGGTCAGTAATTAGTTTAAATTCATGACCCCATAGATGGAAATGAAATTTTTTTACTGCAAATACTAAGGCTAATGCTTCACGTTCCACTTGTGCTTATCGTCTTTCCGTCTCAGTTAGTGTTCTAGAAGCAAAACAGATAGGCCTATCTACACCATCAATGTGGTGAGATAACACTGCCCCAATTCCATAAGAACTGCTGTCTGCTGAAACTACGAGAGGAAGTTTAGGATCATAATGCACTAGGAGAGTGGACTTTAGTAGTACGTCCTTGGAAGCCTCAAATGCTTCCTTTTGAGTTTTCTCCCATCTCCACTGTTCCCCAGATCGTAATAGCTTATTTAGGGGTTCAAGGAAAGTCGATGCATTAGGCAAACATTTCCTATAAAAGTTTAGGAGACCTAAATAAGCTTGTAACTGTGTGATGTTTTGTGGAGGTGGTGCCTTTTCTATTGCTTCTAGTTTATCCACCGTTGGATGAATGCCTGAGGCATCTATGCGGAACCCTAAATATGAAACCTCGTTAGTGACCCATGAACACTTTTCTCTCTTTAGCTTAAGTCCAGCATCCCGGAGTCTTTTTAGAACCGTGGTTAATCTAGTTAGGTGTTCTTTTTTAGTCGAACCTGAAATGAGGACATCATCTAGAAAGCAAAGTACCCCTGGAATGTGACCTAGAACTTGGTCCATTGTCCTCTGAAAAATACCCGGAGCCGATGCTATTCCATAGCATAGCCTATTGTACTTATATAGGCCTCGGTGCGTATTTATGATAGTTAATTCTTTAGAGTTTTCATCTAAACTTAGTTGAGCATAGGCTTGGGACATATCGAGTTTTGTGAAATATTTACCCCCAGCAAGAGAGCTAAATAATTCATCAGGCTTGGGTATAGGATAGCAATCTAGAAGGACGGCTCTATTTGCTGTTAAACGGTAATCCCCACATAACCGCACGGACTTGTCCGGTTTTAGTACAGGAACTACTGGGGCAGCCCACTTAGCGTGTGTGACTGGTTCAATAATTTTATCTTTTAGCAGCCTGTCAATTTCTAAATCCACCTTCTCCCGCAGTGCATGCGCAGTTGAACGAGCCTTACAAAATTTGGAGTTACATTAGGGTCTACTTCTATGCAGACCTGATGGCCCTTTAGGTTGCCTACTTCAGGCCCAAAAATAGAAGAAAACTCCCTTAACAATGAGTCTATGTCAGATGGATATGAGAGTGTATGCACATCTGCCTGACCCCTTGGCAAGATTTTGTCAATTGGCATTTTCAAAGCATCAATCCAATCACGGCCTAGTAGAGTAGGCCCTTGCTCATCCACCACTAAAAGGGTTAAAGGATGAGACAAAGTTTTCTGGTTGAGTGTAACTGTGACGTATGCTTCTCCACAAATAGGTATTTGTATGTCTCCATATTTTTTTAAAATCGTTTTAGATGCATGTAGTTTAGGTGTGTTTTTGAAAATCTTATCAAAAACTACCTTGGACATGACCGTCCGGGCAGCACCCGTATCCAATTCTAGAGGAACTGTAATTCCATTTAGGCCTACCTCTACAATATATGGCCCTGTATTTTTCCCACTTTGCTGCTCATAGAATAGGTACTCCACTCCAATGTTCGAAGTATTTCCCTTTTGAGGATTTATACTAGAAATGTTAAAATTAGAATTTTCACCCTTTGTTTTCTTTGAAAAACACACTTTAGCTATGTGGCCTATTTTACTACAGTTTCGGCAAACTGCTTCTTTAAAAGGGCAATCTTTCTTCCAATGCTGTTTTCCACACCCTGTACATGGCTTGGAAGGCTTAGTAGAATTAGTAGGCTTAGTCGTATTCACCTCATACCTTTTATTTGCCTGTCTAGTAGGCTCGTTAGGTCTGCCAGGCCTCGAAGATTTAAAGCTATTTACGTGTTGGGCTTTACTACTATGATTTCCAAAAGCTCTAACATCTTTAGCAGCTGCTTCTCTAGCCGTAGCTATTTTTACAGCCTGACTAAAAGTTAGGTCCTGTATGGCTAATAGGGCTCTCTGGGTAGACTCCTCTTTGAGACCCATTACAAACCTATCTCTTAGCATTTCATCTAATTTGTCCCCAAATTTACACGTACGGCTGTGGCTTTTTATTCCTGCAACAAACTCTGCAATGCTTTCATTTCCCGTCTGATGCCTTGAATAAAATTTGAAACGTTCATAGATGAGAACTACTCGGGGTTTGTAATGATCGGTTAGGGCCTGTACCAATTCATTATAGGTGCAAGTTTCCGGTGCTTTAGGAGAAACTAGGTCCATAACTAAACCAAACGTTTTAGGGCCTATTATAGTTAAAAAGGTAGGTACTTTCTTAGCATCCGGAATGGAATTTGCCTCGAAAAACAACCTCACCCTAGTGGCATAAGCTTCGAAATCCTCCCCATTGTCTTCGTAGGGGCTTATATGGCCAATCACCGACATGCTCGAGCAAAACCGAATTAGGCCAAATCACGTGAAGTAGGTTAGGTTAGGTTTAAATTTGGTCTAGTTACTCCCCAGTTAGGGCTGAATAGTGAATTTTATTAGAGTTAGGGCCGAGTAGTAATTAGTTTTAGAGTTAGGACTGAGTAGTAATTAGTTTTAGAGTTAGGGCTGAGTAGGAATTAGTTTTAGAGTTAGGGCTGAGTAGGAATTAGTTTTAGAGTTAGGGCTGAGTAGGAATTAGTTTTTAGAGTTAGGGCGGCGGGACCTACGCTATAGTACGGTAGCTTACCCACACAAACAAACCAAATCGGACGACCCACTAGGCTACATCCAATTTTCCAAACAACCACTTGAACCCAATAAGCCAAATTAACCCAATGAGCCAAATTTAACCCAATGAACAAAATTTAACCAAATGAGCCAAATCCCATCCTCGTCGCCAAATGTGATAGCGTCGGGTAGACACCCCAGTTAGGTTACTTAGGTTCTAGCAAACAATCAAAAGCACTTACCGGTGCGTTGAATTAGGTATTCCTTGAAGCCTACCGTTTTATTCCTGTGTCCCACAAACAGCCTACCTAACTCTCTCTTACATTACCAATTTAGAAGCTATAGATATTACCCCTAACTATACTTAAGTACGAACAACTTCCTACCCGATTTGTCACCTTAGATTCATCACCTAATTTTACTCAGCACCAAAGATTAGGTCAGAGCGGAAAAAACATGTCTAGGCCAGACCAAAGCAATACGAACAGCCGCGTTGGTTCGTTTATGACTTGCTCTTGCCATTCAGCTTAGATTTAGTGATATTTACCCTTTAGTGACTTTTAGACTATATACATATATATATACATACACGTCACATCAATACTACTCTGAGTTTTGTTGTTGGGGCATCTTGTCGATAAACCCCCCTGTGGGTTAAATAATGACAACCATCTTTTTTAAAAGGGTTATTTGTTACTTCTTCAATGAAGCCTTTCTGCAGCTGTTCTTTGAAGACATCATTATACATTTGAATTATATTATCTTGTTTGAGTTTTTTCATTACTTTATATAAATGTCCTTTAGCTACTTTGAGATTGTCTCTTAAAGTTGGACAATTTATTTTCCAAGGTAACTCAACAAAATAACTATTGTCTTTGCACTGAATGGTGTCTTCAAATTTTTCTACCATTAACTGACCTTCTGAAGTTTGATTTGTGTCATGTATACCCACAGATTCTAGCAACCATAAAGTTTGAATTGCCTCATCCAGAGTTTCATTTGATAGTGATGAATTAATGTTCTCAGTTGTTATAATATTATTCAAAGTGTTGCTATTCTTACAGGTGTTATGTAGGACTGAGTTGAGGCACATAGTATTTGTTGGTCATGAACTATTTTGGTTTAGGTCTAGGTTGTATTTGGATAGGTCACCCAAAGGGGCTATCCCTGATGGAGTCTGATAAGCTATACCATTACCTATCTTCACTATGCCCTTATGAATAAGATTAATATAATCTGCCCCCATTAACATTTCAATGTTAGCTACTGTGTTGTTTGTGATATGTCTATCAGCTATATTATACTGTTTTCCCAAATGATTTATGGTTTGTTCTAGTTTGGGTATAACCAGTTTGTTTTGTCCTACTTTTGAAATAATGACTGCTTCAATTTTTTCTAATTCATTTTCTAAATGTAGTTCCAGGTCAATTGTCTTATAGTTATTTTTGTTCGAGTTATCCTTAACAAAGGATGTGATATTGAGTTCTTGTTCATTCAGGTTTGGTTTCAAACCCAATTTATTAACTACATTTTGCGAAACAAATGTTTGTTGAGAACAACAGTCTATAGATGTGATATTGAGTTCTTGTTCATTCAGGTTTGGTTTCAAACCCAATTTATTAACTACATTTTGCGAAACAAATGTTTGTTGAGAACAACAGTCTATAAGACATCTCACTGGAGTGGTGCTACCCTCACCATTCACCAAGTCCAAAGTAATAGTTGGTAAAAGAATCTCAGTGTTTCTTGTTACATTGTCTGAACAAACAGAATGTCCCATGAAAGTGGCATTTTCTTGATTACCTTTGTTTGGAGGAGGTATCTTTTGAGTTTGAGTATTGTTGTTTGGACACTGGTGAATCACACATTGATGAGACATGTTGTAAACTTTTACAAAACTTACAATTGAATCTTAACCTAGATTTACAGTCTTTCTTATAATGTCCGTGGCCAGTACACTTTTTACATAGGTTCAACTGTTCACATCTTTTAGCTCTTGCGTTAAAGTCTGAATATTTGTCACACCCAGTACTACTGTGTTCATCACTTGCACAAAATTTGCAATGTGGTGTGTAAGTTGAGGCAGCAGTTACATTAAAGTTCTGTAATGTAGGTGTTCGTGTATTATAATTGGTCACATTTGATTCTACAGTATCAAGTTTTGTCTGTTTGGCTGTAGCTAGTTGGTCTCTGGGGACAGTCTTTGGTTTATCCATAGTCTGGGTCTTATTTTGTGTTGCAATATTTCTCAATTTGTAATTAGTTAGGATAGTTGGAAAGTGTTTTCTGATGTTTTCAAAATTAGGATAATTTTCTCCCGTCTTTAGAACTAAAACATCTTAACCCTCAAAGGAAGGCACCTAAGAACTACGCCTTGTATAATCCAAGATGAAGCTTTAACATCTATCTCATTGCTAACCAGTTGTCCTATAATAGCTTCTAATTTTGAATAAAAATTTTCCATATCACTATGGTTATCTTTTATGGGTGCAAAATCAATAATTTGTTGAGATAATTCAAATACAATCTCATCTTTATTAATGTAATTACGTTTTAAGAGATCAATAGCTACTTCATATGAATTCCCTACAGCTAGTAAATAGGCTATCATGTTATAGGCTGGACCATTAAGGAAACTAGTTAAGTAGCTAAACTTATCAACAGTTGAAATATAAGGTTTATTACCTATTAAACTCTCAAATTTTTCAATGAAAGATGGGAATTGTACCGTGTCCCCATCAAATGTTGGTACTAGCAAAGTGGGTAACTTAGCCCTAAATTCTTGTGACTCAGGATTTGGCATGCCACTTAAATTTTGTTGAAGGTTAGCTCTACTTTGATTAAAATCAGAAGTAGGTTTATTTGGTGTTAAGTCAGTCAAACGAGACTGTAGTCTCCTTATTTGCTGTTCAATTGAGATTACCTGAACATCATTATCACCGTAAAGGTCTATAAGTTGGTCATCAGCCATTTCGGATTCAACTAACTCTGAAATACTCTCATCAATGGCTATTATTTCCTTCTTTTGTTTTTCCAATTTAAGAATTACACACTCTAAATCTTCCTTACCTGGTTGTGTAATATTGTTAAAAGTGTTCATGGCCTTTGTAACAGCACCCAACTTTCCCCTCTTTTTCTTTTTTAACTTTTTCAATTCCTCACTGTCCATGTTTAAGTCAAAATTGTTTAACTGGGGATCGTAATGAAATATAAGACAAGAAGAAATTACCAGAGAAGAGAGATCAAATAAATTGAGTAATCAGACAAAATAGTCAACTTTTAAATTTAGTTAAATCCCCCCAAGTATTTATGTGTCACTCAGGTCTAAGCTTATAAGAGAATGGGACTCCTTAAATGTAAATGTTTCCTAGTTAGGCCCTAGGTTGTAGACCTAATTAGGCTTGATTAGGTTAGGTTTAGGATAGACCATTTAGCCTAATTCTGCAATTTTTGTTAAATAAGGTTAAGGTTTGTAAATTCCCCACACACGGACCACCAATGTGAAAAATGCTCTGTGTGAATTGGTCCCCAATTAACCCACCCCTAATATCTCCAGTCTAACTATAGAGTAGATTAAGTCTAGCCTTGTAGGGGTCAGCCTAGAGATTCCGGAAATGGTCCAGAGCGGGCAGATAAATTGAGGTCCACAGTAGGATTCCTCACCAAATTAGGTTAGGGCAATCTACCTTCACCTTTGTTAAGCTATGAGTTGATGCTAGGTCTTAGGCCACAATGTAGGCCTAATTTGTCTGACCCAGCTTAATTTACTGCGTTTACTTCTAACTGGTTTAAAAACACAATTAGTCACTTACTGCTAGTTATTAGAGAGTCCCTTTTTCCCCTTTTGTTTAATTGTTGAGAGCGTACTTGCTGGTGGGGATCTTTTTTCGTTGTTTGTTCTTCTCCCTTCTCTTGTTCCGTCTTGTCGCCCCGTTCCCCGTTTTCGTTCTCCCTTGTTCTCCTTTTCGCGGGGCTTTTTCCACCAGCGTCGTCTTGGTTTTTTCTTCGGTTGGTTGATCGGTAATGTATATCTATTACCGAGCACGCTCTTGTCACACAGTATATAAATACTAGTTTGGAGAATAACTCTGGTGAGCAACCAATTGGTTTCATCCACCCAGTTATTGACATGAAAGGAATTTAATAATTGTTAGATTAACTACCTACCTACTCAGTGAACCATTTTCGTTACCTCCCAACTACCCACACATCAGTTTTCCATACAAACTATGGCTGTTCTCCTCAGTCTTAACAAAAAGAGCCTTAACTTCCATTTCATTGCAATGGCTACCATGTAGCATCCAGCCTAGCTTACTTTCAATAGCTGCCGGGCTTCGAGATGTGCGGACAATATTACCAGTGATGAAGTCCCAATAATAGTCAGCTCCAATCAAAAGACTAATATCTTCTGTTCCTTCAAACTTATTATTGCCCAAATTAATTCCTTTAACTTGCAATTCTTGGACACATGCCATATCTAAACAAGTAGTGACTGGAGCACAAAGTCCCTCGATCTCTACAGCTTGGACCTTGATAGTGGGACTTTGCGGTAACAACCCCTTAACCAGAACTTCTACCTTCTTAAATTTGGTTCGGTTTTGAACGGAACCCCCAAACCCAGAAATTTTTAAGTTTTCCCTCTTAAGTTCTTTAAACTTCAATTTTCTGGAAATTCTGGTCTTAATAAAGTTACAATGGCTAACACTATCAAACAACACTCTTACAGTAGCTTCTCCATCATTCCCAATTAATAAGGCTGCAACTGTTTGCAATAATCCCCCTTTACTTTTACTCCCTTTCATAGCAGTGGCATGTGCCACTGATATCTCTACTTCTGGGGTAGGCCTACTAGGAGTGTTTTCACACAATAATGGCTGATGCCTGCCATGACATTTTTTGCACAAAATTTTAAACTTACAAAACCTTGCTCTGTGACCTTTCAAAAAACATTTAAAACATGCTGTGGACCGTGGCCGGACAGATGACCGACGGACATTTCACCGACGGACATTTGACCGAACGGACATTGAGCCGACGGCTCTTTCGCCGAACGGACGATTCGCCGAATGGACTGTCATTAATAAAAAAAAACAAATATAATTTAAATACGAGAATTAGTTGTTAACTTTTATAATTTAAGTCTTGCGTTTGTGCCTTTATAGTTTAAACTATTCTGAAACGTTTGTTCGTTTGTTGCCTTTTTTAAATCTTAGTAACTTATGGCTTAGGTTTTCGCACTTAAAATTGCAGTCATCCTGGAACTTTTACATTGTTCACTGTTCAGTAACCCACAATGCCTCTTCAATTTATTGATTCAGAGAAAGGCCATAAAAAGTTAGTACACCCTTGACGATTGGTTAGGTTAAGACTCAGTGGCGGTTCCTCATATGGGCAATATGGGCAGCCGCACAGGGCGGCATTTGTGGAGGGGCGGCATGAGCGCCTGCAAAAAAAATAAAAATAAAAATAAGAATAAATAAATAAAGAAATAAATAAAAATAGTTTATTTATGGCAGTTGTGCATTTTAATTTGTATTTTTCCTGTTCATAGTATCATAATTACATTCTCTTAAGTGAGTTATTCTATTTACGTGATGAAGGATTTGTAAAATTCAGAAATTTGAGTCTTTGTTTTGGTTCTGAAGTTCCAACAATTAGTCCAATAAAAAGTTATTTTGTGAAAGAGTTATGTCTGTCCTTTATTTTGGGGGGATTCGAATGTGTGTGTGTTGGCGAACAGGGGGGGGGGGGCGCTGAAGGTGAGGTTCGCCCAGGGCGTCATGTAAGCTAGGACCGCCACTGGCCGTTAAGTCATGATATTTTCGTTAGTTTACTGTTAAAACATACGAAAATATCACGACTTAACCTAACCAATCGTCATTTTTTTAAATAATATTAGTAATAGTTTCTCTAGACAAATTGTATCTGTAGACAAATTATTGTAGTTAAATTGTATCTGTAGACTAACTGTTGTAGATCAATTGTTGTAGACAAATTGTTGTAGATGAATTGTATCTTTAGACAAATTCGCCGGACACCGTCAAAGTGAATTCCATGGTCTAAAACGAAAGTTTTAAATTATACAATATACACCGATATATATATATATATATATATATATATATATATATATATATATATATATAGTATTATCGATATAAATTTATTTAAAAAAGGTATCTATGTTTTTACGTCAAGCGTCTATAACTGTCAATTTAACATAATTTAATATTTTAACAAAATAATTCAATAACATTTAATAATAACCTTTAATAACATGTCTGTGTGCTTTGTCATAGAAATATTAATGACAGTCCGTTCGGCGAATCGTCCGTTCGGCAAATCGTCCGTTCGGCGAAACAGCCATTGGCGAATCGTCCGTTCGGCGAAACGTCCGTCGGCAAAATGTCTGTCGGCAAAACGTCCGTCGGCGGGCGAATCGACCGGGTACCCCGTGGACTTAGTTACCCTGTCCTTTCTCTCCTCAAAAGGTAAAGCCTCAGCCACCTCACATTTATATGACTTGTGGTTGCCTTCGCAAAATATGCATTCCTTGATTCCCTTTAATTTATTCTCAGAGGATGCATGTAGAGCTGACACTGTACCTGGGCTATTCCTTTTTGTAGAAACCTTGGTGCTGTGCCTGCCGTTGTCCCTTTGTTTAACATCCCACTGTGCAAACTCAATTCCCTCTCGTCTTGTTAATTCTGTGCCTAAAAGACTTAACATCTGCTGAAGGAGGATGTACACATGTTCTGTAGAGTGTCCCCTACTTAATTCAAGCAAAATTGAGCTAGGCAATTTAGACTCCAGTATAGTAACCAACATTATACCATACCTTTCCATTCCTACACCCAAGTTGTCCAGGGACCTAGTTCTAACTCCAAATTCATCATATAACTGTCGTAACTCTTTGACACTATTAGGATTATTAACAGGAGGTATAGCTAAAAGTTCACGGAGGTGGCTTTTAATTAAGATCTCTGGCTTACCAAACCGTTTCTTTAATATATCTCAAGCCACATTATAATTAGCCTCTGTTAATGCTAATCCTGCTATTGTCTTTGTTGCCTCCCCTTCCAAGAGGGACTGCAAATAATTAAACTTCTCCACCGCACTTAACACTTGACTAGAATGAACTGCTGATTGAAAACTGTCTGCCCATCCTTGCCATTCCTGAATACTCCCAGAAAATGTTTTGAGTACACGCCTCGGTAATTGAACTGCAGATCTGTTAACCTTAACTTCACAAACACCATTTGTTGAGTGTTGTGTTTCATTATTAGACCTGGTCTCTAACTGTACTGAGCTGCTAAACTCTTTTGCTCGGTGGCCTACTTTAATTATATCATCAATAATCTCCTCAAAGTAAATTATGTTATTTTCTATTTCATCCTCTTCTATAAGAGCCTCAATTTTAACATTTACTTCACTTAGAGCAACCTTTTTAGTTTCTAATATAGAAAGCTGCGCAGTCACTAAGCTTAAATCCTCTTGCTCTATGGCAGAATCTATAGTGGCAATGACCTTTGTAGTTAGACCTTTGTAGGCACTTCTCCTTATTTTAAACTTGTTCAATTCAGTTGCACTCATCGTCAATGCAAACAACAATTGGGCTCAATGCCAAATAAGATGAATTGGCAAAAATACTTAACTAAACTGATCAAACGCAAATTTTGCTTTTTTCAAATAAACTGAATTGCTGGGTCGGGTACTGACCAACCACCAGTATGGAATACCAAATTTTCCACCCAAGTAACTGGCGCACCGAAGTCTGCAACCTTCGCCTACGAATAATAAACCAAAATTAAACAAACCGGTAAAAATGTAGGCCAAAAACAACGACAGACAAGTGGCCAAGTTTCGCAATTGGGCAACCAAACTTTCTACCCTGGGACCTTAACTCAATAATGCTCAACCCGTCTAGGCCTAACTTGGGCTACAATTTGCACAATCAGAACTTTGTCGAAAAATAGTCACTGACTCAGTCTTGGGCTAGAATCCGGTTCGAAGGACCATGTTATTTATTTATTTATTGGGTTCAAAATCCCAGCTGAGCCGTGAACGGCCCAGCTCTGAAGGGCCAGTTCAACCTACAGCCCAAGTTAAGCTAAAATTAAAAACTTACGGACTTGAGGTCCTATTAGGTCCTACCTCAGGGTTGCTGACTCGATGTGGGCCTACCTTAGGCCTCAGTTGCATGAATTTAAGATAAAAACAAAAGACCATAAATAGTGCCCCTTTTTTCTAAACCTTGCAACAACAACACAACCTGCACTATTGCACGATGCAACAATCTTGTATCTAAACAACCAAACTGAATTGCAAGAGAGCTCTCTATAAGATCACACCCTGTAAGTACGGCATTCCACAAACGAATAGAAAAGACGCGCAGCGCCCCAAAAAATGATGCCACAAGAGTGCCCAAACAATGATGCCACAAGAGCCCAAAAATGCTAGCTCTAAATTAAGTGAATTTTTCACTAACCTTACAATTATGAGATGGATATATATACACCTTAACTTAATATATACAAGCAATGCTGCATCAATCAGCTTAGTCATCATATCGCCTTGGGACAACAATGGTTCTTCCTCTTCTAGATTTTCTAACAATGATATAATTAAAGTATGCCACAGAGCAAAAGAGTTTAGCAGCTCAGTACAGTTAGAGACCAGGTCTAATAATGAAACACAACCCTCAACAAATGGTGTTTGTGAAGTTAAGGTTAACAGATGTGCAGTTCAATTACCGAGGCTTGTACTCAAAACATTTTCTGGGAGTATTCAGGAATGGCAAGGATGGGCAGACAGTTTTCAATCAGCAGTTCATTCTAGTCAAGTGTTAAGTGCGGTGGAGAAGTTTAATTGTTTGCAGTCCCTCTTGGAAGGGGAGGCAACAAAGACAATAGCAGGATTAGCATTAACAGAGGCTAATTATAATGTAGCTTGGGATATATTAAGAAACGGTTTGGTAAGCCAGAGATCTTAATTAAAAGCCACCTCCGTGAACTTTTAGCTATACCTCCTGTTAATAATCCCAACAATGTCAAGGAGTTACGGCAATTATATGAATTTGAAGTTAGAACTAGGTCCCTGGACAACTTGGGTGTAGGAATGGGAAGGTATGGTATAATGTTGGTTACAATACTGGAGTCTAAATTCCGTAGCTCAATTTTGCTTGAATTAAGTAGGGGGCACTCTACAGAACATGTGTACATCCCCCTTCAGCAGATGTTAAGTCTTTTAAGCACAGAATTAGCAAGACGAGAGGGGATTGAGTTTGCACAGTGAGATGTTAAACAAAGGGACAAAGGCAGGCACAGCACCAAAGTTTCTACAAAAAGGAATAGCCCAGGTACAGTGTCAGCTGTATATTAGGGTGGATCACTTTTCACTTTTTTTTTAAATTATAGCTGGTCAAAGTTTTTCCCATGATTTGTTTCAGTGAAAGTACACTGACACCATTTTTACCAAATTCGATCAATATTTAAGGGTCGCGCATCGACCTTGAAAATTTCAATTTTGGAAATTTGGCCAAATTGACAATGTTTTACTAAATAAAGATAAATCATCAAATAACCATATTTTCTGAATCCTCTCAGTGAAAGAAATCCTCTCAGATACTTACCAAGTTGATAGGACAAGTGGTTTAGAAGTTATACTCACCTTGAGATAGCATTAAAATTTAAAATACCGTATTTGTCCCCGTACCTCCATAGGCTGTCTGCCATTGTCTGCTTTTTAGGATAAGATAAAACGAATAAGGAAAGATCAAATGTATTTTGTATTAAAACGGTTTACCGATATCACTAAAGACACTTACTCCGGTGCCCCTAACTAGGTTCAAAAACTGTATGAATCGTGGTTAGAACACACGTCATCTTAAGGCGTGCGCCATGTACTCTCTCTGCTAACTCCCTTTCCCTCTGCGCTACGTCATCTTGGCAAGTGACGACTTCTTGAAGTCACCGAGTTATTTCCGGCTCTTTTCCACGAACTGAAGAAGACCCTGCAGCTGTGACTCGTCTTTTGTGACAGTGTTCGCGTAATCTTCTATCAGTTTTATCCCTCTCTCTGCCACGTCGTTGGTAACTTTCAGATGCGAGATGACATTCTTCAGATCACAGTAGTTCTTATCTTGATCCCACTTATTCACCGGCAGAGTGAGCCACGTAGACGCGCACACCTGCAGGCCTGTGAACACGAACCACGATGACTCATCGATCAGGTCCGGAAGGCGCGTCGTGTCATCAACCGAGACGTTGTCATACGTGAAGTCCTCGGGCACAGCGAGGCGGCACAGCTTCTTTGCCATCTCGTGCTTCACAGTGTCTTCCACTTTGTCACTGCAGAGGGCGAAAACGACGGTCTGAGGCCTCAGATACCACAAGTTCCGCCTGATCACTGCCAGTGAAGCCTCTGCAATCTCGCGATCCACAGCCCTGTACTGCAGAAGACGCTGGTACAACACAAGGTCATTCAGCGGGGCATCAGCTGCGACAGGAGCCGCCAGCCAGGCAGGTGCGTAGAGGAGTGCAGTAAATAGTACCACTCTCTGAAGTTTCTGTACCAGCTCGTCGTCGAACTCCAGCTGACCGCTGAACATCAGGAGCTTCATGTAGTAGATGATCTGAAACGAATACGCCCTGTGATGTATAAATACCGATACCACTCCATATAAGTTTGTTTAATGGTAAATTAGTTATCTTATTTTTTTCTGGTAGGGACTTCAAATGGCTGTTTGCAGAAGGCAATACAATATTTAACTTCTAATTCAAAATACCAACCTTGGCCATCCACCTCGCATGATGGTAGGCTCCTGGGCGCATGAAGTGTGTGCCACGACGTGGCTGGGCCCCGAGTACCAGGAGTGTAATCTCCGCCACTCCTCGGTAGTCTTCTCCGACAAGACCAGAAGCGGTGCCGAGGAACTTGACTGCCTCATCTCGGAGCTCCATCAGCCACGTCACCTCCGCCAAATGCTCCATCTCCCTTTTCGACTGCTATTAACATCATTAGTAGAAGGACGCTGATATCTCAATTGCTCTGAAGGCAAAAAATCATTGGAGAAAACAAATGCGCCTTAGACTTGAAATTCACCTTCTCCTCAGATACTGGAACAAAGGTTCAGTTGGTGCTGTGGTTCTTCCAAACGCGGTGATGACCACTGCCCCCACGATGAGCTCCATAACGTGATGGCGACAGCCCAGCTGGAAGAGCGGTTTACCAAGCATTTTCTCCAGCCGGACCACCGCACCCTGCACCCTCCCCGTATTGGAGGAAGTTGTGTCGAAGCACAGTCCAATCACGTTGTTCTCGCATCCCCAGTCTTTGAGAGCACGAAAGGTCGCCTGGGCCTGGGACAGACCGGTGCCGTCAGCAACAGTCGGAACGGCCAGCAACTTTCCTCCTGTGCATTGGGGAGCTCCGGAGATAAGAATCGCCTGGCGGTGCTCCAATGATCCAAGAGAGTCCTGAAACGTATGTCATACATGCCAATCCATTATCGTCCACTGGAATATGTCAATCCACTGTCGTCACTGGAACATGTTAATTCACTGTCGTCCACGGTGAGGGCAAAACTGACCTTGATTACTTTACCGTCCCAGTGGACGACAGCATGGTTCGGAGATACGAAGGATTTATGCACAGCTGTCGACACTTCACAACGATGTGCCACTCTTCCACGGCGAGACGTGTCCTTCGAGATATTGAATTTGTCCAGGTCTGCGGGCGGATCTGCCGAACGTAGGACTGCTGCCACGACACTTGCCACCTATGTGCGAAATTGAAAGGAAATTGACAAGGATGCGTATGGTTTTTATGTGACAAAATAACCACTAAATTTTCCGTCGTTACGTCTATTATATCTTTGTCAAGGAAAGATCATTACTGATATATACACACCTGATTATTGGACATCCGGAAGCGATCAGCCACTTCAATAACAGCCGGTGCATTGAGGATGCGGTGAGGAAGGCTGATTGATGCAGTTGATTCTCTCGGCTGTCGGTATGGTGGTTCTAGCTGTGATTCGGAGTTGCTCGATGATCTGCTTTCTATAGATTCATCGTCGCTCTCAGCTTCGGTTCCTAATTTCGTTTTTGAGGTGCCTGGCTCATCACGAGATTGTTGTCTTGAGAGTTGCCGTTTTCTCTTACAACGAACACTTTATCATTCCCACTCATTGTTGCCTGGCGCAGGCCCCGTTGATCCTCATAAAATTTAATATCTTCTTGTTTGTTGTTGTCTGAGAGCAGTCGACTTTTCTGTATCTCTTCAATAGCATCGGGAGCTCCGATGTCCCAGAGCTTGTTCAGATTTTCTGAAAACTTCTCCCTGCCTTTTCCCGCGTCACTGTCTCTCATCTTGCTCTTTTGCAGCGAGCGCCACTCTTCCCACAGTAACTCCAGTTTTCTTTCGCAGTTACGCCTCGTGATCGTCTTTATACGTGCCATGTTCCAAAATGCCAGAACATTGGCCACCGTGTCTTTTACGGCGGCCTTCCTGTCAGTAGTTTCCTGCTTGGCATAGAAGAAGTACTGGAGAACTATGGGTGGTTGGCAATTTGGCACCACCGATCGAGGAAGATGGCTGACCAATTAAGAAGACGTCCGTGGCTGACCTTAGAGAAGGTGGTGCTGTTGTTGCTGCTTTCTCTTTTCCAGAATAAGTAACTTTCAGAGTCTTCCCACTCCTGGTTGTTAACAGTTTATCCATTGTACTAAAGTCTAGACTTATCAAACAAGAATCAATTGACACAGTTGATCTGTAAAAAGCAAACTGTGATTAGTAAAAATATTGGTCATAGACATAGCGTGTGTGTGTAATTGGGATTTTAGGATGCGCCAGCTACTGATGCTATGATTACGTCCATAACGGGGGACAAATACGGTATTTTAAATTTTAATGTTATTTCTAGGTGAGTGTAACTTCTAAACCACTTGTCTGATCAACTTGGTAAGTATCTGAGAGGATTTCTTTCACTGAGAGGATTCAGAAAATATGGTAATTTGATGATTTATCTTTACTAGTACAGTTCCCGCCGCTTCGCTGACGGTTAGACATGCTAAACTACAAAAAAGAACCCAGCCGTGAAAATTTTGAGCTTCACATTGTGTCAACATTTCTGAATCTGGTATCTCCCAAAACCTCCTCACCCCCATTCATACAACTTGGGGGCTAACCTCCTCCCCCATTACCCCCACCCCTCCCCATTACCCCACCCATCCCCGATTACCCCCACCCCCACCCTTCCCCCATTGCTAAACTACAGAAAAGAACACAGTCATGAAAATCTTGAGCTTCACATTTCCGCCCGTAATACAATTTCTGAATTTTTTTTACAATTTCTGAATTTTTTTCTCACAATTTCTGAAAGTGTGACGGACAGACGGACGGACAGACAGACGGACAGCTCTCTTATTATACAGGGTGTCTCAAAAGTCACTATCTATTTTGAAAAATAATGGGAATTACGAAAAACTGGTTTAAGACATGAAAAATATATTTATTTCAAAGTAAGTGCCACAAAGAATTAGTGCTATTTATTTATCTGTCTCCACATGGCGACCATCAGTGTCTCTACAGAGCTCAAACCGATAAGTTGTTTCCCGGAACACACTTTCCAGCATTTGAGGTGTTATTTTCTGAACTGCATCGGTAATACGATTTCGAAGTTCGGCTACATCACTAATTCTTCTACCAGTGTACACCTTAGACTTAATGAAACCCCAGGCGAAAAAATCTAATGGTGTTAAATCGGGTGAACGTGCTGCCCATGGTTGTGTTCCTCCACGACCAATCCAGCGACCGGGGAAGCGTCTGTCAAGATAATCACGTACAATTATTGCATAATGGCACGGTGCTCCATCCTGCTGAAAAACTACTGTGTCAAGAATGCCATCTGTAAGAAGTTGAGGTTCGAGGAATTGTTCAAGCATGTCAAGATAATAAACCAATTAACTTTTTTTAAATACACAAATTTGCACCAGAAGTACATATCTTTATGCCAGCATAGCATTTTTTAAAAAAAATCTAATGTCACCGAAATAGATAGTGACTTTTGAGACACCCTGTATTATATAGATTCAGTAAAAAATTGTCAATTTGGCCAAATTTCCAAAATTGAAATTTTCAAGGTCGATGAGCGACCCCTAAATATTGATCGATTTTGGTAAAAATGGTGTCAGTGTACTTCCACTGAACCAAATCATGGGAAAAACTTTGACCAGCTATAATTTTTTAATAAAAGTGAAAAGTGATCCACCCTACTGTGCATGCATCCTCTGAGAATAAATTAAAGGGAATCAAGGAATCCATATTTTGCGAAGGCAACCACAAGTCATATAAATGTGAGGTGGCTGAGGCTTTACCTTTTGAGGAGAGAAAGGACAGAGTAACTAAGTCTACAGCATGTTTTAAATGTGTTTTGAAAGGTCACAGAGCAAGGTTTTGTAAGTTTAAAATTTTGTGCAAAAAATACCATGGCCGGCATCAGCCATTATTGTGTGAAAACACTCCTAGTAGGCCTACCCCAAAAGTAGAGACATCAGTGGCACATGCCACTGCTATGAAAGGGAGTAAAAGTAAAGGAAGATTATTGCAAACAGCTGCAGCATTATTAAGTGGGAATGATGGGGAAGCTTCTGTGAAAAATGCTCTGTATGAATTGGTCCCCAATTAACCCACCCCTAATATCTCCAGTCTAACTATAGAGTAGATTAAGCCTAGCCTTGTAGGGGTCAGCCCAGAGATTCCGGAAATGGTTCAGAGCAGGCAGAGTAAATTGAGGTCCACAGTAGGATTCCTCACCAAATTAGGTTAGGGTAATTTACCTTCACCTTTGTTAAGCTATGAGTTGATGTTAGGTCTTAGACCACAATGTAGGCCTAATTTGTCTGACCCAGCTTAATTTATGTCCCTTAATTAACTGGGCTAAAAAACACAACTGATCACTTACCGAGTGTTATTAGACAGTCCTTCTTCTCTTTGCTCAGTTGTTGAGAGCGTACTTGCTGGTGGGGATCTTTGTCCGTTGTTTAGCCTCTTCCTTCTCTCCGTTCGGTCTTGTTCTCCCGTTGCTCCTTTTCCTTCTCCTTTTTCGCGGGGCTTTTTCCACCAGAGTCCTCTTGGTTTTTTTTCGGTTGGTTGATCGGTAATGTATGTCTATTACCGAGCACGCTCTATCACACAGTATATAAATACTAATGTGGAGAATAACTCTGGTGAGCAACCAATTGGTTTCATCCACCCAGTTATTGACATAAAAGGATTTAATAATTGTTAGATTAACTACCTACCTACTCAGTGGACCATTTTCGTTACCTCCCAACTACCAGTGATGGGCAGTATCTAGATACATGTATCGCCGATACGTATCGATCGATACTTTTGTATCGGTATCGGTATCGCTAAGGTCAATTTTCTTAAATGTATCGAAAAAAATCGATACTTCGATACATCGATACATTAATAAGAATTTTTAAATGTTTAAATAGATGTTATAATATGACACTACTGAGTTATATTTATGAATATACATAAATAATAATATTATTAAATATTTATTTAATGACAGTACTACTCTACTGGTCACGTCACACAGTACGGCGCAACGTTTAAACACGTTTGTTCTGTGCCTTGATGCGTCGCATGAGTGTAAAGCAGCAATACTGGCATCGTCTTCAAATCCTCTGTTCAAGTTAAAGTGGATGACAATAAAAGGCAAATTTAATACTAACATTGTCAAAAAGAGGGTTCAAGAAATGTTGGTTAATGCTGTTAAGAGCCTCAGCGAGCAGACCCCCCAGCAACAACTAAGTGATGCTGCATCTGACGGAAGTGCAGATGATTTCTTCTGTTATGAGTTTGCTTCCACTAATGTCTCTGCAACCCAAGATTCCACTGAGATGGAAGTTTTACAGTATCTGGGTGACGGAAGTCATTCTCTCCAGTCTCTGAGGCAGTACCCAGGAATTCTACGGGTCTTCCTGAAGTATAACACACCACTACCATCCTCTGCTCCTGTAGAACGGTTGTTTAGTTTGGCTGGTCACATTCACGCTCCAACAAGGAATAGACTGTCTGACCAGATGTTTAGCCAGCTGGTATTTTTGAAGGGTAATAGTAATTACTTTTAATTGTTAGTGTAATATTTTCAGTCATTCATGTATCCTACAAAATTAAAACATACTTTCATTAAATAAAGCAATTGTTTTTATTTACAGTACATCTATAAAACCCACTAAAATGTCGTTGATTTTACTTACAGTGCGTACAAATTACTAGTATAAACAATAATATCTAATACCTACATATTAAATGAATAATTATAAAAATGTACCGGCGATACATGTATCGGCGATGCATGTATCGGTAGCGGTATCGCTTAAGACATCTAGAAAGTATCGGCGTATCGGTATCGCCTAAGACGTTCTTCATGTATCGATGTATCGGTATCGCTTTAGCGATTTTCATGTATCGATGCCCATTAGGGCGGATGGAAAATGAGGTTTTTAAACTTTTTTTCGAAATTCAAATATGGCTAGTGCGGAAAATATGTGGGTGCTATAGATAATGACTGTGCATAAATATTAGTCCTGCGAAATTATATCTTCAGGTGCCACAAAGCCGTCGAAAAAAGTGAAATATAATGATTTTCTTATATTCTGCATTAGTACAATAACTGAAACTTACTTGTTATTATTATATATTAAGTGTTCCAATTACCAAAATAGTTACTGAATTACGCAGCTCTTAGTTTATTTAGATCAATGTTCTTTTGATTAATGATCTAAATAATCCAGAACTCACCACGAGGAGGTGGCTGCGTGTCGAGCTCCACCCATGCCCTCCCAACCACCCATCCTTGCGCATGTTTTTTTCTATTAACGTTTTATTTAAACTTTATATTCAGCTTTACTTTCGAATGATGGCATTTTTTTACGTGACTGAAGTGTTGATCTTATGAAGCCATCTCGCGCGTTCAATCCAAATACTTTTGATGATGCTTCAGTCACTAATTTTACCATTCTTTCTACTACTTGTGTATGACAAGGGAATTTCTCGAATGGAGGGGTACTCTTGTTTTCTATGAATTCTTCAATCTCATTTTCTGTCAGGTGTCTTGTCACAGGTGGTTCAGTGACAATGCATTTTTGCCAATTAATTAAATCAGTATAATCAGTAGCTTCAAATTGAATAACAGGTACTGTGAAACGCCTCACAACTTTTTCCTTGTTTGTTTGCCTTGCTTTCTTTATTCGCCTCCACGCTAATTCTCTTATGGCGCTGCGGTCATCATGAATCATTGATGCTAGAATATTTTCTGGATTTGCAAAAAATGCATTTCTTTGTATGACAGGGTTTACAATATCCTTTACTTCGTCATTCAGTGTTCTTGTTAGTTCAATAGTTTTGAAAACATGTTTTGAGCCATTGACAAAAGACGTACTTTGCTCAATAGAAAACCACATTGGGATGTAGACCTTCATTATAAAAGAAGCAATGTTCATGAGGTTCTCAGATGGACTTACAGTTGAAACGTATAGACGAAGCAAACGATTTGCTGTAGTCAGCCATCGTGAATGTGCCATTTTGCCTGGACTACGATGAGCAAGATCTGGAGAGCAATATCCCTTTGTTATGGCCTGATGAATATCAATTAGATATTTTTGGTCGGTGCTAAGATCTTCACAGTCTACAGTTGGTTCCTCAGCATCAATCCTTTCAAACTCGACAATAGGAAGACTCTCACAGTTCTCTAATTCCCTGCCAATAGGACCGGTGAATCCGCGGGGGCCAGATGTTTTTCCATCCAGCTTTGCAACTAAATGGCGTAATGGCAATTCATTGGCATGGAGCTGGCACACTAAATGTTGAACTGGCTTCTTCAGCTTCAATTCTATAAGCCTTATAACGCCTCCCTTTTCTCCAGTGTTGACTGCTGCACCATCGCATCCAATGGCAACAAGGTTTTCCAGGTTCATGTCATTATTTCCAATATACTCAAACATTCCTTTACATATTTCTTCAGCTGATCCAGAATTCACAGAATAATGGCCCAAATAATCTGAACCAGGTTCTCTCACTAAAGTGATATGTTCTTCTGTTACCTTCTTCTGATATACTTTGGACTCTTTTTTTCTTGGAAGAGTGTAGAATCTTTTCGACCATCAAAATAGATTCCTCTGATTGGGACCTGATTTTGATCTTTCATAATTTCTGATCTCTTCTTTTGTCTTTCTCTTCTGATTTTACTCCTATCCACTACTTCAGATGTATTGTCAATAGAAACTTCTCCAATATCTTGCAATACTGCACTAACAATGAATGCTGCAGCTCGATCTGAAACTGCAGTCCTGTCACAAGCAGTAGCCACTGAAGGTAGATTTGTAGTTTTCCTTTTCTTGAATAATTGTTCTTCAGGTTGTTCGAGCTTTCTCTTCGAGCTAACTGGCTCTGGAAATGTATCGTCTGATATTTCACCAGATTCACTTTCACTATTTGATGTCGATGATGATAATTCAACATTTGTATCCTGCAATTTCTCCTGTGAAGATTCTTTGGTGAGCCTCACAGCTTCTTTTTGCTTTCTTAGCAACGTAGATGCTTTTTTCTTGAGAGTGTAATATCTACTCTATCAATAAACAGTTTTCTTTCACTCCTTTGATCTAAGAGGAACGTCACTTCTTCCTTTGGAACCGTTTTTTTCTTTGGGACAAGAACATTGTGTTAGTACTTTGCACTTGCACGCTGCAATGTCAAAAAGTTTCGTGTGTGCTTCTTTTTTGAACATATCAATCTTTGCTTTGTAAGCTTCAGAATTTTTTCTGCTTTGGTATGGCTTCATAATGACACGATACTTTTCGTGGTAGCTTCTGAACATTGTTTCAATTCGCCTGTCTGACAGAATTGGGACGGAAGCACTTTCCCAAATTGTTTTCAATTTATCAACAACTTGTTCTAATATTTGAGATATTGAAGGATCTTTATTAGTATTCTGTTTCAAATCGTTTCTTACAAACAAGTAATATTTAAAAACTCCTTCGTATGTAGGAAGATTCCTGTGCCACAATCTTCCCCCATACCAAACATGGGGCACTCAGTTGAGGCCCTGGTTGATTTTGCACAAACTCGAGACA
This sequence comes from Bathynomus jamesi, assembly GCA_023014485.1. Lineage (NCBI taxonomy): Eukaryota > Metazoa > Arthropoda > Malacostraca > Isopoda > Cirolanidae > Bathynomus > Bathynomus jamesi. The sequence goes on along the minus strand of JAJOZX010006212.1, from coordinate 208,130 downwards.
TTTTGAAAGTATACAAATCTGAAAAAGAAAGAGCTAATATCAATTATACGTTAATTTCAGTTAATAGTACATGGCAAACTTAGGGCAACACAATACAGAAATGCAAAATATATAAGAAATATAGTTTAGACTATCTGAGTAACGCCAACAACAGAACACCCACCTGCTACGAGAGCGACAGCTACACTGAACCGAGGTACTCACGTGACAGTTGAGTGAGCTGACTATAGAAAACTGTTTTTAGAGAATAGAAACTTTTTTTAAAGGTTGACTGAGCTATTTTTATACAAGTGTGAATAAATTCTTGTCTATTGTGCATCGTGGACTCTTCTGTAATTATTGGTTAAAATCTGCTTTTTTCAATTTTTTTCAATATTGAAGGTCATTGTGGCACCTGAAGATATTAATGTTATGATTTTACATTTATACCAGCTTATTTCCTCACTACTCCACACATTTTCCACACTAGCCAATTTGAAAATTCGAAAAATGAGTTTTTCACTCCGCCATAATGCCCATCATTGCCAACTACCCATACGTATCAGTTTTCCATACTACTGTAAGAGTGTGGTTTGATAGGGTAGCCAGTGTAACTTTATTAAGACCAGAATTTCCAGAAAATTGAACTTTAAAGAACTTAGAGGGAAAATTTAAGAATTTCTGGGTTTGGGGGTTCCGTTCAAAACCGAACCAAAGTTAAGAAGGTAAAAGTTCTAGTTAAGGGGTTGTTACCACAAGGTCCCACTATCAAGGTCCAAGCTGTAGAGGTTGAGGAACTTTGTGCTCCAGTCACTACTTGTTTAGATATGGCATGTGTCCAAGTATTGCAAGTTAAAGGAATTAATTTGGGCAATACTAAGTTTGAAAGAACAGAAGATATTAGTCTTTTGATTGGAGCTGACTATTACTGGGACTTCATCACTGGTAATATTGTCCGCACATCTCGAGGTCCGGTAGCTATTGAAAGTAAACTAGGCTGGATGCTACATGGTAACTATTGCAATGAAATGGAGGTTAAAGCTCTTTTTGTTAACATTGAGGAGAACAGCCATGGTTTGGAAAGGCATTTGAAAGCCTTTTGGGAACTTGAATCCATTGGCATAAAGGACAAACAGGAGAAGCAGGCAAGTACAGTAAACTGTGATGTTTTAGAGCAATTTGAAAAAGGGATTGGGTTTAGAGATGGTTGCTATGAAGTTGGCCTCCCTTGGAAGGATTCTTGCAAACCCGGTTCAAACCTTCAGCTAGCTAATAGGAGGTTGGAGACTTCATTGCACAGGCTAAGAAAAAATGAGTTGTTAAATGAATACAGTGAGGCCATCCTAAGCTATGTAAAGGAGGGCTATGCTGAAAGGGTGCAAGGTGAGCTGGTGAGCCAGGAGGCACATTATCTGCCACACAATGCAGTGGTACGGCGAGACAAAACTACCACCAAACTGAGGGTAGTTTTTGATGGCTCAGCCAAGGACAAAGGTGGTGTGTCCTTGAATGACTGTTTGGATGCTGGGCCAAATTTAAATGCAGATTTATTTTCCTTGTTACTGAGATTCAGGTTTGGTAGAGTAGCATTGACTGCAGATGTGAAGCAAGCCTTTATGCGGATAAAGTTAAAACCAGAGGACAGAGACGCAGTAAGGTATCTGTGGGTGGATACGAAAGACTTGTTGGAAAATGAACCTAAGGTTCAAGCATATAGAATGAAGTCAGTGCAAAAAAACTTCACTTTTTTCTACGTGAAAGTCACAATATGATAATAAAAACCCACTCTAATAGACAGGTTTGTGGAAATAAACTCTGTCTATTAGAGTGGGTTTTTATTATCGTACAATGAAGTCAGTGTTGTTTGGCCTCAGCTCTAGTCCATTTCTGTTGGCAGCCACTATGCAGTACCATTTTAAGAAATATTCTGAAGTCTATCCTAACACTATTGAAAACATAAGGAAACATTTTTATGGTGATGATTTGCTGTGTTCCGTGGATAACACAGAAATGGGTAAACAGATATTCATGGAGGCTAGAGCTATAATGAGGGCGGCTGGCATGGAGCTTAGAAAATGGCAGACCAATCATTTTCAATTACAACAGTTTATGAGTCAGTCCTGTGTAGTACCTGATGCAGCAGAAAGTATTGAGGATTCTGGTATTAAGGAGTTGTGGGCAATAGACACAAAGGTGCTAGGCATTGTTTGCCAGCAAGGAGAGGATTTGTTTACCTTCAATGGGAAATCTTTTGTAGAGCTGGCTGAGAATGAGACAAAGTGGACAAAACGTACAGCTCTTAGTTTGGCTTCAAAGGTCTTTGATCCTTTTGGATTCCTGGCTCCATTTGTGATAAAGTAAAAAATTTGGTTTCAGAGCCTCTGGGCAATTGGACTTGGTTGGGACCAAGAGTTACCTGATCATATGGTGGTAAAGTGGAAATACTGAATGCAAAAAACTTCATTTTTTTCTACGTGAAGGTCAAAATATGATGATTAAAACCCACTCTAATAGACAGAGTTTATTTCCACAACAGTTTCGATGCCCATTGGCATCCTCTTCGGGTGGATACAGAAAAACGAATGATGCCAGTGGGCATCGAAACTGTTGTGGAAATAAACTCTGTCTATTAGAGTGGGTTTTAATCATCATATGTGGAAATATTGGTTCAAAGAATTGGCACAGCTTGGAGACATTGAAATCCCAAGATGGTACTTTGGAGAGTTGAACAATAGTCCAGACAATTTGGAGCTGCACACCTTATGTGATGCAAGTGAAGAAGCCTATACAACTTGGATTTATATAAGAGGCACATTGAAAGAGGAAGTAAGTTGCAGGTTGGTTGCTGCAAAGAGCAGAGTAGCACCTTTGAAAAGGCTTTCTATTCCAAGGTTGGAATTGATGGATGCAGTTATTGCTAGTCGGCTTGCAGTTATAGTGCAAAAGTCTTTGGCCCTCTATGAAATTCCAAGCTATTATTGGACAGACTCCACTATAGTTTGGCACTGGTTAAGAAGCCAGGCAAGGAAATGGAAACCATTTGTTGCCAATAGGGTGGAGGAAATTCAAGCACACACAGATCCCAAGTAATGAAAGCATTGTCCAGGCACCCAAAACCCAGCTGATTTACCAACACGAGGAATTTCAGTGAAAGATCTTGCACAGTCAAGTTTGTGGTGGAATGGACCAGAGTGGCTAAAACTTGGAAGTGAAAACTGGCCTTCTAATCAGCCTATTGTAGGAGAATGCCAGGCTCAAGAAGAATGGGTGAGTGAAGTGAGAAAATGCACTGTGAACAGTTGTCAAGTTATGCAGCAGGACCCCATATTGACACTTGAGGACATTAGCAGTCTGAAAAGGTTGTTAAGGGTGACAGCATGGGTATATAGATTTACAAACAACATTAAGGGAGAAACAAGAAGGGAAGGAATTCTGAACAGTAAGGAGATTCAGCAAGCCAGGAAATACTGGGTGGTATATGTGCAGAAGGAAAAATTTGGTGAAGAGAGGGAATTCCTCACCAGCAGTCCATTACAGGTTCTGCCAACACATTCTGCTCTCAAGGGTTTGGAAGTGTTTTTGGATCAGGACTTATTGAAAGTAGGAGGTAGACTACAGTTTTCTGGGCTTCCAGAGGAGAAAAGACATCCAATTTTGCTACCTTCTGGGGGGCACTTTGTGGAACTTTTGATCCTGGATACTCATCATAAGTTGTTACATGCTGGAGTTAGAGAAGTGATAATAGAGATCAGACAACAGTTTTGGATTCCCACAATTAGACAAGTAGTAAAAAAGGTCTTGCATAAATGTGTGGTTTGCAAGCGTTGGAGTGCAAAGCCTTATTATGAAAAGGTGGCTCCACTTCCAAGAGAACGGTGTTTTTATACTGCCCCATTTGATGTGGTGGGAGTAGACTTCGCAGGTCCAGTCTATGTGTATGAGCAAGGGGAGTTATGTTCTACCACCAGAGCAATCCATTTGGAGTTGGTAAGCAACTTAAGTAGTGATGTATTTCTTTTGGCTTTTAAAAGGTTTGTGAACAGAAGGGGTTTCCCAAATAAAATCATATCAGATAATGCAAAAACCTTCAAAAGGGCTGCAAAGGAACTCCAAGAAGTTTGGTCCTTGCCAAAAGCGAAGGAATTCCAATCCTACTTTTCACACCATGGGGTAGAGTGGGAGTTTATTGTTGAGAGAGCACTATGGTGGGAAGGATTTTGGGAAAGGCTAGTGAGAAGTGTAAAGTGTCCATTAAAGAAACTTTTACCTAATGCTCATTTGAGCAAAGAAGAATTCTGCACTGTTTTGTGTGAAGTAGAAGCAATGGTGAACAGTAGGCCTATCACCTGTGTTTATAACAGTATGCAGGATGCAGAGCCATTGACACCAAATCATTTTCTTTGTGGTAAACGATTAACAGCAAGCCCCAGTTTGCCAGAAGACTTACAGCCTATCCAGAGCACTCAAGAAGAGTTAACCAGAAGGTTCAAGTACCTTGAAGAGCTACAAGATCAGTTATGGAAGAGGTGGCAGATAGAATATTTGCCAGAACTCAATTATTACCCATCAGGCAATGTAAAGGGCTCCAATGCAAATTGTATCAAGGTGGGAGAAGTGGTAATGATTGGGGATGAAAGACCAAGGCAATGCTGGAAGCTTGGCATAATTGAAAAGTTGTTTGTTGGCAAAGACAATTTAGTTAGGTCTGCACTGGTAAAGACTTCAGGAGGAAAATTAAAGAGACCTATACAAAAACTCTATGTTTTAGAAATCAGCAAAAACACGGATAGTCAGGATGAAACATTTGAGTTACAGCCTCATGGAGAAGGCTTGGCTAAATTTGCAGAAGGTAATGACAACAATGCCTCTTTGGTGGGGAGTGTTAGAAAATCTAGAAGAGGAAGAGCCATTGTTGTCCCAAGGCGATATGATGACTAAGCTGATTGATGCAGCATTGCTTGTATATATTAAGTTAAGGTGTATATATATCCATCTCATAATTGTAAGGTTAGTGAAAAATTCACTTAATTTAGAGCTAGCATTTTTGGGCTCTTGTGGCATCATTGTTTGGGCACTCTTGTGCAGGGCCGCCGCTTCCATTAGGCGAGGTTAGTAAATGCTAAGGGCGCCAAAGATCTGGGGGGGCGCCAGCGCCTCCCGCCCTGTGCACGTCTGATAGTATTATGTAAGAACAACATGAAAAAAATAATGAAGGAATGAGAAGCATAGACAAATGATGAAAGGTTGTACGACGTATGTACACCAGTTTAGCTTGACTGATATTTACATAATTAACTTATTCATCTTATTGGGTCATTATAGAACTTTCACTATCACGACCTTTAACCCTTTAGGGACGGGAGTCGTAAATAAGCGATTTAAAAATGTTGCGCGCACAGACGGGAGTCGTCAATAAGCGACTCGGCTTATTTACGGCTTAATGAGTTCCGGGAGTCGTCAATAAGCGAATAACTGTTTTTATGTGACATATGCCCTTCTTGCTTGGAAAAAACAGTAGATATGTCCTTTTTGCACGCATATTTTAGCACTTTTGAGCGTTCTGATTTGTTACTACATATGCCTCGCTTTACTCGCTGTTTTGATTAGTCATGACACTTTCTTGAACTGTGAAATGATTTTATAATTTTATAATAAATGTATGTATTAGCAAATTAAAATAGATCAGTGTAAGGCAAATAGTTTCTTCAATATGGTACCTTGATTACTTTGTGGGCAAACCCAATCGTGAAGTGGGAGGCGGGTGGGGGCGCCAGCTGTAGTCCTGCTAAGGGCGCCAAATAGGCTGGCGCCGGACCTGCTCTTGTGGCATCATTTTCTTGGGGGCCACTGCGCGTCCTTCCTACTCGTTTGTTGAATGCGGCACTTACAGGGCGTGGTCTTATAGAGAGCTCTCTTGCAATTCAGTTTGGTTGTTTAGATACAAGATTGTTGCATCGTGCAATGGTGCAGGTTGTGTTGTTGTTGCAAGGTTTAGAAAGAAGACAATAAATAGTGCCCCTTTTATTTTTTATCTTAATTTTATGCAACTGAGGCCTAAGATAGGCCCACATCGAGTCAGCAACCCTGAGGTAGGACCTAATAGGACCTCCAAATCCGTAAGTTTTTAGTCTAGCTTAACTTGGGCTGTAGCTTAAACTGGCCTTTCAGTGATTGGCCGTTCACGGCTCAGCTGGGATTCTGAACCCAATAAAATAAAAAATAACAACAATATCTGAAGACAGGACATTGCACAGGACATTTTCAATTTGCATCCATTTTGAATTTGCTTAAAATGGCAGCCAGAGTGAAGTCCCAACGTGTTCCCAGTTGGGTGTCTCCTTATATGCCGCTTTCTTCATCCCTGGAAATCCAGGAAATGGTTGTATATTTAAGAGAACGGTAATTTTTTTTATTGTTCAGTGATAAAATACCCTTTTAGAATTGGGATAACCAATTAATTATGCCTAGATTACCACTTTTGCATTGTAATACTTGAATTGAGTTTACCAATCAGTGGTAGCTATTTATTATTTATTAAACATAATATTTATCATGCGTACTCAGGAAATAAGAATGGTTTCATGTATTGTGATGATTTAGTGAGTGACATTAGTATGCTTTTTATTTTTGATGTAGAAAGAATACTGAAAATTATATCTTTCTCCACAATTTTTTAAACCCATTTTTCTTCTTCTTTGATTCAGTTTATTATAAAAGTAGCTAAACTGACTAAAATGAAGAAAATGAGCACTTTTATGTATTTTCTTCCCTAAAAATAGCCCATAAAATGAAAATAATTATTTAGCATATTTTTAGCATAAAATGGAAACAGGTTTAGCATAATTTTAGGCGATTTAGCATAATTTAGCAGCAGGTTTAACATAATTTGGCTAAAAATTTCTGGAAACTGCAAGAAAGTTGCCAGAACTATTTGACAAAAAGTAGCCCAGCTTTGTAAAAAAAAATGTAGTAAAATTGAAATTCAATACAGTATCACAATTCAAAACATCGTACGAAAGTCAAAATTATCGTATTTATGCGATAATTATCGTACGTCTGGCCACGCTGTCTGTGTGTCAGTAAGAAGTTGCATGCAAGATGAGTTGCCTGCGATCGCTAGATAATATACTGAGACTCGGTTCCTTGTATTATACGCAGCGTTAACGACATTCCCTCGGCCTGTTTTTGGCATACGGGCCCACTTTTAGATTGCTCTAAGTTGCTAATGCTAGTAGGTGTTCATTTAAGAAAGCAGAAAAGTAGAATAAAATGTGGTAAATATTATGCAGTTTTCTTTAATTCTACCCAAGAGCCTTCTAATAACAAAAGAAAAAACAAATAAATCAATAAAAAATAAATTAAGTCATTTTAAAATTCCGGGACTTCCCAGGATATTTGTCCAATTCCCAGGATTTTCAAGTCCAATAAAAACAGCCGGGATCCTGGGAAAGAAACCCTCGTCCCCAGCCTGGAAATGTTTCTATATGGCCAAAGCGGTAAATCTCTAGGAGCGCTCCATTTTTCAATATTAAACATACACTCATAAAACATATACCATTTGAAAGCTCACAAGCTCAGAAATACTCACATTTTAAAAGTATCAATAGCAAATAAGAAAACCTAACCTAACCTAACAACCTAACCTAACCCACATATATATCCTCCGAATCAGTATTTGCGACTTGGTACATGTATACTGTATATTAACACTTACCTAATAACCTGAATTATAGAGTCGTGCAGCTTCCAGAAGAAATTTATGAAAACGTAGAGGTACGTCCGGGTTGGCTTTAAGAAAATAGCTACACTGATATTACACCCATCACATTCCACCTTACAACACAGACTGAAGATTTATAACTTAGCCAACCTTTATAATGTAGTTAATGACGTCACCCGTCAAATAATTAAACCTAGTTACTTTTTATTTGCTGTTGATACTTTTGGATTACTACATTGTTAGACTCAGAAAAATGTGAGCTTTCAAATGATATATGTTTTATGAGTGTATGTTTAATATTGAAAAATGGAGCGCTCCTAGAGATTACCCGCCAAGGCTTACTTCATACCAAATTCCACACTTTCTGCCAGATCTGAACGATTTTTGCATTAATCCACCCCACTATTGGTAGTTGTTGTTGTTGTTGTTTAGCCGATCAGCACACCCTGATCGAGCAAGCCGGCGGCACGCAGGTAACCGATCGCCCTCTCCGGATTGGACCAGAGGTTCAGCGCACTAGTGATGTTGTGTTGTGTTCGTTGTTATAATGTTATAATGTTATAATGTTTCAGACCAACAAAGACCCTAGGATCCACTCATGGCTGGTCTACCTAACTGTATGTCCTCCGTGGTGGTGGAGGGGACCTACAATTTTACGTGGGTTCCGAACCACAAGAACATAAGAAACTTATTTAAAAACTGCGGGTAAATTGGCACGACCAATTTTTACGAAACTAAATAATTATCAATTTAAAAAAATTTAATTATCGGTTTAAAACTAAAGATAGAATCTCTCGGTCCAGAGGAGCAAGTCATAATAGACTACTATCCACAAATATGTTACATTCTATATCCATTTATAACGGACATGCAAATATATCAGATCCAAAGAATCCGGTCAATTTCATTACGGTATCCATCAAGTCACGGTCCATATCGATTGCGGACCAAGTCAAAATTTACAACCATATACTGTACATTATCAATTTAAAAATAATTAATTATCGATTTAAAACTAAAGATAGAATCTCTCGATCCAGAGGATCAAGTCATAATAGACTACTATCTACAAATATGTTACACTCTATATCTATTATATAACGGGCATGCAAATATATCAGATCCAAAGAATCCAGTCAATTTCATTATGGTATCCATTAAGTCACGGTTCATATCGATTGCGGACCAAGTCAAATTTACAACCATATACATTACAATATATACACTTACGAGGAAAAGTGTAGGTGTGGCTGTAAAGACTGTACAGTAATGTAAAAATGTGTGTGCACCCATTATGGGTCTCCCATTTAAAGGTGTTTGTGGGGCAAGTGAAGATCATGAGTTTTTTAATACCTCACAGTACTATGGGGGGCACCGCTCGGCAGAGGAATCTCTTTAAATGGGGTGTGTAAGGACAGAGAGTATCCCCTAACCCAAGACGCTGCCTCCCTATATCCCACAACACTTGTGTTGAGCTGTGGGATCTATCCCCACAAAGCCTTAATTTTACACCTTAAACTATACCCTTTCTATCAACATGCGCGTCCAATCGATTCTTAAACATGTTTATAGACGTGCTACTAATTACTTCTACCGGCAAACTATTCCAGCTATTTACTATTCTATGCGTAAAAAAGTTTTTCGCAACTGCTGTCTCGAACCTTCTACTTGTCAACTTACACCCGTTATTTCTAGTCCTATTATATTGAGATATTTCGAAAAAGCTATCTCTATCTACGTTATCAAACCCATTCATAATTTTGAAAACCTGGATTAGATCACCCCTTAACCTCCTAGTCTCGAGTGTAGTCAATTTTAACTCTTTAAGCCTATCCTCGTACGACTTTGACCTAAGAGACGGAATCATCTTAGTTGCTCGTCTTTGAACTCTTTCGATTTTGTCTATATCTTTGCGCATATGCGGATTCCAAAATTGGACCGCGTACTCCAAATGAGGTCTAACTAATGATTTATAAAGAGGAACTATAATATCGCGCGATTTGTACTCAAAATTTCGAGCTAAAAACCTAACACTTTGTTCGCCTTATTGACCGCCGCTGTACTTTGTTTCGCTACTTTTAAATCACCAGTGACTATAACTCCTAAATCTTTTTCCTGCTCTACGCTTGTTAAATCTTTCCCTGACATACTATACGCAAAATTACCGTTACGCGAACCTATATGCATAATTTTGCACTTATCCACGTTAAATCTCATTTGCCATGTGACTGACCAATCAACGATTTTATTCAGATCTTCCTGAATTTTACCTCTATCTTCGTCATTAATCGCCCTACCACCCAGCTTCGTGTCATCCGCAAACTTTGAAACTGTACTGACTAGGCCGACATCTAAATCGTTAATATATATAAGAAAAAGCAAGGGGCCCAATACAGAACCCTGAGGAACGCCACTCGCTACATTAGCCCAACACGACTCCGCTCCATCAACGACCACCCTCTGTTTCCTACCTCGCAACCATTCTTCTAGCCAATTTATTACTACACCCCTGATTCCATGAGCCTTAGTTTTTTCAATCAGTCTTTTGTGCGGCACGGTGTCAAACGCTTTTTGAAAATCTAAATACACTACATCAACCGCCCGATGTCTATCGTAAACGTTAACCACGCTTTGGAAAAATTCTAAAAGATTAGTTAAGCAAGATTTGTTTCGCCTAAAACCGTGCTGCGTATTTCGGACCAGATTATGCACTTCTAAGTGTTCGACTATACGATCCCTAATTATTGATTCCAGTAGCTTACCTACAACAGACGTTAAACTGATAGGCCTATAATTTCCCGCCGCACCTTTATCGCCTTTCTTAAAGATAGGTGTTACGTTTGCTAACTTGAAATTATCTGGTACGCACCCCTCAGAAATAGACGCATTAAAAATCTTTGTTAGCGGCACAACAATGCTATCTTTTAATTGTCATAATGTGTTCAATTGTTTGTGGTGTGTCCTGGCACAGGTGGCAGGTGTCGTCTATGGAGTTGTCTTGTCTGTGTTTATATGTCCGTAAGTTGGGATGATGTCCATATTGGAATCGTATTAAGTTAACTCGATCCGATCTGCTCAGGCTGATCTCTGACCTGTTAATGGGTGGCGGCTTCGCACCTAGGACCGCATTCGGACCGAGTCGTGTCAGTGCTTTGTGGGTTAGGTGCGTGTGTATGTGTTTTCTGTACTGTGTGATGTCTGTGGGGCGTGGTATGGAATAGAGTATTTGGTTATAATGTCTCTCTGGTGTTACCTTAATGGTGCGAGGTGTTGGTGGATGATTGTACATGTAGTGGCAAGGGTGTTGTGGGTTAGTTGTCGCTGCTGCCATGAATTGTGTTCCCCTCATGTCTAAATGTTCTCTAACTTTCAATATTTTTGTTTCTGTGTGCAGGTGTTCTATTGGTGTTGTTTGAGTGCATCCTGTAATGATACGAAGTGCGTTGTTTTGTATTGTCTGTAAGGTGTTTATGTGTGTGTTTGAGATAATGGGTGCCCAACATAGGCTAGCATAGTCCATAACTGAGCGAATATATTGTTTGTATATGAGTGATGTTGTTTCCTGCTGGTGTCCAAAGTTTGTGTCTGTTAGTACCCTAAGCGTGTTAAGTCTTGACATACATTTGTTTTTAATGTCCTGAATGTGGTTTGCAAAAGATAATGATGTGTTGTATGTGACCCCAAGTATTTTGGTCCTGTGAGTGTGTGGAATGTTGATGTTGTTTAGTGTAAGCTGTGGAATTACCTGGTGTTCTTTTGTGTTGCTTGTAAGCAAGGTGATGGTTGATTTTGTGGGCGCTACTTTGAGTCTATTGTGTGTGAACCAGTCTTGTATACTGTTTATGTATGTTTGTAGGTTATTTGTAGCGGTGTCGATGTTGTTGTGGGTGGATGTTAGAGTGATGTCATCTGCATATGATGATAAGGTAAGTTTGTTATCTATGGGTGTTGGAATGTCATGCATGTATAAGTTGAAGAGTGTTGGTGAGAGAACAGAGCCTTGAGGGTCCCCGCTCGGAAAAAGCTTGTTTTTGGATGACTTGCCATTAAATGTGACATGTGAGTATCTTCCTGAAAGATAGTTGCTCAGCCACCTTTTGGTGTTATTGTGCATGTTTGTGTTGAGTATTTTGTTTATGAGAGGGAAGCGTGGGATAGCATCAAATGCTTTACTAATGTCTATTGTTGCTAATAGTGCACGTTGAGCTGGTCGTCTGGAGTTGATGCCATCCATGATGTGCTGCGTGAGGTTAGTGAATAATGTCGTGGTTGAGTGGTGAGGTCTGAATCCATGTTGAGTAGGCGATAGTGGTATGTGTGGGTTCGTGATTTGTAAGATTAGTCTTTCTGTTACTTTGGAAGGTGTGCATAGTAATGTAATGGGTCTGTAGGAAGCTGGTTCTGTTGGATTTTTGTTTGGTTTGAGTAGTGTAATAATTTTACCTTGTTTCCATATGTCAGGAATAATAGAGTGTTGGTATGAATATGTGCTGATATTTGTGAGAGCTAGTATTCCTTGTGGGCCCAAGTGTTTAAGGTGTATGTTAGATATGTTGTCTGGTCCAGTAGCCTTCGAATTCTTAATGTTTTTGATGATCTTGGTGGTCTGGCCTGTATTGAAGGGTGTAATGGTCGTGTCGAGTCTGTAGGTTTTCTTGTGTCTGGCTGTTTGTCTGTCTGCGTGTTTCTGGTTGTTGTCTCTGTTTAAGTGACTTATCTTTGCGTAGTGATTAACTAAAATGTTAGCTTGTTGTGTGTATGTTGGGATATTATTTTGGCTGCGACAGATAGCCGCGTGTGAGGTGTGAATGCCGCTATTAGAGTGGGTAATGCTGTTTATAGTCTTGTATAGCCTGTATGTATCTGTGGAGTGGTTTAGTGTTGTTATGAATTCCCTGAATGTTTCTGTTTGTTTTTCTTTGAGTTTGTTGTTTATTTCTGTGTTGAGCTGTTGTATCTGCTGTTTTATGGCTTCTGTGTGTGGTGTTTGTGTTATATTTGAGGTTGTTACGTTGCTTTATGAGGTAGGCTATTTTTCTAGTGTAATTTGGGTTGTATTTCCTAATGTTGCCCTTGGGTATGTATTTGTTTGCATTATTGATGATCTGATTAAATGTCTTGAGTGTTGTATTGATGTTTATGATGGGTGTGCTGTTTACTGTGGTGAATTGTTCCTCAGTCTGTATTTTGAACTGTTTCCAATCAGCTTTCTTGTAATTTCTGTAAGTGTGCCTAAGGCTGTTGGGGCAGAGTGTAGAATGTGTTGTAATGATGATGGGCAGGTGGTCTGATGACAGTTGTTTTTCTGTTCTCCATTGTGTATGTGTTGCTAGTGAGGGGGAACAGAACGTTATGTCTGGGGAGGAGTTTGAGTATCCTGCTTGATGTGGTATGTGTGTATGTTCTTTTGTATTGTTAAGAATGAAGAGGCTGTTTAGTTGTGTGGTTATGTTGGCGCCTCTGGTGTTGTTTTGGTTGTGCAGGTACCAACTAGTGTCTTTGGCGTTGAAGTCTCCTCCTAAGATGACATTAGTAAGAGAGGCCAGATTGTGTAACTGTGGATTGTAATTGGCTGGCACCTGAGGTGAACTATCTGGTGGGATGTAAATGTTGGTTAGTGTGGTGTGTTTTGCGCGTGTTTTGATGTTAACTGCCTGTATTTCTATCGTGTTATCTGCTTGGATTGTGTTTGTAATGTTTTGGGTAGCATCAGTGTAGCTAATGCTTTTATGTATATAAGTGATGAGTCCACCCCCGTTACCCCCAGTTCGATCTTGACGGATCGCCGTGAAGTCAGGGATGGTGGGTGTTTTGTGTGTGCGTTTTAGTTTTGTTTCTCGTATAAGTGCTATGTGAATGTTTTGTTTGTGTACGAATTCCCTAAGCTGCATGATTTTGTTTGTGAAGCCATCTACGTTGTACTGTAATATGTTAATATTATACTTCTGTATGTGTCTCATGGTCAGAGCTGGGCAATAAATACATTGAATGTATTTAAATACTAAATACTAAATACATGGGAGAAATGTATTTAAATACTAAATACTAAATACATTTTACGAATGTATTTAGATACTAAATACAAAATACATCAATTGTATTTAAATACATTTGTAAATACATTTTAAATACATACAAATTTTAACATATGCATTCACTAATTCATGTTTTGATAAATTTCTACTTTAGTGCACTTTACCTTATTATCGTCTTTAGATTTAATTTTAAAGTATTTTCCATCAAACAGAGGGTGCACTAAATTGTTATCTGCAGATATATCACTGTTTGATTCACCGGATTTGCTTGTTGAAGCCATGACACGCACACGATAAAGAAATCAACCGCTTTCGACTAAGAGTGGCACAAACTGATTGAACTGACACGTTGAAACATGAACCATGCTGTACTACACTGTCGACGCGTCGTACTGTGCTAGTACAGAACGTGTATTAAACCAGTAAAAGTATTTACATTTTTATATTTTGAGTATTTAAATACATTGTATTTAAATACTCATTAAAGTATTTAAATACTATATTTAAATACATGAAAAACAATGTATTTATAAATACAGTTCTAAATACACAAATGTATTTAAATACGTATTTAAATACAAATGTATTTAAATACTGCCCAGCTCTGCTCATGGTGCTATTGTGTCTATGTCTTTGTGTATGGTGACATGTGTAAGTTGTAGGGGGCTTAGATTAGTCTTAATGTCGCCAGAGAATAAGAGTAGTTCGGGGAGCACGCAATTGTTCCCTGTAATTGAAAAAATAGCACGCTGAGAATAGGTCCGGCCCCGGGAGCCGATCGGCACGCTGACCGCGCCACGCAACAGGCCGTCGACTGCCAGTCTGGCCAACCGTAGACAGCCCGCTGCACGGAGATTTGAGGAAGTTTGGCCACCAGCGCGTTGATGTTTTGGTTTGACGTCGCCTCTTCGCGTTGACGTGTCCCGTGCTGGAGGATGCAGCCACTGTTAGAAGGTTCCTCGTCAGCTGCTAACACTTTTTTCACGTTGTTCTTGCTACCTGTTCAGAGGTTTTTTTATAAACAAATCTCAGTTTTCTGCTCAAAACGGCTCTTTCTAATTTTAAAATTGATTAGTCAAGGAAGGAAGATGTTGACTTCTATTTGGAGCAACAGTTGATGATATTTATGTTACTTTACTGTTTAATGAAGATGATTAGGCTCTTCAAGTTATAAAAGATTTCTTTCGTAATAATTGATAAATACGAAACAAAACGTATATGCAAACAGGATGATGATGCTTAGACTACTCAAGTTGATGAAGTTTTCTCTTTCTCATGTATTGTATCGACGTAATACTGTAAATATAACTATTGGTAGTTATATTGGACTGTGGTTAGATTCTAACTGGTCTAGAATTTTTTGTTCCAAATTTTCTTTTCATAAAATTATTAAAATTAATAAGAGCATGCACCAGTTAGATATTGAAAGGCTTTGATTGTACGATAAAATTTTCAACAAGAACTGCGAGTGACCAAGTGTTAAAATTCTGTGACAAAAGTTTTCATCGTAACTAATTTGAATTGTAGTTACCACTTCGTTAGGTCTTAAATTGCAAACAGATTTTTTGAAGTGACGAAGAATTCGCAAACCTATTATTGAGGAACATTTGAATTCTGAAATAAAGCCATGTTTTACCATGTAAGCTTCAATATTTAAAGTAACTTAGGGTTTAAGAGTTGCATTGCAGTCAAATTTACACCATGGCCAAACCTAGGCATGGGTTTTCTGTTATACGATTGTGTCGCCGTCGCAATACTAATGATCATATGACAGAAGGGACGCCACATGGAATTCAGTGTTAAAAAATACAAAGTCCTCTAGTATTTCATTTGAAGACACGAAGCATAGGTGGATCTAGTGGGGAAGGGCAGTAATGTCTGGCCGCCCCCTCAATTTCTTGCTAGTGCCTTATTTACCTTGAAGCGCTTCTGCCTCAAGGGTGCGCTGCTCCCACGAAGTCCACTCGGCGCCTCCTGAGGCGGGGCCACGACGTACTCGCCACCCTTCTTTTCTCTTGGTCCTGCCATACGATTTGGTCCACTATTGAATTTGTGAGGGCTGGTCTGGCAGAGGAATACCCTGGCAGAGGAATACCCTGGCACTGTGGGTTGGTCGGGTATGTTGGCTAAAAACATGTCAGTGTTTTTTAAAAGTACCTACTGGGACTGCGCATATATCTATAAGGTACTGAGGCAAGGAGTTAAACAGGGGAGAACCCTGCCTAGAGATACTATTATATTGAAGGGTTTGAATCCATCTCGGACTGTTTGGTGAGAGGTGATGTTTTTGACACATTCTGCCAGTTCTTGTCAAGGTGGGCACAATTGGTTTGGGTATTATTATAGTTTTAACCACAACTTGATTACTGCATATTTGATGTGTTGTTTAGCTGTATCTCTTCATTTTGGACAACTTTTTCTAATACCACTTCCGTCGCAAATGGATTTGGGTGATAGATCCCACAGCTCAACACAGGTGTTGTGGGATATAGGGAGGCAGCATCTTGGGTTAGGGGATACTCTGTCCTTACACACCCTATTTAAAGAGATTCCTCTGCCGAGCGGTGCCCCCCATAGTACTGTGAGGTATTGAAAAACTCATGATCTTCACTTGCCCCACAAACACCTTTAAATGGGAGACCCAAAATGGGTGCACACACATTTCTACATTACTGTACAGTCTTTACAGCCACACCTACACTTTTCCTCTTAAGTATATATATTGTAATGTATATGGATATAAATTGTGACTTGGTCCGCAATTGATATGGACTGACTTATTTTTGGTTGGCATGGTACTGGTATTGATGGGTACTGTAATGAAATTGACTGGATTCTTTGGATCTGATATATTTGCATATCAGTTATAAATAGATATAGTGTGTAACATATTTGTGGATAGTAGCCTATTATGACTGATCCTCTGGATCCAGAGATTCTATCTTTAGTTTTAAATTGATAATTAATTAGTTTTAAATTGATACTTAATTAGTTTTGTAAAAATTGGTTATTGCCAATATACAGGCAGTTTTTACATAGTGGAGCCACCTTGATGGGCAGAAGTGGCCCCTAGTGTGCCCACTATAAAAATTTCTTATGTTTTTAATAACGGAGATAATAAATATAATTTTTGGTCTGCCATATTGTCTCTGTCTAGCCATGGGTACAGTGTGTGAAGGTTGTGCTATTACTCCATTTGAAGTGATTTGTAAATTTTTTAAGAATAACATTGACTGGTTAGGTTAACTGGTAATTGTATACAACATCCCTCTCGCCTCAATTTTATGAAATTGACTTCACAATTGATGTAAAACCTTTATTTATAGCATGTAATTACTTTATTTTCAGAAACCAACCTAACCCTAAGATATAACTTAATGGGATACGTTAAATAAAGTAATTACATGCTATAAATAAAAGTTTTACATCGATTGGTAAGTCAATTTCATAAAATTAAGGTGAGGGGATGTTGTATACAATTACCATAACTTATTACATTATCATTTGTATAATTTAGGTCTTGGGGGTACAGGAGCTCCACCCCCATAAAAATCACGCATCACAAAGTGAACTCTATACCAATCAATTTGTGATGCTTGATCTTTACGGGGGCTCTGCCCCCGTACCCCCAAGACAAATTATACAAATGATAATGTAATAACATGTTAAGTTATGCACTTTTTTAGTCTTCATCTAGGGCACAGGACAATTAAGTTCTCAGTCAAAACCACACGAACAGCATGTCATAATTCTATTACAAACACGACCAAACTGAATCCAATTAAAAAAAAAAAAAAAATAGCCAGAACAAAAACTAACCAAGTAATTAAGTCGCAGAGTAGCAAAAAATTAGCCCAATCAAGAAAAATATTTGATGAAAAAAAGTTGCATTTGACGTCACGTCACGTCAAATGGATATTGTTAATTAAAATTTCAGAAGTAAATATCTCTATAAATATGATTGACTGAAAACAATTTGGTTAATATTCGTTTTTTGACCCAGTCACACCCAGCTATAACAGCAATATATATTGAATAACGAATCAAAACTGAATAAGAAAATATATGTATTATCTTGTGCAAATTTGTATAAAATGTACTTTTTTATAAAAAAAATATTTCCTACTTTCTAATATGTATGTATATAAATTTCGGTGGGTTTGTTTATTTTGGCTACCTTTTTTGGACTTTTTTGGAGATTTTTTGGCTATTTTTGGCTACTTTTTCTTGCTTTTGCGTACTACTTTGTTTCTTGTTAATGTGGTGATTTTCGTTCTACTGTTATGACGTGTCAATCTTGTGAACTTGATTTTGAAGACCTAATCTGCCTTGTTGGCCTCGAAGATAAAAGTTTAGATATTTTTTCCAATCACGGCATAATTCCAACATCCGTGATTTGCCCTAAATGTAATATTGCCTGTATTTTAAGACAAGACTCGAAGGTGTTTAGGTGCTATAAAAAAAATCAAAAAATAAGCGTGAGTGTGGATTTACTGTTTCTATCTTTAAGGGCACATGGCTAGAACATTGTAACTTCTCGGTGAATAAAAACCTCCGGTTCATAAAGATCTACAGTTCTGCATCACTTCCTTACTGCAATTGCAGAACTATATCCTCCAAAATAAGGTGACAGGTTAGGTTGTTAGGTTAGGTTGTTAGGTTAGGTTGTTAGGTTAGGTTGTTAGGTTAGGTTGTTAGGTTAGGTTGTTAGGTTAGGTTGTTAGGTTAGGTTGTTAGGTTAGGTTGTTAGGTTAGGTTGTTAGGTTAGGTTGTTAGGTTAGGTTGTTAGGTTAGGTTGTTAGGTTAGGTTGTTAGGTTAGGTTGTTAGGTTAGGTTGTTAGGTTAGGTTGTTAGGTTAGGTTGTTAGGTTAGGTTGTTAGGTTAGGTTGTTAGGTTAGGTTGTTAGGTTAGGTTGTTAGGTTAGGTTGTTAGGTTAGGTTGTTAGGTTAGGTTGTTAGGTTAGGTTGTTAGGTTAGGTTGTTAGGTTAGGTTGTTAGGTTAGGTTGTTAGGTTAGGTTGTTAGGTTAGGTTGTTAGGTTAGGTTGTTAGGTTAGGTTGTTAGGTTAGGTTGTTAGGTTAGGTTGTTAGGTTAGGTTGTTAGGTTAGGTTGTTAGGTTAGGTTGTTAGGTTAGGTTGTTAGGTTAGGTTCTCAAAAATAAGTAATTTGCGACGGAAATAAATGTCATTTTTGGATGAATCACATCAGAAACCACCGGAAAACCTAATTTTTATTTTTCAAAATGAGTTGTGGTTGAAACTATAAATTTACTGGTTTGGTATTGGGGCAACTGAAAGCCCTTCTCGAATTTTCCAGGTGTAGATTAAGATGTATCTCTCAAACCTCCTCTCTATGGAATAAAGGTCAAGGTCTCTGAGCCTATCCTAATAGTTTAATTTGTTTTTATTCACCTGTTGCTCATCAGGTTTTAATATATGAGGTAAAGGTTCTTTGTAGGCCCTCAATTTTTTGCAATTCTGTTTGTGGGGAAACCATAATTGAGAGCAGTAGTTGATACGTGGAAGAACAAGTTATTTCCATAGGGTAAGCATAGTCATACTGTCCTTAGTTCTGAATGTCCTCAGTATATATCCTCTTAGTTTGCATGATGAGGTTACTTTGTCAATGTGCCTGTTGAATGTTGCATCTTCAGATTATATGACCCTTAGATCCCTTACATGATCAGTTTGTACAATATCTTTTCCTGTGGGTCCATACTTAATTAGTTCAAATTTGGGATCAACTGAAGAAAACGCACCTGATGTGACTGAAAGGTGCGTTTTCTTCAGTTGGCAAAAATGGAGGTGCGCTTTCTCCAGTTGGGGTAATTTCAGAAAATTGGCCGCTGCTGCTGATGTCAATGCCCCCGGCAGGGATTAATAGTCAAACTAAGACCTACTGTATGACCTTGATGATTGGTTAGGTTAAATCATGATATTTTCATTAGTTTAAACGAAAATGACATTAGGACCGATCAATTTGTGATGCGTGATCTTTATGGGGGCTCTGCCCCCATACCCCCGAGACCTAAATTATACAAATGATAATGTAATACTAACGGTTACTATAGGTTACATGGGTGTCGAAGAAACATGTTCAATTCATATTTATCTGAATTTATTTGGCGTGATAGATTTCATAATTATGCTTTTAGTAATTTTTAGACATTTTTTATTTAAAAAATTTTTAGAAATAATTTTTATCAAATAAATTAAGCCAACCTGCCTGTAAAAATAAAAACATAAATTCTCAGTTTTCTACCCGAAACCTTTTCCTACTGTTTATCCATTTAAGGTGCGTTTTCTTCAGTTGGGTAAATTTGAGGTGCGCTTTCTTCAGTTGGTATTTTCGAGGTGCGTTTTCTTCAGTTGATCCCAAATTTGTCTTCATTGAAAGCCATATTGTTTGCATCTGCCCATGCATATATAGTTTGTAGATCTTTTTGTAACTCTGCAGTCTTCTTTTTCTGTAATTGGTCTTGGTATTCTGGTATCTATCATCCGTGAATGATAGGAGAGAGCTTCCTAGGTTACAGTTTATATTGTTTAGCATTAGTCATTCCAGCTCAACTGGTACAGATTTCAGAAAGTTGGTCGGGTGACCATCTCTGATTTTCTTCAAATTTCCAGGGTTGATTCATACACCATTCAATAGCTTAAATCTAAAATTTTAGCTTCCTCAGTCAAAAACATTTAATTTTATGGTCGCTTAAATGGCCCCCACCTTTGACAAAAAATGCCCATGTTGGGCTTGATCAGCCAACGCCTTCATTTTGAGAGGCCTTGAAAAGTGTCTTCTAATAGGAGTAGAAGCTTCAAATTTGTCATGCCAATACAACTTCTGGTGGGCTTTTCAATTTTGCAAGCTTAAAAGGCTGTGGAACAAATAGTTTCTGAGTTACAAGGGCTTAAACATGGCTCCATTTTGAAGCTTGCATCAATTCCTCCCACTTTTACGACTCTACCCTTTTCAAAAGTTTGTTCTACATCAATCACAGCTGTTTTAATACTCTGAATAGTCTCTATGGGTTGTAAATTTATGAGTGAAATAAAAAAATAACCAAAAAGGATTTATTTTTTATTTTTAAAAATTTCCAAAATTAACATCAACTTTGGGGCTTAACCCTCTAATGCCGACTGAGTTGAATACTTAGCATTTCAAATACACGCATTTAGACTTAAACCTACAAAAACATTCAGCGTTAAAGGGTTAATATAAAGGTGTCCAAAATTAGTCAGGGAGTTGATACTTCTAGTAAAGAAAGATACATATGTGTACAAAAACATATATTAAGGAATAGATCTCAACTCAACTCCTTCATATAGTTTTGGCTATTCAAAGAAAAGTACTTTTTGTGAAAAATTCTAAATTTTTTCAAAATTTTGAAATTTTGAAATTTCTTTTTACAATATTGAATTGTAATTTTACTTTCATTTTATTACTTGGTAAGTTAATTCACAAATGTTAGATTATCTAAATAAGTTTTACTCATAAAAAAGACAATATATACCTAGATTATTACTATATTTGCAGTTAACACAACAGATGGACCAGCTTGTAGGCTCAATACTTGGATCTACCTAAGTAAATCATGTAGAACCATGTTCTACTGCTCTTTAAGCACTTCCTAGTAATTTAAATTATGCAGTTAGTACAGATAAACTAGCAGTAACCACCATTTTCAGTACAAAACCTTAAATTTAAGTCGCTTTGTTGTATTACTTCCCTTAATACAAGTGTACAGTACTTAGCTATATACAATAATGAATTCCTGAGTTTTTAAGCATGTGAATTATTGGCTATAAGTTCATATTCTTTTTATAATATGTGTTGTTTTATGTAAATTCGTATGTAAACTTATATATAGCTAATAACTCTTATGTTTAGACACTGACTCAGGAATTTATTATTGTACTCAGGCTTTAAGTCTGATTGTCTTCAACACTCCATGGCCTCACAGCCATAAATTGGCAATTTATTATTCAGCTTGATACAGGTCTGTAGTTACTTAGGCTTTTTTTAAAATACTCCTCAATTTAGATAAACAATCATTTGATAACTTGTACTGTCTCCCCATTTTCCCAGCAACTGTAGGTGGTTCAATTTAACACAAAACATGTTGGAATGGAATCCAGCAAACGTCCTCTTGTTCAGGCCATTTAAAAGGATTCTTTTTCATGAAATTTACTAATAGATCCTTCTCAGTATCACACACTTCAACTATGTTTCCAACAAACCAGTCACCTTCATAGAAACAGGCCACATATGTACCAGGTTTATATTGGTAAGCCACATTTTCTTGTGTAGCATTGAGGAAGGAAAGTTGTACGTTAAAGAAATTTTCATCACTAGAAATTTTGTACAATTTAATGCCTGTTGATGAAGGTCTAAAGCAGTGATATGAACGGGTTCCTGGGATTGTCTTAATTAAGGAATACCTTTTTTCTAACTCAAATAAATTAGCATTTTCCTCAATTTTAGCTGAATCAATGTACAGAAATTGTATACCATTAATATTAGATTTGCACCAATCGAACATCTCTTTTGGATTGGTGATGTGACCTTTACTTGTTGCTTGTAGACTTGCCCGAGCAACTAACCTTTTGACGGTGCCACCAACACCATCACAGGGGCTCTTTCCGTGAGAGGTGGCAAAAAAGTTCCATTCACATGTTAGTTGGAAATCTTTTTCATGTAACACTGAATTACTGATGTTTTTATAGTTTTTATATTGACTTGCTGCGCCATCGCTAAAGTAACAAATATGTTTTAGTTTAGTATTCTGACTTTTAAGTAATTTCAAGGCTTCACATAAAAAAGAATGAACTGCAGTTGTGTTGTGTGTAAGTGAATCTGATATTACACAAAAATTTGTAACTTTTAGTTCACCATCAACTTTTTGATAGCAGACTACTGGATGCAAGGTAGCCTGGGTATTGTCCCAGTGATGCCCTTGTACGGCATCCTGAATTATAAAACTATAGTTTTCAGAGAAGTCAACAAGCACTAATGCTGTAGAATCATTGAGGTTTTCTTTACAGTCGGACAAATATTTTGATTGGGCTTTTGCTATGAAATGGTGCTTTCAACTTTTTTGCACTTTCACATATGTCTTCTACTACATTCGAAACACTTTTTGTCATTGTGACCAGTTGGGTATGGTCTGTAATCTGTATGAAGCCACTGCTTAAAGGAAACCTCATCATCCATGTCATAATCATTGTTTTCAAAAATGGTAAGAAGCCAATCCCGTAATTCATTTAAACCAGGACATGTTTTGCAGTTATTAGTCATGCAGTTTCTGGTTTCAGTGTTGCAGACTATTTTCCCTAGTATGGTAACTCTCTTAATTCTACTTTGATGGGGAGTGATTCACATAAAAGTTTAAAGTTCTGGTGTATTTCACAAATGCATACATTGTGTGATCCTTTACTCCCCACACCCATACACCATTTTGGTCTCAGTTCAAAAAACTTTGATTTGGAGATTTTGTCGTTTGGATATTTATTTTTGTAAAGCGTATATAATTCTCTGATATTTGTCAACAACAGTATTTTCTGCTTGTGAACCTTCCCTTGTGGTGGTTTTATTGATTTGTAGTCTTTTTTACCAGGGCATTCTCTAGTATATTCATTGTTTTGAAAAAATTCTATCACTCTTTCCTTTATTTCATCGCTTATACCCTTGCTACTCTTTTTATTTCTCATTATAGGAAGGATACCTTCTTTTCTCTTTAAGGCCCTCACAGCATTAACCATTCTGGCTGACACTTCAAATTCTTTCATAATTCTTTCTCTGGACCAGGTTTTACCAATTGGAAGGAGTGTTAGAATTTGTATATTTTCTTGTCTGGTACTAGTTTTACACTTTTCTTTCAGTTCCTCTATCATATGCTGATAACACTTTTCTTCCTCGCTCTCTATAGGTTTCTCCGCTTCCTCATCCAAAATGCTAGGCTTCATATGAAGTACTTTTGACAGCTTTGATTTTGTTGATGTTTCAATTTGCTTTAGTTTCCTTTTCGTGTAAAACTTTCGATCTCTTGCTCTTACATACTTAATGGGTGAGCATTCTAGTGAACCTAACGTTTCGTCAAATGTCTCCTTAACTATTTCTTCTGGAACATATTCATCACTACCTGAGTCTTTTTCATCTTCAATCGTCTTGGCTCTAGAGAAGCATGTTGAGCAAAGTTTCTGTCCTGGTATCAGATTCAGTCTAGTTGCTATGTCTTTGTCAATAATTTGTAGTGACTCTGCAAATAAAGTAGGGTAATGTAAACTCTAAACACATTGGAAAATAATTTTAAAACCTTAACAACATTTGGTTATAGGCTATTTGTATAAAATATTCAAAACATATGCATTCAGTAGCACAGTATATAGCCTACCCTATTAAAATTAAATAGCTAATTTAGGTTACAATTTACAATATAAACTTCTTTATGAAATATAAATATATTAGTACCTATATTTACTTACTTGTTATCTTCTTTCGATGATTTCTCCATGGATCTTGGCAGCTACGTTGCATTTGTTGGTAATGCATTCCAAACATTTTTTCATGGTAAGATCATGATCTATAAAATAGGCCTGGACATTAATGATTAACCATCATGTTTTACATTTACAAGAATATACAAAGCGAAATGAGCTACCCAGAGCCCTTCGAGTCGCTGGTTGTTTTGACAAACATATTAAATTTCTTGTGTTTTAGACTTATTTACATATTATTACAATTGTAAATCAACTTAAGTAATAAAATGGAAGTAAAATTACAATTCAATGTCATAAATAGAAATTTACAAATTTACAAATTTTGCAAAAATTTGAGATTTTTCACAAAAAGCACTTTTCTTTGAATCACCAAAACTATATGGAGGAGTTGAGTTGAGATCTATTCCTTAATATATGTTTTTTTACACATATGTATCTTTCTTTACTAGAAGTATCAACTCCGACTAATTTCGGACACCTTTATATTAAGCCCCAAAGTTGATGTTAATTTTGCAAATTTTGTGAAAATATCAACTTTTGGAAATTTAAAAAAATAAAAATAAATCCTTTTTGGTTATTTTTTTATTTCACTCATAAATTTACAACCCATAGAGACTTAGGAGTATTAAAACAGCTGTGATTGATGTAGAACTAAAACTTTTGAAAATGGTAGAGTCTTAAAAGTGGGAGTAATTGCTGCAAGCTTCAAAATGGAGCCATATTTAAGCCCTTGTAACTTAGAAACTATTTGTTCCGCAGCCTTTCTGCTTGCAAAATTGAAAAGCCCACCAGAAGTTGTATTGGCATGACAAATTTGAAGCTTCTACTCCTATTAGAAGACACTTTCCAAGGCCTCTCGAAATGAAGGCGTTGGCTGATCAAGCCCAACATGGGCATTTTTTGTCGAAGGTGGGGGCCATTTAAGCGACCATAAAATTAAAAGTTTTTGACTGAGGAAGCTAAAATTTTAGATTTAAGCTATTGAATGGTGTATGAATGAACCCTGAAAATTTGAAGAAAATCGGAGATGGTCACCCGACCACCCCTGTACCAATTGAGCTGGAATGACCCATTATAATGAATAGAATTGGTCCCAGTACCCTACTGTACCTTATGGCACTCCACTAATCACTTCTTTTTCTGTAGATCTTGCTCCATTTACAATTGTTATTTGTTTTCTGTCAAAGAGAAAAGCATGGATGATCCATTTTCTTATTTTTCTATTAATTAATTGAGTTCTTTTAGTTTATGGAGTGATATTTTGTGGTCAACCTTGTCAAAAGCTTTTGCAAAGTCTAGGTAAATGGCATCAATATTGCGGTTTTCTCCTAAATATTGTATGATTGTATTGCAATGGTCTATAAGTTCAGTAAGGCAGGATCTCTCTTGTCTGAAGTCATGTTGACAGTCTTCTAAGAGATGTTCATTTCCTATAAAATTGACAGTGGCTTTTCAAGACTCTCAAATATTTTGATATGGGAAGTCAAGGATATGGGTCTACAGTTCTTGGCTTCCTTTCTTTTGCCTTTGTAGATTGGGGTAATATTTGCTTGTTTCATGATTGGTGGTATTCTATTGGTGTCTAGTGAAGATCTCCATAGGATTTTCAAAGGCAGAGATAAAGTATGTCTGCATTACTTAAGAATCTTGGCTCTAATTCCATCTGGTCATGTTATTGCCTGTTGTATATCTGTAGTGGTTATTTGTATATCTTCCAATAATGGTCTGAAAAAAATGCTGTAGTTTTTATTACTGTTTTTATCTTCATCTTATTCTGATAGTTCATTTAATTGGGAAGATATTTGTAATTGTTTGAAAAATTGGGAATTATTCATTTTATCCCTGTGGGTTGATTTTGATATGAGAATAGGTTTTTCTGGTGTATTTTGGTGTTTTATTAAAATCTGACTTTCATTTTTTGTGCAAATGAATGAATTTTGAAAAAAGTTACTTTTTTTTCTAATTTTCATAATAAATGAAGGTTAGAGTTTAACAATTCACACCAAAATATACTAGAAAAACCTATTCAGTTAATATTCATTTTAGCACATGACCTGGAATTTGGGATGACAATAGGTTTTTCTTATGTAGAATTTAAATCTGAATATTTTCTTACAATATTTTTTTTGCAAATTGTTGTTAGAGATATAAGCAATTTTTGGATCAATTAAAATAAATAAATTGCATGTGCATGCATAGATGCATTTTCTGGGAAGAAACTGACATTGAAACAATGAAGCCCCAGGCTAGGAGCACAGTGTTAGGCCTAGGTTAGGTTAGGTTGGGTCTTTTAGGTTTGGTACTGCCACTGGTATTTCTTTACTATTACACCAGTCTCTGGTAGAAAGTTTTAAAAGCTAGTTTTCAATATTTGAATAATTTTGGATAACATTAGGGGTTAGGTTAGGTTAGGTTAGGTTTGCTTATGTTGTTTTAGGTTTGGCCAATTTTGAAGGTGAAATTTATGTTTTTCCTATGGTTTTTGATGTGTTTTGTATCAATCTGACTTTCAAAATCTTTGGAAACCACTTGTTTTTGTGATTCTCCCCACCCAAAAATTCCCGTTCCCACTGGGGGTCCCCCAGGTAAAAAAGGGTAAAGTTTTATAAGCTTTAAGCTTCAATAACTCTCTAACAAATCATTTGCGATGGAAATAAGTATCATTTTTTAATTCAGCACATTGAAAAACATTGAAAACCAGATTTTAAAACTTTCTACCGGAGACTGGTGTAATAGTAAATATTTACTATGCCACTTCAGCTAGGAGCACAACCTCTTATACCCCACATTTTCCCTCTACTTCAAAGCCCTCCCCACTCCTGGGGACTTCAAAATCATAGGATGGGGGTGGGGAGGAGTTGCATCTCCACAACTACTCATTTGCACAAGAAATGAAGGTCAGATTCGCACAAAATGGTGAAATACACCAGAAAAATAAATTTTCATGCCAAGGTCCAGGTCATGTGCGAAAATGAATATTTACCACCTATTCTCATAATATAACCAACCTAACCTAGACCAAAAATATATCTGCATATATGCTACTGTGTTGATCCAGTACATACCTAATGTATACATTTAAAAAAAATAAATAAATAAAAAAATATGTAAGTTTACCTACAGCACTAACTTGCATGTTTGGACTTTTTGGTTGTAGTCTGATGGTTACAGATGAAGGCCTCTCTCTTTCCTATAATAGTTTGATTAGGAAGAGAAAAAGGCATAGCAAAATAAATGTAGCTAGAAATAGCAATAAAGATCCAAAGAAATTCTTTAGTTTTTATAAATATAATAATAAAAAGCATGATAGGATTGGCCCAATAGAACATGATAGGATGTTTGAAAAAAACCAGGATATTGTTGTTATTTTTAATGATTATTTTAGCTCCATGGGCGTCTGGAGGGGGGGGGGGCAAGAGGGGGCAGTTGCCCTCCCTTGGAAATTTGTGTTTGCCCATGCAATGACTTCTATAATTCTACTGCAGCTCAGTCAGTGTTTCCACATTCAAGGAAATGTCATTTACTTTACCTTTACTTTACCGAAGTGCCGTGTCGTTGAACTTAGAAGTGTTAAATAAACTATACTGAAAGATATAGTAATGGAATTATTTGCAAAGATCATTATATCGAGTGTTTTATTTATTTTTTCTCTCAAAAACCTTTTGGTCAATTTCACTGAAACTTACACGATTATAGTTAATCATAGTATCATATAACATATAAAAAAATGGACTTCACTGGTAGAAAAAAAAATGCACTGCGACCACTACGAGTAAAATCCGTCATCTCCCCTTATCATAGCCTGCTTTCGGTGCTAAATTTATGTACTAAGTAGGGTACATAAATTTAGCACCAAAGCAGGCTATGATATTATGATGATAAGGGGAGATGACGGTTTTTACTCATAGTGGTCGCAGTGCATTTTTTTTTCTACCTAATAAAGAACTAATAAGAACTAAGAACTAATAAGTTAGTTTTGCCCCCCCTTGCGAAAAATCCTGCGGATGCCCCTATTTAGCTCTATTTCTACTGAAGAAAATTTAAATAATTTTGATTTTAATTCTTTAGATCCTGTAAATTGACATTCTTGATCATATCCATATAAGAAAGGATGATGTTAGGCAAGTGATTCATACATTGAAGTCAAATAACTGCTTGATCTGATCATATATTTGCTTGGGTTCTCAGAGAAGGGAAAGAAAGCTTATCTGAGGCACTAACTGTTTTGTTTGTTAGGGCAATTAATTATACAGAAATACCAGGTGAATGGAAAAAAGCAAATGTAGTAAGGAGGAGGTAGGAAATTATAGGCCTGTTAGTTTGACATCATTGGTGGGAAAGATACTAGAAAGAATTATAAAGAATAATATTGAAGATCATTTGGAGAATTTTAATCTTATTTCAAGTTCACAACATGGATTTACTGTAGATCAGGAAGGTCTTGTTTGTCTAATCTCTTAGATTTTTTTAGAATTTGTAACTGATCAGGTAGATAATGGAAATGATGTAGATGTTATTTATTTGGATCTTAGTGAAGCATGACAAGGTTCCACACAGGAGACTTCTATATAAATTGAAAGCTTATGGTATATTGGGGTCAGTTTTAAATTGGGTACAAAAATTATTAGAAGATAGAGAACAGAGGGTAATTCTAAATGGTCATGAATCTGGGTGGTAGAAAGTGAAAATTGGGGTACCACAGGGATCAGTTTTAGGTCCATTACTCTCTATTTTATATCTAAGTAATTTAGAGAAAGGAGTAGGTTGTAAAATTTAAGAACATAAGAAATTTTTATAGTGGGCACACTAGGGGCCACTTCAGCCCATTGAGGTGGCTCCACTATGTAAAAACTGTCTGTACATTGGCAACAACCAATTTTTACAAAACCAATTAATTATCAATTTAAAACAAAAGATAGAATCTCTGGATCCAGAGGATCAAAGTCATAATAGGCTACTATCTACAAATATGTTACACTACAGTAATCCCTTGATTAGTGCGGTTTTGATTACTGCGCAAAAATTTATTGTGACCATCCCTTGATATTTACGGTATAAAATTTGAATAGCGCGGTTAAAAAATGTTTGAAAATGGCGGGCAAATAACCAGCTGGGCTGAAACTGTCTCCCGCCTTCCCTACTGCGCTTCAGTTTATCGGCAGACACAAGTGCGCACAGATGTCTTACATGTAGATGCAATCACTCTACATGAATTTTGGAAACAATTTAACATTAAACAAGCAGTTGCAAACATTCACGAGTCGTGGGAAGAATTGACAGCCAGCTGCATGAGAGCGGTCTGGCAGAATCTTTTGCCTGAATGCGCAAATGATTTTGGTGGTTTTATTAATCCTGTCAACGAAGTCATTAATGATATTGCTACGATTGGAAGACCTTGGCTTCGAGGATGTTGATTCGGGAAATGTTCGGGAATTATTGGCTTCACATTCAAAAGACCTAAGTGATGAAGATCATCTTGGAATCGAGCATCAACAGGCATATGAAGAAGAAGAAGAAAAGGAAACTGAAGAAATGGAAAATATTTCTTAAGGAAATCACGGTGAAAGAACTTGAAGAATTGTTTCGGACAATTGAGAAGGCCAAACATCTTTTACTCGAGATGGATCCAAATGTAGACAGAAGCATGAATGTTCGCCATGGTTTAGATAAGCAAATTGATTGTTATCGCAAAATGCTATCAGAAAAGAAAAAAGCTAACACTGTTCAATTGACTTTAGATAAGTTTTTCTGTGAAAAATAAATGCTTTAAAGTTAAAATAAATATTATTCTAAATTGTTTTTTATTTTCAAGGATTCATTATAATTATTTCCATTGGTTCTTAACTTTGATTAATGCGGTTTTGATATATGCGGTGACATCGGAGGATTAATTAACCGCACTAATCAAGGGATTACTGTATATCTATTTATAACTGACATGCAAATATATCAGATCCAAAGAATCCAGTCAATTTCATTACAGTACCCATCAATACCAGTACCTTGCCAACCAAAAATAAGTCAGTCCATATCAATTGTGGACCAAGTCACAATTACAACCATATGCATTATAATATATATACTTAGGAGGAAAAGTGTAGGTGTGGCTGTAAAGACTGTACAATAATGTAGAAATGTGTGTGCACCCATTTTGGTCTCCCATTTAAAGGTGTTTGTGGGGCAAGTGAAGATCATGTTTTTCAATACCTCACAGTACTATGGGGGGCACCACTCGGCAGAGGAATCTCTCTAAATTGGGTATGTCAGGACAGAGAGTATCCCCTAACCCAGGGGTGGGGAACCTTTTTGTGTGTGAAGGCCACATTGAAATTTGCCACCCTCAATGAGGCCACAGTCAATAAGTGTGACTATTTTTTACAGTAATTTTAAACCTTTTGTTAATATTATTTAAATTAATAGCTAGCAGGGAGTATACATGCATTTTAAGACGAATAATTTATTCACTTAGTACCTTTTTAATAATTTAATGACTTCTTTGAGATTGCTTCTGGTGAGACAACATTGTGATATCGGGTTCTAACATGGAGGTTTTAAGTTTTAATTGGTCCTCCAGGTGCTCATCTGTCATCTGTGTTCTCAACGAATTCTTGATTTGTGTCAAGTATGAGAATGTGGATTCACAACGGTATGTCGTAGAAAAGCACGAAATCAATCAGTGAGCATGTTTGCGAAGGCGAGGGTCTTCTACCGCCTTTTTCCAAATTTCAATGGGATCTTCCTTACTATCAAACAGAGATTTCAGGATATTATCTTCAGACAACTCAATAAGCTCCATTTGTAACTCTTCTGGTGCCTTTGATACATCAACTAAGTGAGGTTGAAAAGCTAGTTTCAGGGTGATATCATCCTTTTCAAAATCAATGAATCTTTCATTGTATTCTTTGATTAATGAGTCTAAAACAGATTCGTATTTTTCGAAAGATTCACAGTTATACTCTTCATTTTCATTAATTATTTTTGTTAACTGGGGAAAGTGTTCTTCTGAAAGTTTCGACTGAGCAAGAAGAGATTTGAAAGACGACAACTTCTTTCTAAATGCCAGAATTTTTTGCCACATATCATAGATAGATTTAGTTTTACCTTGCAGCGAAATATTTAACTCATTTTGCTTTGACATTATATCACATAGAAACGCAATATCTTGGTGAAAATTTGCACCTGATAATTCACAATGTTGATTGTTTCCTTGAAAAAAGTCAACTATTTGCTCTCGCAAAGATAAAATTTTGACTAATACTTGTCCTTGCGATAACCAGTGCACTTTCGAATGATAGGGCAAATCTACACTGATTATCTCATCATCCATCATGAGCATGTTTCGAAACTGGCGATGCCTCGTAGCATTTGCTCGAATATAGTTCACAATAGGCTACCTATAACTTTTTGCAAAGTGTAATTTAAAATGACAGATTTGGCACAGAGATTTTGCTAATGCAATGAAAAGAAATCAGTGCATTTGGATCTGAGAGTTCTCTTTTAAGATGTACAATAAATCCTTCGTTCTTCCCAGTCATAGATGAAGCACCATCTGTACACACACTCACCAAGTTAGTAAAATTTAGTCCAACTTCATAACATTTATCTTTAAAGTTGTTGAAAATATCAATTCCCCGCGTCCTTCCCTTAAGGGTGCCTAAAGCGAGCAATTCTTCAAATAAATGAAAATCTTCAGTTACAGCACGAACAAAATACAATACTTGTGCTGAATCAGTGGAATCTGTCGATTCATCCAAAGCTATTGAGTAATATACAGTTTCTTTTTGGATTATTTTTTGAAGTTGCTCAGTTACGTTGTGAGCTAACTCATGCTGCCAATCTGTATTAGTTCTTCTTGAAAGAGGTACGTCTTTATATTTGTTAACTTTATCTGGATCTAAGCATCTTACGACTTCAACGATGCATTCCTTTATAAGTTCTGCATCGCTAAATGGCTTACCTTTTTTTCCAAGCAAATATGCTACTTTATAACTTGCCTCAGTCGTAGCATTTCCTTGATGTAGGCCTAATACTGAATGGAATAATTCTCTTTGCTTTTGCTTTCCATCTTTTAATTTATTCAATGCAATTTTTCGAGCCTCACCCTCTAATTTGGCATATTTATTGTCCTTATGAGCAACATAGTGCTGGTGCGCATTGTATTTCTTTATTGTTGAAATTACGGTATCACAGAGCAAGCAAGTCATTTTACCACTTAAACACTACAAAAAATTGTAATTCCCATTCGTCATTAAAGACTCTATTTTCTTCTTTCAGCATTCTTTTTACTTTTTTAGACATGATGATTTATAAAGTTAGTTATATTTCGTTCACTTTACATTCGGCGCGATGCTTTAGCATTAGCTAGTATCTATTTTGTAAGAGTTCAGTAGTTATATTCTGTTATATATTATTATAACTGCTTGGAATTCATGGTTTTTATATAAATTAAGATTTATCTTGATAAGCCGCAGAAGGCCGCAGGTTTCCCACCCCTGCCCTAACCCAAGATGCTGCCTCCCTATATCTCACAACATTTGTGTTGAGCTGTGGGATCTATCCCCTAAATGCACATAATATATATGAAATAAACTAGTACCATTCATGCAATAAAAATGGGCTTAAACACTATCACCAGATGTCCTTTGCAAACATCAAATTATCCAACCTTCTTTTGAAAGAATCAAGTGTATCTGAAGTCACCACTTCTTCTGTCAGACTGTTCCAAAACTTAATTACTCTATTTGTAAAATATGTTTTCTTAAATTTGTTCTACATCTTGGCTTAAATAATTTCATACTATGATATAGTCTGGTTATTGTGATCTTCAATGAAAAGAGACTCAAAATCTATCTAATCCAACCCTTTTATCATTTTATACACATCTATCATATCACCCCTTAACCTCCTCCTTTTTAATGAGAACATGCTTAGATACACCAGTCTTTCCTTATTTGTCAATTGTCTTAGAGATAGGATCATTCTTGTTGCTTGTTTCTGTACTTTTTCCAGTTTTTCAATACCTATCTTGTATCAAATAGGGCCTATTAAATTGAATACAGTATTTGAGGAGGAGTCTCACATATGAAATGTATAGTTGCTTTATAATATTGGGTGATTTGTATTCAATGTGTGTGTGCATGAGATTGAGTCTAGCATTTGCTTTATTTCTGATTACCATACAGTGATTTGAGGGTTTAAGTTCATTAGTCACAGTGACACCCAAGTCTTTCTCTTTATCATCAGTCTAAGTCATTTTGTATTGTCATTGCTCCTGCTACTGACTTAACATTATGGCCTAATTTTGTATCATCAGCAAATTTTGAGGTTTTACATGATGGGGCCCTTCTTTAGATCATTTATATAGACAACAAAAAGTAGAGGTCCCAGCACAGACCCCTGTGGGATTCTGCTCAATACGGGTCTCCAAGTAGACTTATTTCCATTTAGATGAACTCTCTGTTTTCTGTTTCTCAGCAATTCTTCTATCCAGTCAGCTATATGACCTCTTATACCATGGGCTCTAACTTTTACCAACAATCTTGCATGAGGAACAGTATCAAATGCCTTTGCAAAGTCTAAGTATACTATATCTTCTGGCTCTTTATTGTCCAAATGCAATAGGACTCCATCATAAAAAAATTCAATCAAGTTGGTTAGACAGGACCTTCCATTTTGAAAGCCATGCTGGCTATCATTTATGCACTCTTGAGTCTTGAAGGAACTCAGTAACTTTACCTCTAATGATACTTTTGAGTAATTTGCAAATAATGGAGGTGAGGCTGATGGGTCTAGTTTTTTGGCAAGTTTCTATTTCCTTTTTTAAAGATTGGAGCCACATTTGCTTTCTTCCAATCCTCTGGAATTTCAGTACATATCAATGATTTATTAAAAATAATTTCTAGTGCCTGTGCTATATTCTTTTTGACAGCTTTTATGACTATTGTATGCATTTCATCTGGCCCTAGAGATTTTTCTATTTTTAATTTTTCTATTGCTTTTAGGATATCTAGTTTTGTTATCCTTAATTCATTTATTTCTCTATCTTGTCCTGGTAGTATAAGATCAGGAATATTATTTAAATTTTTACTTGTGAATACTGATGAGAAGTATTTGTTTAGTTCTTCAGTTATTTCAAGATCATCATCTATAGTTTTATCATCTATATGGATGGGGCCAATTTTCTTTTCCACTCTACTTTTCAAATTGAAGTGACTGAAAAACTTCTTAGGATTGTTTTTTGAATTCTTGGCTAGGCTTTTTTCCAGGTCTCGTTTGTTATCTCTGATTGCTTTCTTGCAAATTATGCTTCTTTTACTTTTATATATTTTAGTGTGTGTGCCATTTTTAGTTCTTTTGAATTTACGAAATGCTTTTGTTTTTTCTCTGATTGCTCTTTTTACATTGCAGTTTATCCAAGCTTGTTTTTTATTTTTTCCAGTTCTGATTTTACACTGTGGGATATGCTTCCTTTGTATGTTCATTATTATACTTTTAAATTTTTCCCACATACTAGTTACTGTCTGTTCAGGCTGTAGAATATCTGTCCAATTTATTAGACACAGATCATTTACTAGTCCATTTATATTTCCTCTTTTAAAATCTAGGACTTCTACTTTATTTTCACTAGGTCTTTAATTACAAACAATATTAAACTGAAGGATACAATGATCACCTGAATTGGCAGATGATACAAAAGTAGTTGCTCCAGTTACAAATATAGAAAATTCTTATAAATTGCAAAAGGATCTTGATAGATTAGTCACTTGAGCTAGTAAATGGCAGATGGAATTCAATGCTCAGAAATGCAAAGTCATGCATTTTGGTAGAAATAATGAAAACTTTATGAGATGCAAGGGAACTGGTTGAAGGATGTTAGAAAGGAAAGGGATCTTGGCATTATACTTTTTAGTGATCTAAAATTTTCTAAGCTGTGTGTAGAGGCTAGGAATAAAACAAATAAAATGTTTAGGTATTATTAAGAGGAATGTTAGTTAAAAGAGTAAGGAAGTGATCTGTAAATTGTATAATTCTTATGTTAGGCCTCACTTAGAATACTGCATTCAAGCTTGGTTCTGTCACCTTAGACATGATATTGATATGCTTGAAAGTGTGCAACGTAGGTCAACCAAGCTTTATCCCAAACCTAAGGAGATTGGAATACAGGGATAGATTAAAGGAATTAGGTAGCTACTGGTATGTTTAGTTTTGAGAGACATTGTATCGGGGGAGATATGATACAGATGTTCAAAATTTTTCATGTTTGGACAATTTAGATGTACTTAACTTTTTCTCATTAGAGGCTGATAGAATAACTTGAGGGCATAATTAGAAAACAGACTCGTAGAGTGGATCTACAAAAATACTTTCATATAGTAGTAGATTTTTGGAATGACTTGTCATATGATACAGTAAACAGTAGCTTATTAGTTAATTTTAAGAAAAATTTACACACTTTCATGAGTGAGATACAGGGTGTCTGTAAAGTCACTGTGCAGTAGAAGGTAATTCCAGTGCACAGTGACTTTACAGACACCCTGTAGTTTGTAGAGTGTATATAGTGTATATTCTTGCTTCAGTAACTAGCTATATAGCTATTGTGGTGGTAGTATATAGTTGTACAGACACTCCCTGGGTTATGTAAGCCTTGACTTATGCAAATTTGACTTTACATAAATGCTCCCATAAATCTCCTCTGCATCCCCAAACTTTTTTCATAAAATTGCCCTTAATTATGTTGCAATAATGACTGGAAAGTGCCCAAGTGATCATAAGAGTGCAGGACAGTACAGTATTTTGAACTAGTTAATTATCTTTCTTTCCTATGCTTTCATTGCTACTATACTATATTTAGTTTTTTAATATATAAAAAAAGTATCGTATCTTGTCATTCTTGTGGGGCATTCCAGGAGAGATCACCCAATGCATGTCACCAGGCCCGGATTTAGCTATAGGGGTCATTCCATGTCAACTCAGCCACAAAATGGCACTTTTTGCACTCACCCCTTTCAATTTTGCTCATACTTGGCACAATAGCAGATATATATGCCAAACTTAAATTCCCAAATTATTAGAGCTGACTGACCTTTGGTTACTGAGATACAAGGTCACAAAGTTGTGACATTTTGACCTTTTTTGCGTTAAATGACTATTTTCAAAATGGTGTAACTAAAAAACTATTAAAGTTAGAGCATTGATTTTGGTCTAATTTTAAAGCTCTTTAGTAGCCCCTTGTTTATTGTCTCTTGTTAAATATCTCTACTGTGAAAAATAAAAAAAATCCCTTCAAAAGTTGACCTTTGACCTTGAATAAAAAAAAAATACCTTCTCCTAAAAAATTCAATTTTTTTACATTAATACCTTGAGTCATGTACAACAAAATCCCAAGAAGCTGTAAGTGGCTGATAACTAGTTCAATGTATAAAAAATAAATGAAGTTGGCATCATTCTTCAATTTTAGATTTTTTTTGTCAGTTCATTTATTTAAAAGTTCTGTTCTGATATAGTGTCAGTGAAGACTTAGTTCAACTTAACATTATTAGTTCAAAAACCTTTTTGTGACCTGTGCCAAAAGAAGTCTTTAAAAGACAACCAGGGTTAAACCCCTCGACAGCCCCAAATCTACTGGAGTAGCGCTGATCCAAAGGCCCAACTAGTATATAAGTACTGTCAACTTTACAGAGTTGACTCCTGACTTCAAGTTAAAGTTAATTTATTTTTACTAAATACATGTATAAAAATTTATTTAATAATTCATTAATTGTTCATTGTTTTCTTTTCAGGATTTTCTTTGTGCTTTTGTGATTTCAGAGTACAAACATGGAACATTTAAAACTGAAACAGAAGTGTGCTGATCTTTTGCTGCGTCACAAAGGTCAGTGTCGAAAGAAGAGTTTGAGAATTGTACCACAGGAACTTGTAAATAAGTTTCCCGATCTGCACTTAACACTACATCACAGACTTTGTAAGCAGTGTAGAGAACATCTTGAGTCCTTGCCTGAGAAAGGAATAGGCACTTTGAATTCAG
Organism: Bathynomus jamesi; assembly: GCA_023014485.1. Lineage (NCBI taxonomy): Eukaryota > Metazoa > Arthropoda > Malacostraca > Isopoda > Cirolanidae > Bathynomus > Bathynomus jamesi. The sequence goes on along the minus strand of JAJOZX010006212.1, from coordinate 170,878 downwards.
ACATAAATGATGATGATTCTTGTAGTAGTGAACCACCTGAAGATCTTGAGAAAATTGAAAATGTTGACAATAGTGATGCATCAACTTCAGAGCAAAACCATGAGATGTGTACTTTGAATGCTTCTTTTGTTTCAATTGGTGAATCACCCATAAAAAAGAGAGAGCTTGTAGAGCAAAAGTCATATGGAGCTAAAAAACTAAGCAAGGTGACAGAGACAGTTAAGAAGAGAATGGAAACAGTTGCAGGAAAAGAGATTTCTGACTCACAATTTAAGGAGCCATCTGGAGATGTAGACTGTTTAGAAATAATAAATCAACTCGAGGAAAAATTCAAAAATGAAAATACTAAAAGAAGTGATAAAATAAAAATCCTCACTGTATTGCCCAAAAGTTGGAGCATTAGGAAAATTGCTTCAGAATTTAACACAACAAGGCATACAGCATCTATTGCTAAAAAAATAGTTGAAGAAAAAGGTGTCCTTTCAGAGACAAATCCAAAGGGTGGGAAAAGAATTAAACAGGATACTGTTGACGCTATTAAAGCATTTTATCTTTCAGAAGACATCAGTAGAACAATGCCAGGAAAGAAAGACTATTGTAGTATCATTGACAATGAAAGAGGAAGGATACATTTGCAAAAGCATCTTTTACTTTGCAATTTAAAAGAAGCCTATCATATTTTCAAAGAAAGAAATCCTTTGGTTAAGGTGGGATTCAGTAAATTTGCAGAATTGTGTCCAAAGCAGTGTGTTATTGCTGGAGCAACAGGAACTCACTCAGTATGTGTCTGTACAATTCATCAGAATGCCAAACAACGACCTTATGATGAACAGATCCTTACTGCAGAACAGTTATATACATTTGCAAGTGAAAATATTGTAAATATAAAATGTCATTTTTCAACCAATAAAGAGCATGAAGAGGAAAGCCAACTTCTCCAAGAAAGACACTCAACTGCAAGGACTATTGCTGGTACACAGAAATTACACCATTTACAGCCAGTTTCATTGACTTCTCTTAAGGTTAAACATTACTCATTATCAGATTATTCAAATATTGAGAAAGTTACTGAAAAGGAAGAAGTTGTGACTGAGGAGAAAATACATGGTTTTGTTACTGCTGCATATGATGGCCATTGGTGGGTGGCATATGTGCTGGAAAAGATACCAGAGAATAGAGAAGTAAAAGTCACATTCCTTCATCCTCATGGCCCAAACCCATCATTTGTGTATCCTGGTCGACCAGATGAATTAATCTTACCATATTCAGATATTCTAACACAAGTTGAGGCATCTACTACTAATGGACGAACATACAGGATTTGCAAAGAAGTTACTTTGAAGGCATCCAAAGCTTTGGCAGATCTACAGCACAGAAAGGTAAGAATTAAAAATTAAAATGGTCATGTAACTATATATACACTGCATACATTTTAAGTTGTGATAAATGGAAATCAATGAGCACTATACCTATACATAGGTATTGTATGTACATTTTAATATGTTACTTGTATTTGTTAATTAGGTAGCTATCTTACCCCCACCCCTCCCCCATTACCCCCACCCCTCCCCCCATTACCCCCATTGCTAAACTACAGAAAAGAACAGTCATGAAAATCTTGAGCTTCACATTGCCACCTGTAATACAATTTCTGAATTTTTTTTACAATTTCTGAATTTTTTTCTCAATTTTTTTTCACAATTTCTGAAAGTGTGACGGACTGATGGACAGCTCTCTTATTATATTTATACTTATTTGTATGGTTTATTTATATTTCTTATACAATTTCCATGCGTGATTATTTTGGTTTGGTTCAATTTTTAAGTGCTGGCATAGTTTTGTCTATGCGGGATTCTAATATTGCTGGTATAGTACTGATAATTAAGTCCATATTTTCATATATACTGTATAGGCCTAGGGCCTCGCAACTTCTAGATCCGGCCCTGCATGTCACCATTCTGACTCAGATTTTGATGAAAATTGATATATGGGGTTCTTCCGGGTGCTGATTTCACTGGTCAAAATAGAAAAGTTCTATGACCCATAGTTTTTGAGATATGGGGCCCCACTTTACCACCTAACTTTAATGGGCAATAACTCCCAAACCAAACATCTTACTGTAAACCTATAAAACTATACATTTTTAGAATCAGCATGAAGAGATCTATTATATGATACCACATTCAAATGTGTAGAAAATAATGAAAATTTTCCACCTTTTTTTTATTTTTCTTTTTGACCCCCACCCCCTCCAAGGCAGTGAAATCTCCCCCAAAAATTTACATTTATTAAACTCCCATTAATTGTTAAAAGATACAAACAATAAAAAATGTGGGTATCAAGTTGCAAGATATTTTAAAAATTATTGAAAAAATATGTACATTGTGAAATTGACATTTTTACGCCTGCAGACTAAAATAGAGAACTACAAATGATATATTCACATGGATGAAAATAAATAGCAAAAATACAAATTGAACACATTACATCAAGTTGATTCATAATTACAAGAGTTTTTTCAACTCATTTTCTGCGAAAACATATTGAATACGCATTGTTCCTGGTTTTAAAGTTGGTGTGCTTAATAAACCTAAAATTTTATCTCTTGATATGTGGCATGTATCTCTAATTTGTGGAAAGTAATAGTAAACACTATATCCTGATGGGTGCAAAAAGCTAACCTCAAAGTCGTCAAATTCCTCATTATAGGAATGTACAAATCCCCATCATTTCTGATCATTGTAAGTACAAACTATGTACTCTCCTATTTTCGGATTAACTTCATTATCTTCACCCAGAAAAGCTTTGCTTATAATCCTCACCTCACCAACTTCATCAGAAGATAATTCAAATGTTTTTATTATTTGCATTAATAGGTACAAATCTGTGGAATTTTTGTGTTTCTGTTAGCCACATACTTTTTCATATGTCACTTAAAAATTTTTCCATAGCTTCAATTTCTTCAGAATTTATTACAAAAAAATTTATGCAGTCACTTATATTGTTTGAACAAAATTCAAACATGTCTTCTGGTGTTAATATTTGATTTGCGAATGTTCTCTGCATACTCGCTCTGGCTACAGATCTTTTCACTGTACCCCTAATCCCATCACAAGCGCTCTTACCATGGCTTGTGGCAAAGAAATGCCATTCACATTAGAGCCCTGGAGTTTCCTTTAGCCAAATCCAGTCATCTGTGATCCAGTCATGTAACTAGCAAGAGAACCTATTATCATTATTATAGGACACCAGTCACATTATTCCAGAGTTTGGGTTTTGCCCATGCTTGTTTGGCACTGATTATAGGTTAACTTATGTGAGATAGGGTTGCCATAATTTGTCAGTGTTTGTAGTTATTTTTATATTGGTTATTTATTACTTGTGTGTTTTGATTTCATGAGTAAATTGTGTTTTCCAGTGATCAATTATGAAGTCATGATTCCAGTTAATGTTTGTTGATTAATTGTCTGTTATGTTATTCTGATTAATGGTGTCTGGTGCATGTAACTAATAATCCTGTGTTGGCTAGGCAACCCTAACATAAGTAACATTGCTAACTAGCTCACTACCTTGTATAAAGAAAAAAAAATATTAGGTCATAAGGGGGTGTCAAGTTTGGAGGGTAGCTAGGCTGGGACAGGGGTTCTCATTCTGTGCAAGTCATTTCTGGTACTTGTCTCCCACTTGCTTTCTGTCATTCCTTCTGAATCTCCCTCAGTGTTATTTGTTTTCCAGAGGTTTTGTTAATTGTGATTCATTGCCAGTCTTTTTATGTATGTTTATACATTTATACTGAATAATTGTTTATTTCAGATATAAGAGAAAAAAAACATAGTTTAGTTCTATTAGGTTTACCTTTGAATTCCAGCCATTTCTTGGACTGAGTGTGGTTGGTTCTCTCACTCATTGGAGAGTCAGATTTAGTCACCTGAACTTGGGGAGTCTTTGCAGTTAACATGCAAGTTGGACCTGAATAATCTCCTGGAAATAAACCACTGACAAGAGAGGCATTCCTGGATACCTGAGGAAACTATCTCTTTACCCAGTCTCTTGACTGTCATAAATCCAGAAACGTGAAAAGGTGCTGGCTGGTTCAATGATATAGATACTTGGGGACTATGGCCTACACAGCCACCACAGCAATGTATTAACATATTTTGATATCAATATATATAAAAGCCTGGTTTAATGCAACAAGAGCTGCCAGTGCCCCTTATCAATGATCTATGGATGATGATAAAGCTGGAAGATTACCAAGAAATTAACAAGGAGATATCAATTGTGGCATTAGGCAAACTCAGATCCCACCTTTGGTACTTATGCAAGGATTTAGCACCTTTAGCATTTTTTTCAGAAGTCAACAACTCAGAAAAGGGGTCAATGGTGAAAGCTCTTGGAAACCAAGCTAAAACTAAAGATCTTTGCAGAGTAGAATGCAAAACATTTCAAACTTTCAAATGTAAGAATCTTTGACCTTATAACATGTGGATCATTAAATTTTTTCAAGGCTATGAAAATTGATGAATCATTTCTGACAGTAGATCCAGCTGCATGGTTTAAACACCCAGCATATATTCATGGAAAGGATTTAGTTTCCCAGCTGAAAGTGGTTAATGACTGTGCTAAAAGAATGGTACAGTAAAACTTGCCACTGATTTTAATGAAATCATTACCACCAGTGAAGAGCAATGCCAGTTTCTTTTTCAAGTTGAGTCCCATTGTAGAAAAATTTTAACCCCTACAAAAGCAAGTTTTTTATAAAATCAAGCAATATAAATTTATGATTCAAATTGGTATCAAAGGTAAGAAATTGTGATTTCTCCCAAAATTTCATATTTTTGAATGCTATGAGCAGTCACTAAATATGCACCAAATTGGATAAAATTTGTACATGATGCATGTTTCATAAAGTGTTAGGGATGTGCCGGATACCACTATCTGGCAGATATCCGGCCGGATAACAGCTATTATCCGGTATCCTGTATCCAGCTGGATAGATGTCAGTATCCGGCTGGATAGCCGGATATTTATGATAGTCTTTTTTGTAATGGGAATACCATCTGGGCCCGCCCCTTTCCAATCTTAGCTTGCATAGCCTTTAGCTAGCAAAAGTTGAATATAGTTGTACAAAAATCTAAAATTAAAATAATTGATTAATAAGCATGTACCACTACTAGTATGTAACTACAGTGCCCGCGAAAAGTATCCGATCACTCAAGAAAATACAATATTTTCCCTTGATATTCAGAGACACGTAATTCACTTTCTATTTGTTCTAGCGACATCTGGTAACTTTGAGGTTGCTCGCTGATATGAGAGCTATCCAACGCATTCTCAAATTAGTGTTCTGGTAGCCTTCGTTGCGGGTGGCTGTGTCTCAAATTTGTCAGATTTCACTGTTTGTGTAAATTTCTTGATTTTTTTTTTTTTTTTTTTACAGAAAGTGGTGTAAATAAAATTTATATATAATGTGTGCTAAAAAACAACTTAAGAGTGATTGTCGAGGTGCTATTGTTGCTTTGCATGCATGTGGGAAATCACAGAGACAGATAGCTAAGGAATTAAACATATCCCAAAGTACCGTTAATTTATGGGTTTCACGGGCTGAGAACAATGGTGGCCTAACCACGCCAGTCCCTAAAAAACGATCTGGCAGACCGAGAAAACAAATTCGCAAACAGACAAACTTATGAAACGTTTAGTATTGAAAAACCCAACAATAACTGCGAAAGAAATAAAATTTAATATGAATAATTTGTTATCTGGTGTTTCTGAACGAACTATCCAGGAGCGGCTCCAAAAAGAACTCGGATTACCATCTCGCCATGCTGCTAAGAAACCGTTTATTAATGAAAAAATGCGTAAAAAACGTGTCGCATTTTGTAAAAAATACATTCATTGGACTGTTGATGACTGGAAGAAGGTTTTATTTAGCGATGAGTCGACATTTTTGACATTCAGAAGTTGTCCAAAAAAGGTTCACCGGCCTATTGGCTCAAATAGGATGGACCCTAAATACACCCTAAAGACAATGAAACACCCTCCAAGTGTGATGGTTTGGGGTTGTTTCGGTTACTATGGGCGTGGAAACTTATATTTTCTTCCGAAGAACACAACTATGAATGGTGCACGGTATTTAGCAATGCTACAGGATAAACTTCCAATGGCAATGGCAATCCAAAGGACAAAAACATACATGCATGATGGTGCACCATGTCACAGGGCCAAAATAGTGACAAAATGGATTACTGACAATAAATTGATATTTGGATTGGCCTGGTAATAGTCCAGATCTCAATCCGATAGAAAATCTGTGGCTAATAATAAAAAATAAGGTTGAATGCCACGACACTGGCTCAGTCGAAAAATTACAAGAGGCCATCAAAAAGGTATGGTGCAAGGAAATATCAGTGGAAGTTTGTCAAAACTTGATTAAATCCATGCCAAAACGTCTAGAACAAGTCATCCAAACCAAAGGACAGATGACAAAATACTAATATAAGGTTAGTATACATTTAAACATTGTTTTTTATGTAAAAAATACAAATTTTAAGGGTGATCGGATACTTTTCGCGGGCACTGTATATTAACACTGCTAAAAAGGCAAAATGTTTGGTCCAGCTAAAAGTGTGATGCATAGCTAAGATCCCAGCTTCCCTTACTTTTTAATTTTTATTTTTATTTTTTATTTTTATATATATTGCAAATTACAATATGAAAAAATATGAATTAGCGAAACCTTTTATTAAGATTTGAGATATAAAAATAAAACATATAGCCTAATCAAATATACCAGTAAGGTAAGTGAAATTATTAAAATAGCAAAACCTTAAAAAGTAAAAACTCGCATTAAACAATAAAAATTAATACTATGTTCAAGACACTAGATTCACAAGTTTGAATCAAATTTTCGTCCATTGTGATGAATAAAAAGAAGCATCTCCCCTCGCTTTGGTAGCAAAGTACTTCTTTTTTCTTCAAAAATATTTCCATATTCGGAAAACATTCTTTCTGAGAAAACTGAAGATGCTGGTGTCACTAACCATTTTAGAGCAATTTTCTTGAGAGATGGAAAGGATTCTTCATTTTTCCAAATTTCAAGTGGAGATAGTCGTCTGTCTGGTATGTTTTTTTTGCATATTGCTCAATTTCCTCTGCTATTTCTGCGAATGAAGCCATCTTGCGGCTTTTTTTTAAACTTTTTCTCACCAGGTATTTTTCTGAATTTTCTTGTTAGTTCCCTGAAACAAGCAGAGAGTGGATCATCATCAAACTTTGCCTTTTTTCTTCCTGTTGAGGAGGAGGAGGAAGAAGAATTAGAATCGTCGCTGCTGTGAGCCTGTTCTTCAAAATATTTATCTCTAATTTTCTCTAGGTTTATTTCATTTATTTCTTCAATTAACCATGTCTTAATATTTTCCTTTTGTTGATCTTTGAAAAACAAATTTAAATCGTGGATCAATGACAGTTGCTAGAGCATACTTCCAATTTGTTAAGACATTTAGACACTTTCTTTTTTCATTGCTTTCATTGGCAAAAAATTGTGACTGCAATGACTTCAACAGTTCATCTTTTGTAGTTTGGACTCCTTGATCATCCTGGCCAATTTTTGAAAGAAACCTTTCAAGCGCGCACATGTTTGGGATAACAGTAGAGAGTAAACTATATTCTGTACTCATTTCTTGGGCGAGTTTAAAAAATGGCTGTAAAAGCTTTAAAAGATTTTCAATCAAGTGCCACTCATTAGATGAAATAACAAGTAATTCACTATGATCAGCAAGGTATATTTGAACTGATTTTTTCAACTTAACCATACGTTCTAGCATCAAATAAGATGAGTTCCAGCGCATTAAAACATCTTGTACCAATAGAAGAGGAACATGACCCTGTTGTGTTTGGAGAGCTTTAAATTCAGAAGTAGCCATTGGGGAGTGGTTAAAATGTCACTAAACGTCGACACTTTGCCAAAAGATCTTTTATAGATCGTTGAGCCATTAACGCATCATTCACCACTAGCTGTAGCAAATGAATTGAACAGTGAACAGAAGGTATTTCCGCAAGGTCACATCCCAAAGCTATGTTAGAAGCTCCATCTCTGACCAATATATTACGCCTTGATCTGTCAATATTCCATGATTGCCGCATAGATTGCAATTTGTCCGCTATATTAATTCCCGTATGCGATCCTGAAAAATGAGCTGAATGCAATACTGCATTACAATGAGTGTAGTCATTCATGATCCAATGCCCTGACAAGGAAATGAATGATTCATTTGAAGAAGAGCAGGTCCAAATATCGGAAGTGAAGCTAATGTATTTCCCTCCTTTCAATTTATTCATAACAATTTCTTTGAGTTCTTCATAGATTTTGGGTATGACTTTTTCTGAAAAATATGTTCGATTTGGTAGCAAATACCTTGGCTGTACGTGGGCCATCAGTCCTATAAAGCCATCTTGTTCAACTAAACTAAAAGGATGGTTGTCCAATGCCATCATTAATCCTATCTTTTTATGTAAAGCTTGAGCTTTTGAGTCATTTATATCCCATATTTTCTTAAAGGAAAAACTTTCTTCTAACGTGAGTTGCTTTTCCATGGCAACTAATTTTTTCTCCTTCGGAGCCATTGAGGTGGTCGCTATAGGTTGATTTTGATTTTCAGATGATTTGTTAAGTTGACACTTCTTTATATTCTTTTGAATGCAGCATCTTTGCATGATTGTGCAAAGGTTTTGTGCTATAGCACCTAGCACCCAATTTCTCTGATCCCCTTTTAATCTGCTTGGAACATAGAGAGCAAAATAGCTATCGTTGGATTAGTTTCATGTATTGTAAATATTTTCCAAATAAAACTAGCCATTTTAGGGGGTAAATAATGTTAAAATATTGCTGTAAGCCTGTAACTAATACTAACTAGCTATATAGCTATGTGATTTAGGCAATGAAACAATCCTGAAAAGGATAAAATATAGGTAATTAGTAAAGTTATTGAAAGATAGCTATAATTTACATCAAATAGTGATTAAAATTTGATAGTATAGTCATTTAGTCAAGTAATAGCTAAATAATATATAAAAATTATGAATTATTTGAATGATGATATCCGGATATATTTTTTGATTATCCGGCTATCCGGTATCTGGCTGGATAGTAAAAAATACTATCTGGCACACCCCTATAAAGTGTCACAAAATGGAAACCTATGTGACTTTGAATGAATAATTTTTTTTTTAATATTACAACTTGGGACAGTCTAACCATTACTGGTGAACACATTGCACAATTGAAAGTAGTGCTATGTTTGAGAGTAAATAACTGAAAAACTAAGAATTTGCCCAAAGAATGACTGTTATATTTGGAATCAGTATAAAAAACTGATTATTTATGACCCACAAATAGTTGAAAGCTCCTGCAGGGGTAAATCAAATAGTAACTGAAAAATTTTGTGATAACAGTTGTATCCAAATTAGGTTTTTATTTTGTATCAAATTTGAATGAGACTGATCTAGTAAAACAATATAATTGATTTTACACTTGCCCATTCCCATTTGTGGTCTGTTTTAAGAATTTTTTTTTGTACTGTGCCCCTTTTTTTCTTTGGACCTCCCTTACTGAAATGCTGTTGTGGGGAAAACTGGAGAACCCACCTGGATTTGACTTTGGAAACAGAAAGGACTTCAGGATAAACAAGAATGAACAGGAATAAGCACAATACAGGCAAGACCTGTGCTACTGAAAATTAATTCAAGAATTTTCTCTTGACTTGGAAAATATTACGGTACCAAATTTAGTAAACCTTATTCCAGTGTATGACTTTATCTAGTCTTATTTCCTGTGATGATCAAATGTGGAACTGATCTCCCCATCATGTAACATGACTAGTATTTAATGATTTAGAGAAAGCAAACTAGAAATTTAGGTTTTTCAGTTTTATTTATAACTTGATTTAATAGAACAACTTGAAACCTCCCCATTTCTAGATTTGAACAAAAAACTTTAAGTAATTATTTACAATTCCTTCTGGAGGTTCTAGACAATAAGAAATTTTAATCTTAAATTAAATGATGATGGGGTTAATAAGGTTAGTTATGATAATGAGCATATAAAGATTATATACAAAACACTAGAATTCTAAATAATTTTCTTAACCTTTGGAGGGTCTTAACTTTCTAGGTTTTGACAGTATTATATTTACTGGAATTATTCTCGCTTGTTCATTTCCCAATTTATCTGGACAAGACAACGTGTATAGGCACTTAATGAATTCACATGCAATAGCTTAATTAAAGGTTTATTAGCCAAAGCTGCAAGAAAAGGGTACGGTACACACTGGCAATGCTTCAAGAAATTTGGACTCTTGCACAACACTGGATTGTCTGCCTAGACTTAAAAAACATACCTTCTAGCTTCAGTAATGGACTATGATTTTGCCTTTTCTTGAGTTCAACAGGCACTATCAGGGCTAAATACTAGACTAGGTTTTAACACTAGCCCAGAGCTGTTTCTAGTAGGATGCCTAATTAAACTGATTTGAGCACTTTTGCATTAATTACAGTATCTGCCTATGCTCGACTAGATTGACTTAATTAACACTCTTAACTAGAGGCTGTGAAGGCTGAGTGGCTGAAAAGAGAAAAATGTGTGAATTTAAAAATAAAAAGAAAAGAAATGAGAATTAGCAAAACCCTACAATGCCTAGATCTGCCCTTATGAAGCCACTTGGGCCTATCAAAGTAAAGTAGTAGATTTTTGGAATGATTTGTCATATGGTGTGGTAAATAATAGCTCTTTAGTTGATTTTAAGAAAAATTTTGACATTTTCATGAATGAGAGAGAGAGATTGTAAATAGTGTATATTCTTAGCGTAAGTTATGGATTGGTACTTGGTAGGCACTTCAGTAGTAGTAAATAGTTGTACATTAATTAGCTAACTTGAGATTGATGTTGTGCAAGACTTATTATTAAAATATAATTCATGACTTGGATAACCTCCATAGGCCCCAGTGGCTTTGTTTTCCAAATGAAATGTAACGAAGCAGGAATATTAATTATAAAAATTTTAGGTATAAGATGCAAGGAAGTGGAAGTGAAAAGACATTCTTTGCTGTGCTGCAAAGATTAGGGTATAAAAAATTATAGTATATTTTAGTATAACTTGTGGATACAGCTGAAGTTGGCCCATGGTAACTTTGGTCCAGTGATCTTGGCCCACTTTAAAAAAACTATAGAGGGTTATGGTTTATTGCTCTCAGCCTCATTCACTGGAAACTTCCAGCAGATATTGGTAGGAGAGTTAATGACAAAATCCTATATTTTTTCATTGAAAAGTTATGTTTGTGGAGGTCTTGAAAGGACCTCATTAAGCAATGTTTTTTTTGGTTAATATTAAATTTATTTGTGTTTGGTATTTTAGTGCTGCCTAATGGTAAAGAAGGAAATTACTATACAGTGGGCCCTTCTTGTTTGTGATTAATTGGGACTGAGAAAAATGTCACAAATTATGAAATTGTGAACAATAATATCCATTTTCAATGTAAAAGGGCTAATTGGTTCCAAAAATTCAAGGATGGCAGTTAGGGTTGTCCTTGCTTAGGGGGTGAAATTTCAAGTTTAACATTTTTCAGCTCCCACCCGCGGAAATCGTTCGAATGGTCGAGAAAACTCTCTAGGTGATTTATTTTTTTAATCGGACAACGTTTACCCCTCCCTCATTGAGCATTACCATTAAGCTAATTTTTTTACTTTCAAGTAAATGTTACATAATTTGTAATGTTTGTTTTTTTCATTCTTTCCAGATTTTCAGTGGTTGGATAACTAATGTGTGTAAAACTGTAAATTCTAATGATTATAATTTAAACTGAATAACTCCTTTAACCATAAGTCAAGCTACCCGTCAGTGGTTGGATAACTAATATGTGTAAAACTGTAAATTCTAATGATTATAATTTAAACTGAATAGTGAATAACTCCTTCAACCTTTAAGTAGATAACCTGGATCATGGCAGCAAAGCTGCGCTACCTGATTGCCCCGCAGGAATCGATCGCCAGGTCCCAACTTCCTTCGCAAAAAGAGGTCTTGGCCCTGAAGGTCTACAGGATCGACGTCCAGAAGTCACTTCGAGAGGCCGCCAACCAGGTCATCGAGCTCGTCACCGAGGTGTGGTCCAAGGCGCGAATCCCCCTCCGCCGGAAGGACCACATCGTCACCAAGATTGAGAAGCTCCACAAGGAGTTCAACGATGTGAAGAGGAACAAGGGGCGAGCTGGCGCTCAAGCGAAGTGGGAGGACGAGTTCAGCGAGCGGATGATGAACCTGTTCGCTGCCGCTAACGCCATGGAGCTGCTCAAGAACGAGGAGGACAAGGCGTTCCTCCTCGCTCAGCGCGAACCCCGTCGGCGCGGCAAGCTGGGGTCCGTCGACTCGACGCTAGCCGCTGTTGATGCCCGCGCATCTCAACGCCAAGGGGAAGAAGACCGACGGAGGCAGCGAGCCGAGGAAGAAGCGACGACATCTACGGCCCGAGTGGAGCTCGAGTGGTCTTCGTCCTCTTCCAGTGGTGCCGCAAGCGCAGCGGAGAGCGACGACCATGGAGAAGAAGGGAGCCCTCGGGCTCCGAAGCGCTCCAGGCGGGGCACGACGAACATCGTTTCGGCGGCTGTGGCGTCGTCGCTGGATCGCACGAAGGTGACCGACCGAGGAGCTGTCTACGTCCTGACAGAGGTTGCCCGGTCGCTTGGGCACGACGTCGCAGAGCTCAATATCAACCGCAGCTCCATCCACCGACACCGGCGCAGGCACCGCTCCAGGCTCAATGTGGCGCTCAAGGAAGAGCTGAGGGCCGGCAATCTTGTCGTTCACTGGGACGGCAAGCTCATGCAGGACTTGACGAGCAAGGAGCAAGTCGATCGGCTTCCCATCTTGGTCTCTGGTAGCGGCGCGGTGCAGCTCCTGGGCGTCCCGAAGCTGCTGAGTGGAACGGGCTCTGAGATGGCCAAGGCCGTCCTCAACGCGTTGGAGGAGTGGGAGCTCACTGAGCAAGTGAGTGGCTTGTCATTCGATACCACCGCCTCGAACACCGGCCGGAACAACGGAGCGTGCGTCCTCATCGAGCAACACCTCGCGAAAGACTTGCTCTACTTCGCGTGCCGCCATCATGTGCTGGAGCTCCTCCTCGGTGCGGCATTCACGGGTGATGGGCCCCACGTCCGGTCCTGACGTGACCCTCTTCAAGCGTTTTCAGGAGCGCTGGGATTTCCTGGACAGAAGCCAGTACTAGTCCGGCGCTGCGCACCCCGATGTCACTCCTCTACTCACCACTGTCGACACGGAGTGGTTTGAGAAGGCGATAGTCGAGTGCAAGGACCTGCGCGACGATTACCGTGAGCTGCTCGAGCTCACCCTCCTCTTCGTCGGTCACGTTCCCCCGCGAGGAGTGCGTTTCCGAGCTCCCGGGCCGATTCACCATGCCCGCTGGATGGCAAAGGCAATCTACGCCTTGAAGGTCTGGATGTTCCGACAGCAGTTCAAACTCATGGCGAGGGAGGAGAGTGGCCTCCGGAGCATCTGCATCTTCGTCTGTCGGGTCTACGCCAAGGCGTGGACGGAGGCTCCGATCGCCGCAACTGCCCCCCAAAATGACTTCGCCCTCCTCAAGGACCTGCTGGCCTACTCTGACATCAACCCTGCGGTGGCCAAGGCGGCGCTGACCAAGTTCCAGAACCACCTCTGGTACCTGTCGGAGGAGCTGGTGGCGCTGGCGCTGTTCGATCCGGGGATCGCCGTCGATCAGAAGAGGAAGATCATCGCCTCTCTCCACAACCGGGTCGGTAAGGAGTCCCCGGCGAAGCGGCCCACGCTGCCAAACCGAGTACTCGCCGGGCTTCAGTTGGAAGACCTGGTGTTGTCCAACACACGAGGTTTCTTCGAGAAACTTCGACTGGAGGACGGCTTCCTCGAGGTTGACCTGGAGACCTGGCCGAAGCGGGAAGACTTCAAGACAGCGGCGGCACGTGTGGGAGGGCTTGCCGTAATCAACGACCATGCCGAGCGAGGAGTTGCCCTCGTCCAAGAGTACAACCGGACGCTGACCCAAGACGAGGAGCAACTCCAGTTCCTCCTGCAAGTCGTCGCTCGCCACCGCTGCCAGTTTCCGGACTCTCGGAAGCGAACCCTACAGACCCAGGATCGCTAACCGGGCAACAACGGCAACAACTGCAACCAGGCAACAACTCCGGGGTTAAAGTTCAAGGTCGATGAGGGAGGGGTAAACGTTGTCCGATTTAAAAAAATTCAACTAGAGAGTTTTCCCAACCATTCGAATGATTTCCGGGGGTGGGAGCTGAAACTTCCCAACTTTGAATTTTAAGGACCACCCTAATGGCAGTGTAAAATATCCTAAAAACACCCCAAAAGTTTTTTTTTAATAAAATGATTCACATCAAACACTAATAAAAATCAATAATGTTACTATAATACATAAATAATGATAATTTATGAAAATAAAACTTTTTACTGTGTGTAATATAAAACCATATTATTTCCTAAATAATTATGTAAAGCAATAATATTTTATAAACAACTAAATAACATACTAAATATAGTACACTGGCATTGAAGAGCATGAAATGACACAACCTCACTCAGTGAAAGACACAACGTGACTGAGCCTGCATTGACATGCGTGGGCAGTGTTGCAGATGTCATGTGACAAAATCATGAATTTGCGGAGTCAGTCACAAATTTACCAAAACATAGTACAGGGGGTCTATGGAAAAACTATACATGTTTATAATATAGTATCATATGTGGTACCTTTATTTCATAATTAAATATAAATTATTTATTAATTGAATTAAATAGCTATAAAAAATTGCCTCAGGATTGGCGACATAGCTTATTGGGAATGAAATAATTGACATAGGGTACAAACATACATAGAACCCCAAATGTAGGCATTGAACCTGCTTGACAGCAAGAAAACCAAATTTATTATTTCATGTTCAACATTTTCCATTGCTGACTCATAAAAATTATATCGAGAGAAGAGCCAATGAACTTTGAAGAATCAGCAGATTCCTAATGATTATATGAGTGGCTTGCTCAGAGATTGTTTATGTTAGTGATGCTTTAACCCTTCGGATGCGCAATTCCTGACCGTGTACTTTCCACCTGTGCGCAAAAAAATCAGGAAATTTACCCATTTGTTAACGTAAAATAAATCAAGTCAAGCACCATTTTGTTAAATTATTTTTGTTTCCCTTAAAAATAAAGATTTTCTCTTACAAACTAAACATTTTCTCTTACAAAATAAACAGAATTTAGTGGGTAACTTGGGAATATGGTTGAGTAGAATTTTATGAAAATTTACACGTTTTCAAGCGTTTATGTTCAGTCTTGCATGAGAAATTGGGGAATGAAACGTGCAAATGATCCACTAGGACATTCTGGAGCGATTGTAAAGACACTTTTAGCTAAATATTTGAATAAAGGCCACATTCTGTATACTGACAACTGGTATACGAGCCCATTACTATGCAAATATCTGCATGTAAATAAAACAGGATCTTGTGGAACTGTAAAAGTAAATAGAAAAAACATGCCCAAGTTTCACCCAAGTAAAAAAGGAGAGTGCCATCTGATGGAATCAAAACCTTTATTAGCACTAAAATGGACTGATAAAAGAGATGTGCATATGCTAACAACAATTCACAGTGGAAGCATGATTGACTCAGGAAAGGTTGATCGTCGAACAAACGAAATAAAATTCAAACCAGATGCTGTTGTGGACTATAACAAAAATATGCATCTGGTGGACAAATCTGATATGCAAATTAGCAGCGTAGAATGCGTTAGGAAAACTGTGAAGTGGTATAAGAAGGTATTCTTTCATCTTTTGGATATTTCTCTTTACAATTCCTTTGTACTCTACAAAAAAACTACGAAAAAGCAGATTTCAATGAGAGAATTCAATCTTACATTAGTCTCTCAACTACTCACGAAGTATGCTCAAATAACATCCCCACATCCTGGAAGACAAAGTGTGAGACCAAATGCTCCTGACAGACTTCTCTCAGCTAATTACATTGAAAAGCATCACCTGGAACAAGTTCCACCAACACCATCTCGACCTGTAGGTCAACGACAATGTCATGTATGCTCACATACAACACAAAGAGAAAAACATGTTAGAAAAGTTTCTACTTGGTGTCCGGAATGCAAAGTTGCATTGTGCCTTGAGTGCTTTGTTCTCTACCACACCTGTGCCAACTACTAAATACTAAATTCAGTAAAAGTGTAAAACAATGTTGTAAATAAGTATAATGGAAAGTGTAGATTTATCAAAATAATATTTATTTCATGAACAATTATTTTCCAAAAGGACAATTATTTTATAAGGAGTTATTTTTGAAAAGGAATAAAAAATTATTTTTCAAGAGGACAAATAAAATGTATATTCTTCAAAACTCAAATGTAAGTATAATACTTGCTCGTTTGTGTACATGTGCGCATATGCATACATGCATGTGTGTGTGTGTGTGTGTGTGTGTGTGTGTGTGTGTGTGTGTGTGTGTGTTGCGGATGGTTTATGAATATATCTGAGTCATAGATTCTTCAAAACTCAAATGTAAGCATAATACTTGCTTGTTTATGTGTACATGTGTGCATATGTGTACATGTGTGCATATGTGTACATGCATGCATGTGTGTATGTGTGTATGTTTGTTGCGGATGGTTTATGAATATATCTGAGTCATCAATAGCATTAAAATGCAAAATCATTTATTTTTATTGGGATTTTGTGCGAAAACATAAAAAAAATAACGCGATCATCATATGATGCTGGGAGCATTCTTCCGACAAACTTCCTGAGCATCATATGAGGATGGGAGCAGCGTAAGTGTTAAGCAAGGAAGATATACTTTATCTTCCTGTAAGTTCTGAGTGAAATCCTCTTAATATAAAACCTAATAACTAGTGATGGGACGATTAATCGGAATCGAGAATCGGAAGAATCAAGCATTTTTCAGGAATCGGAATCGAGAGAATTGTACCATGATTTCCGATTCTTAAAACGATTCTTTAACTTTTAATAACAAAATTAATTAATTTATTGCTAATGTTTTTGCATTATAATTTAAGGGTCCTGGGTTTTGAATACAAATAAATTCTTACTTATTATTCACTTATTTATTTGCATTTTGTAGGCTAAGGAGTAAGGATTGCTTTTTGAGTAAAAGGATTTTTTTAAACTTTTAATTGAACCAGTTTTGCAATGTAAAATTTAAATGAAAGAGGATAACAACTTTTATTTTTATTGTATTGTAGCTATACATTAAAACATGTATATCCATGATGTGTAATCAAGAAGATTAAAATGAATTGTTATAACTTAGTTGATTTTTATTTTTAAACCAATCTTTTATAATTTATATTACCATACTCATAATATAAATAATTAATTTTACCAGAGTAAAATATGACAATTTCCAGAAAAACAAGTTTAGAATTATATTTAAAAATATTGAGAATCGGAATCGAGAATCATATCGGAATCGAGACTTTTTAGTGGTATCGGAATTGGAATTGTTAAAAATTTTGGTATCGTCCCATCACTACTAATAACCATAAAAAGGATAGGCCTATTCCTTCAGGTATTTAAATGCAGTGACTACCTATATTAGTTACATCAAATCAACTCATTGTGTAACTCCATCGTACCATGGCCCTACATCAAAAAAGATCGTTGTGCCCTACATTGAAACAGAAGCAAGGCTCAACGAAATAATAAGGTAAGGCAATTCCTTTCTTTACCATTAAGCAGCGCAGATACCAAAGGCAAATAAACATAAAGAGGTCCTTTGAAGACCTAGATATACATAACTCTCTAACAAAAAAATGTAGGGCTTTTGTCATTAAATCTCCACTGTAATCTGCTGGAAATTTCCAATGGATGAGGGTATCAGGCAATCAACCCATAGCCCTATATAGTTTTTTCATAGGGTCCTCATTATTTGAGGATAGTGGGGACTAAGAAATCACCACTTTAAGTGAATCTACTTAAAGTGGGGACCTAAAACCTATAAGAAATAATGAGAACAAGGTTTAATTGGGACCTCAACACAATAAATGACACTTAAAATTATGGTTAAACATTTGTAAAATACACTTTAAACCCTTTTATGTACCTTACCTTATAAAATATGTACTGTAGCTGCTGTACCATTAGCAGTATGCTTTGAAGTCATGGCTGCAGCATTGGGGTTTGGGGGTGGAGCATGGTAGTGGTGGAGGTAGTAGAAAGTGAGCAAGACAGTGAGTCTAAGAGAAATGTAAATGGCTTTCCATTGTGCTTCAATGTTCCATGCACATTATCTGCAGAAACCTCTTAAGTGCCGGGAATTTATCTGTATGGTTCTACAATTATTTGGCTGCATAAATGCAGGGACTTGGATAATGAGGACCCTCTGTAGTAAAATGGGTCATTGTGATTTTGTGAATAGGTCACTGGGTTCAAATTTTGGTCACATGCACATGTGATTTGTATAAATTGGCCAGTAGCAGTTAGTTTTATATGCAACCACCCAAAAATTGGTTTTAAAGTTTAATCCTGGACAAAAGACAACTATCTAGACCCCTTCAATTTTGATTTTTTCACTCCACCCTACTGGATGGCCCACTCTGCCTCTTGGTGGGTGTAACACTATAATTTTCTATTTTCATGCAAATAAACACACCAGTTGGCCAATGAGTTGTGTAACTTTAAATTTTTTTTTTTTTTTTTTTTTTTTTTTTTTTAAATTGTCATTGTCAGAAGTTTTAAATGACATTAAACTTGTATCCAAGAAGCTGATTCTTTTATTTCCCACATAAACTTAAAAGAAAGCACTATGAATTTTCCAAGGGCTTTCTTTTGAAGTTTGTTATATATGCCACAATACAGGTGTAAACCCTGGTTTGCAATTGGAATGCATTCCTGAAAAACAGATTGCTGAGTGAAGAATTGTAAATTGGGAGCATTATAATGTGGGTTCAATGGGGATACATTCCTGGGGGGCCAGAAGTTAGGGGTCCTGGTTTTTTTCCCCCAACACTGACCCAAAAACTTGTTATATATTAAAGAAACACCTACCCCAAAACATGTTATATTAAAAGAACAAAGAAAAGTCCAGAAGGTTGGTCCAGTCATCATCAGGGCATTAAACTGCAGTGATCAGCCCAAGGCATTAGAGGTGCTGGAGTCCTGAAGTGGATGGCTGTGGTGATGGTGATGGCTGTTTCTGTATGGGCTTTGAAGGTGGTGGTGATGCTCATCTGCTATGCTTTCTTCCTCTTGGCTAGGTAGATCTCTGTATTACTTCATGGCCTGTTCCACTTTCCTGTGCATGTTGGCACTTCTTGTAGAGTTGGGATTGTTCTCCTCTAAGATCAACATTGCAGTCTCAAAGTGGCCAAAAGCATTGCAAAGGGTCTTCACATCACAGCCAGACTGAGGCAGCATTGCCACTTGGTGGGCAGTGGGTGGTGCGCAGTACCAGTAGTTAAAAACAATGGCTCTGCCCACGGCAGCCATTGTGAATTGACAAATGAAAGTAGAGATGTGCATCCCAGGAGCCTAGGGATGCAAAAGAGTGGGTGGCTGGCTAGTAAGCATGAGTCAGAATCTTTACCTTCATTGTTTGCCAAATTTCAACCACTTAAGTAACATTTAATTGATTTTTTGAGGATATTTTTGAGTCAGGCAATTAGATAACGGTGATTGAATAGAAAAATGAATTTTTGTGGGTTGGATGACTGGATTGAAAAAGGATTTTTTCAGAGTGGACAATCATTCTAGCAGGAGACTTCAGACCTCAAATCAAAGAGTGGTGCTAATTTTTCCATATCATTATAGTGAAGAGTTGCAAATTGAAGCATTGCAAACCAGGGTTTACCTGTAATTAGTTTTAACTAATTATGACGACCTATATAGCTTTGGCCAAAAGAGTTGCCCCCTAGAGCTGATGAAGTTGGATGAAACTGCATACTACTTCTGAGTATTGATGTGCCATTAATGTATGGAATTTCAAACTACTATGTAGTTTAAATATACCGAGGCACGGCAAAAGTTGAAAAAAGTATAACATTAAAACTAATGTAGCAAATAGTACGGGAGTTAGCTACACCAAATCTTTGAGGAAATTCACAAATCTTGACGTGTTACTAATTACTCAGAATACATCAGTGATAATATAGGTAATTTCTGTTTGTTTATCTCTCATTCCAAAAAATTTGAAGATGTTTCAAACATCAAGGTTCCTTAACATGTTCACAGCCCAGAAAGGAAATTTCTTCCGTAACATTTATTTTGAGGTGCTGGAAATTTACACTGGGCCATGAATGTGTTAACTAAGAATGTTTAATTTTCATGGTGGTATTACTATAGATCAGTGGTTCTTAACCTTTTTACTACCATGCCCCCTCTAGGAATTGGTCCTTCCCTCCACGCCCCCCTTCAATCAAAATAACATTCTCAATAACTTCTCAATATTAGCCCATGCTCTCGTTAAGAGAATAACAAATACAATTAGAGAAATTCCTGTTTCTAGGCGCGCCCCCTGGTTAAGAACCACTGCTATAGATCATTGTTTTTATATTGTATTTAGACATTTATATTTGATTATTTTAGTAATTTTTTTCCCTTTGAGCCCCTTTGGTTTAATCTAGTTGGGCTTGCGCAAATTCTGCCAAAATACTGTACCAGACTTTTTAAAAGAAAAAAAAATTGGTGTGTGCAAATTCTTCTGAAAATATTTACTTCTGCGGTTAAATTAAATCTTTAAATGTGATTCTTTAAGTAAAAAAAAAAATAATGAAGAGCTCAGTTTGGTGCAGTACCAAGATTTAAAATGAAAAGCTGCAAACTCCAAGACAAGCTTATTTCCAGTTTTTATTTGGCACCTACTTTCCCTTTCTTACAAGTCTTTTCATTTTGTGGCCTGTATATATAATTTTTACGTGCCTTTTTTCATGTTGTAATATAGAATTTGGCTTTGCAATCCCACATATATAAAGCCTACTTTTCCCAGATATCACTTGAACATGAGATTCTTCTCCATCCTCGGTATTTTGGTCCGCAACTTATGGATACAGTTCGACAAATGCTCTTTGCGGAAGTTGAAGGAACGTGTACTGGCAAGTTCGTAGAATTATTTTGATGCTTTATATTTTGTAAATTAATGAAAGTTTAGCACGTTAAAGTATTTGATTTGTTAACATACAGATAGAACCTGTTTTTTTCAGATATGGATTTGTTATAGCCGTAACTACCATTGATCATATTGGTGCTGGTCTTATACAGCCTGGAAGAGGATTTGTTCTTTATCCAATCAAAGTAACTTTTCAATTTGGTTGTACTGTACTAGTATTACATTGTTACATTATTCAATTTATTTATCATTGGTAGGATTAGGAAAGTGTTTATATATAACCTCAGTTAACCTTACTTCCACCCAAATTGTTCATTCTGATGAAGGTTAGGCTCGTCACTCCACCTTAGACCTACAGTTTAGTGTGGGATCTGAACCATTCCCATCATGGGTAGTCAGAACTTACAAAGTCCTCACCTGGACTCAATCTCATAACCTCCCAATTAGCAGCCAAGCATTTTAACCACTTGGCTACCCAAAGTACCCATTTATCTACCAACCAGTTTTTGTTGTATGGAAGGGTGAACAGCTGGGTTTTGCTGCATGCTGCCTTTGAAGTAGTACGGTATGAAGTCAAAGCCAAATACATTGGTAAAATATCTGTCCCACCCCAGTTCCAGTGTCAGTGTGAGAAACTTTTAGGGTGAAATTCCAGAATCCAGACAGCTCAGAGGTGAGTTCATAGTAGCTAAGTAATATGTATATGGCTCAGTTTGGGTAAGTTAGTAAGTATGGACTTTGTAATTTTGAAACTTTTAGATATATAATACCTGTCACAAACTAGAAATACCTCACCAACAATGAGGCAACAAACTGCAGTGTTATTAATTCTACTCCTAAAACTAATTTTTTTTCATAAGTTTTTTAGGAATAACTTTTGATCTTAAACACTGACCCTGTTAATAGTACCTATTTCTGTGTAAATTATTTGATCACATCACAGCACTTAAGCCTATTAAGTTTTCTGTACTCTTTTAAAGAGGGAGTTACAATTAAATTTTATAAGTGCTTTTGTGTTTTTGACATTTCAAAACTCTTAATTTGTCACAATTTATTTCACCCTATTACAGTACAAAGCAATTGTATTCAGGCCTTTCAAAGGTGAAGTTTTAGATGCTGTGGTCACCCAAGTGAACAAGATTGGTTTATTCTGTGAAATAGGACCAATGCAATGCTTTATATCCAAACATGTAAGTAAGACCCAGAGTTTTTCCACTGAAGATAATTTAGGCTACATGAGTGGAAGTTACCCCTTAAAGCCCAGTTCACATCATCTGATGGTTTCCTTAGACAATGGCAGTCTGCACCATTTGATGTCCTTATCTCTCCCACTTTTGTTTGAAGGCCCACATGGTTCTTTTGAATAAATGTTGTTACCCAGAACCACACATGCACTCCGCATACCCTGCAGCTAGGGTTGCCATGGGACAGCCCCACATTTGATCCAAAAATTGTTTGTATTCAAAATGTCCTGCAAAAAATATTTTTTAAGCAAATTTTTTCAGGATGAATTGATTTAGAATGTTCTAGAATTATGTAGGATCCTGTAGAATTCTGTAGAGTAACGTTGAATGTTCTAGAACAGTGGTGCACAAACTTTTTTGATGTGAGGGCCAAACCAACCATCTGTTTTATATGTAGGGGCCAGATATATAGATATTCTATTTTTTATAAATATGCATTTTTATAACCAGGGGTAATATTTCAGATTTTTCTTTGGGTAGCTACCCTTTTCATGTGAAAAATGTGAATTGAAAAGATCCGTGGGGGCCACATTTGGCCCACGGGCCAGGGTTTGTGCATCACTATTCTAGAACATCCTAGAAATTAAATAATGCTTATAAATTTTTTTAATTATTTACAATGATGATGACGCAAGGAATTTCAGTTATATTTGAAGTCAGATGATGAAGCTAAAATTTTGAAGATTAAAAGTTCAGAAAAATATTGACACATGTCATAATATAATTAGTAAAGTGATGTATACTACAATACAGGTGACCCTCTGTATACATGGTTTTAGCTATACACTTTTTGGTATTGCTCCCAACCCCCCATATACACGGGAGGGGATCTTGTCCATACACGGTTTCCCGAGTTGACACAGCTGTGTGTGGTGGCCTGTTGCTCTACCCCTCCCCTCCCTACCCCTCCACTGCTCACTCAGTCAGTAGCGCACCAGGGTCATTCCATGTCAAATCAGACACACAAGGGCAAAAAAAATGTCAACCATCTCAGATTTTGTTTATACTTAGTACACTTAATAACCCTTATGAGAAATGTAGATACCCAAAATTTCAGACCTCTGTGACCTCAGGGTGCCAAGATATGAGGTCATGAAAGTTGACTGTTTGACCAGATTTTTTTTGAAATTTAATATATCTAAATTGTCATATCTCGGCTTCTACTGGACTGATTTACTTCATTTTGGTGTCACTTTAAAGCTTGAAAGGAGTGGAAAAATTTCATTATTCTCTCGCAAATACTTGAGAAAATATAGCACTGTTTGATGAATTTAAAAAAAAATATAAAAAAAATGACAAAATGAAAAATTGTTGCTATTCCTATGGAATGATGTGGAGTAACTTTTTTATTTTTGAAAGTATAGCACTATGACAAATAAAAGAACTAATTGAGAGCTGTAAATTTGACACGTCCTATTAGGTATACCTATTTTTGTATCTGTTATTTGTATACAAACATTAACTCCTAGTACAAATAACTGTTTTATGTGTACATGTACTCTTTTTTTTGAGATCTTTTAAGAAACTATAAAATAAATGATCTATATGTAATATATTCAGAAATTCCTAGCCAGGTATGTATTCTATTTCAATTAGGAAATTTTGAGATGGATTCGCTTAATTTAAAAAGAAAATGTGCTGATCCTTTCAATGAGCATCAAGGGAAATGGCGAACTAAGCGACTAAGAGTAGTTCCACCTGAAATACCGTATTTTTTGGTGTATAAGATGCACCTTTGTATAAGATGCACCCTTATTTTCAAGGCCTTTTTTCAGGAAAAAAAAATGACCAACTGCCTAGTTGTCAGAAAATGTCGGTAATTTTCTACCAGTGAGGCTGACTTTTGTTAAAGCCCTCCATCAAAAGTATGGTTGTTTTCTTTCACCCATACTCATTATAAGAAAATAGTATTAAGTATACGGGAGACTATACTATGTTATGAAACATAAAAGTAAATCATTATGCAATATGTACTTTTTCTTGTTATCAGTGGGTTGGGAAGATTAGAAACTTAGTGTAAAATGGCCAAACCAATACACAGTCAGGAGGGACTAAGAGATGATGAATTTTTGTAAAAATCCATCAGTTCTTCTAGCCCATATGAAGGTACTATTATGACCTTCTGTGTATAGGATGCAGGGTGATTTTGAGACCCCTTTTTTTTTTTTTTTTTTTTTTTTTGGGAAAAAAAAGTGTCTTATACGCCGAAAAATATGGTAATTGTTAAGTGGCCTGATCTACAATTAACTGCAAATCATAGACTATGTAATTGGTGCAGAATTCTTGTTGATAAAATATTAAAAGAAAGTACTGAAAATTCAGACAGTGACTCATCTCATCCCTCTGGCTCTGTCATATCCGAAAGACCACTTGAACTTGTCATTAGGGTCAGGCTCAAGTTCAGCATCTCTAACAGTAAATTTTGAATTAGCGATGCTGAATAGTTCATTAAAAGAAATAGGAGAGAGTCCATTTAAAAAACAAAAATTAGATACTCCAAAGGCGCATGGACTGAAAAAATTTAAATAAGTTAAAGATATGTTCAAAAGAAAAATAGAAGCTGCTAGTGGGAAAACTATAGTTCTTGTTAGAACTGGTCCACTGAATACAACCATATCAAAAGAAAATCTTTTTCTGAATTTTAGGGGTCCCCCCTACCACTCTTGAAATATTTTGCGCTCTCGGAATGCAAAAATTGGCATTTTGGGGAGTACATTTGACACTGAGGAGCCAATTATTTATACAACACCTGCGTATTTGGTACAAAATGATAGCTACATTCATGCACCTAACAATAAAACACCCATCGGAAGTGTTTAATAAATGAAAAAGAATTTGTACATCATTGATTCATTACAGGAACTTTTTACCACAAAAATGCTACCTCATGGAAAAAAAAAAAAAAAAAAAAAAAAAAATGAGTAATTTTTAACAAAATTATTTGAGTTATTTGTGATATCTCATTTTTAACACGAGTGTTACTGCCACTCATAGAGCATCATCCCAATGCAGCTTCATGGCGATGGGCTTTGATAAGATAGGATGAAAAATCGAACAAAGATAAATTCAACTTATGCTATCAAAGTGGGAACAACTTTGCAAATACAAAAATTTGCAAAGCCCCATCAGTTTTTTTTTTTTTTTTTTTTTTTTTTTTTTTTTTTTCATAAATCAAAATATACTTTTACAAGAAAAAAGGAATAAAGTTAATAAAATACAAAATATATAGCTTTTTCCAATATACAACTAAAAAGAAACACATTAGAATGGTATATTACTTAGGCCTAACTAGTCTTGTCTTTTTGTCGTATTGATTAATATTTTCTTTGAAACAACAAGGATCATATGCCTGTTTTCTTCAACAACCTGTAGAAGTTCCTGAATTTCATTCTCATCCTTGCATGTGCCATAGAAATCTTGCATCAATTTAACTCCCCGCTCTGCTGTATCATTAACAACTTTTGCAAAAGAAATTATATTATTCATCCTGATATAATCTTCATCAGTTTCCCACATAAGAACAGGCTTTTTAAGCTAGTTGCCTGTTGAGTGTAATTGGCGAAAGAAAAACCAAGACTTGGAACCAATAAGTTGGTGGAGCTTAACATTGTTTCAAAATGGGGAAGACAGGTTGGCCTATATGAAAGTCTTTAGGATGGACAGAATGTAATAGTTCTTTTGCCATCATGCTCTTATCTTCATTGCTCAAAGAACCAAAGAGAACCATTGGTGTAAGTTCCTCAGTTAGGTACCAATAATGACCTTTAAAAGTGTTTAAAGCTGTTTCAGCGATATCACTGTTTATTTGCTTGTAGTGAACCATTTCCCTGTAAAAGTAGAGATCATTTACAGGGGCATCAACTGCATTTGTGCATGACTTTCCATAGAAAAGTGTCATAAAGATACACATCCTTTCAAGCTTATAAATGGTCATTGAGTCAAACCCAACTTGATTGCAGAACGCATACATTTTATGTATATAAAGTATAGCTGCCATCTATCTTGCGTGATGAAATGCCCCGGGCTTCATCCAGTGTGTTCCTCGTGAAGGGACTACATCAAGAATCAGAAGTGTTGTTTCAGCAAATTCCATATAGTCATCTTGGGGAAGACTCCTTTTATTGTTAAGGACATCTTTCATATATTTGATGTTTTCCTCTTTTAAATTCAGCAGATATTGATCTTTTATTTCAAGATGCTTATGAGGTTGTTTGGTGTCAATATTCTTCCAATTGTTTTCTTTGAATTTCTTAATCTTCATTTACTGGAGAAGTTGTCTTACCAAATATTTTCAAATAGACAGCCGATAAAATTCTCTCAGCCATGTGATGACAGCAGGCCATCCAAAACAATTTTTTCCTGAGTAGGTCTTCTACTTTTATGCAAGCTCATTTTACCCAGCCAGAATTGGAAGCAGTGGTATCAAAAACCATGCCATACACATTATTCTCCAATTTCCAGTTAAACATAGACTCTACAACCGCTGATGCTTGTGTCAGTCCTGTTGTATTTTTAATTTTTGGCACAGAGAGTAACTTTTCTACGTCCCTACCTCCAGTAACAAGAATCGCCAATCTCTCTGCTTTCTCATTTGATAGATCACCAATCATTTTGCTGTCCCAGTGAATCAAAACATATTCAGGAGCAATAAATTCCTCTGATGGATTCTGCCTTTCTTTTCCTTGTTGTTTTAGCTGCTAGACCTGCTGTACTTTTTGAAATACTCATTTCTGCAATATTTTTCCCACACTGCTGCAACTACTGAAGCAAAGCCACTGTGTTGTTGTAATGAAAGGCCTAGGCGATCTGCTGTATTTGATATTAGGTTTAACTTAAGAACGTTTACAGCCTTTTTTGATGAACCTGGCTTGGGAGAGAAGTCTTCATCTGCTGCATCATCTCCTGAATCACTATCAAATGTATCTTCGCGCTCTTCACCCTTACCTTTTTTTCCTAAAGATTGGCGTTGTTCTTTCATCATTAGATTTTTCTCTTCACGAATCCTTTCCTGTTTTCTGAACACCTTTGCAACGTATCCTTTGTCAATTGGACCCAAACAGTATTTCCTCTCACCTCACTGATCTTCTAAAAATGCGATACCTTCAGTCTTCTGATCTGTAGATTCATTGAATCTTTTCAAATTTCTTCAACAGCATTTTGAGTCGAAATGTTGAATAATTTATTCATATGATCCAAGAAATTTTGCTTTTTGCACACGTATTTTTTTCTATTTCTGTTTAATGAAGTTGTTTATTTATTAAATTAAGTATTCATCATTCTTGGTGATTTATGTTTAGCGATGTCTTTCGAGGGAATGCCTGCCTCATTCCAAATACATCTAACTTTTCATAAAGAAGGAAAATATAAAAATTGTTTTGAGACATTTCTCTGATTGATTTGTCTTCTCAGAAAGAAAAAAATATCTTGTGACATCACCATTTGTTGGAAGCATGCAGCCTTCTTCAGTATGTATATCATCTTTGAGTTTGCCTAATATTGAATCATAAGTTGTTATATCTTTTCTGAGCACTGGCTTACTACTAGCCATATCTAAAGTACTGTTGTGAGCCTACAAACACACACCACTTCTACAGGACAACAACTGACAACACAGTGTGTGTTGAGCAGAAACACCACAAGAGGGCAGTATCATAACAGTACTATGTTATCTCCCCAAATTTTTTTTCATAAAACTGAAAAATATAAATTTAATATATATTACCTAAATTATTAACAATACTGCATAAAACTACATAAATAAAATTATATAATAATTTATTGGAAATATAGAGTAAATAAACATAAGGAGCCTACCTAAAAATATTTACCCTTAATTTTAAACTACTATAATGAAAGCATATTAATTATAAGTACTTATTCATTTATTAAACACTGTTGATAAACCCCCTAATCTTAATATTAGGTGTATGAATGTAGCTATCATTTTGTACCAAATATGTAGGTGTTGTATAAATAATTGGCTCCTCAGTGTCAAATGTACTCCCCCAAAATGCCAATTTTTGCATTCCGAGAGTGCAAAATATTTCGAGGGGGGGTGGGGGGACCCCTAAAATTCAGAAAAAGATTTTCTTTTGATATGGTTGTATTCAGTGGACCAGTTCTAACAAGAAAAAAGTATGGACATCGACATTTTAAAAAAAAGTGAAAAATGGGACACCCTAATGTCTACCAATTGTTAACTTCCCTAATGTGTAATCCTCCCTCGCAAATATGTTGCTTAATGGAATGTAATCTCTGTGGTGATACCACCTATTTAACCACTCAGCTCCAAACATTATTTGATGAAAATTATGTTGACAACATTCAATTCAAAAAATGGACCAACACTGATAGGTCAAATTTAGAATTGATGCAGTTGTCTACAGATGATTACATAGAAGAATTTTGTGAAAAATCGAAGCAGTATCAGGTAATAATAACAATAATTTAATAACACTTATTGAACATATCATGTATAATTATTACAAAATCATATAAAAATAATATATCTTGATGTTGATGAAATAACCTTGTACTAGAATATCATTTGAAAAATCCAATGAAATAAAAGGCTGAATTTTAGTTAGTTTTTAACAAAAAATAATATATCTACAAGCCCTTCTAAATTCTAATTTACATACTTACTTTCAGATCCATGATTTCCTAACAAATATGCAATCAAACTACTATCAGGATAAGAAAACATCATTGGAAAATGAAGAAGTTTTGGATGTATGCGACTTCTCAGAAAATTATTTGGCTAT
This sequence comes from Bathynomus jamesi, assembly GCA_023014485.1. Classification (NCBI taxonomy): domain Eukaryota; kingdom Metazoa; phylum Arthropoda; class Malacostraca; order Isopoda; family Cirolanidae; genus Bathynomus; species Bathynomus jamesi. The sequence goes on along the minus strand of JAJOZX010006212.1, from coordinate 141,686 downwards.
TCTACAAGATGAAGTTCAGTCGTTCCATTGGAACAACCAAATGACTACTATTCATCCGTTCATTCTATATTTCAAGGCCTAAGGAAATCTAAAGAACTTAAATTTTGTAATTTCAGAATGTAATGACCACAATGTTGTGGTTAATCTTTTTCAATGCCACCTGTGTAAATTTATAGAAGAAAAAATTCCATTCATAAATTTATTTTTTTATTTTTTGGACGGATGTGCTGCCCAATACAAAAATTGTAATTTCCTTAACCTCTGTTACCATAAAAAGGATTTTAATTTGGAGGCAGATTGGAATTTTTTCACTACAAGTCATGGAAAAGGACCATGCGATGAATTGGGGGGCACTATTAAAAGATTAGCTGCAAAAGCAAGCCTCCAAAGACCACATGATAACCAAATAATATCCTGAAATTTGTTTGAATTTGCTAACTGTAACATTAAAAACACAAATTTTTAATTTTTAACAATTGAAGACCATCAAAGAGAAGAATAATTTTTAAAAGACCAAAATTCAAAACCCAAAACCATTTCTGGAACTCTAAAATTGCACCATGTGAAACCTGTTTCACTTTCATCAATTATTGTTAAAAGATATTTGGCATCTAATGAGTCAACAATCGTAAAAGTAACCGAGGAAGAGGAAATGATAGAACAGGGGGGTCTGACGTGGGCTGTAGTGCCCACCAGTGGGTGTTTTGAGGTTTTAGTGGGCGCTACAAAAGTAAGTGAAGTTCAGACTTTGAAATTGAAAGATAAAATAAATTTTATGAAAATTTCTTCAATGAATTAAAAGGAGTAAAGATGGATGCTTTTTACTTGGCTGGAATATTTAAGAAATTCAACGAGGTTAACTTGATACTTCAAGGCAACACTCATTGACTGCAAAAATGTTTTCTCTATTCATTGACAAATTAGCTTTATTCAGGCAAAACATTCTACAGAAAGAATTCCACCAGTTTCCAGAACTATTCTGTCAAAGATGATCTTACAACTGGTGACAGAGAGAAGTTTGGAGATCACCTTTATTGATATGCAGAATTGTTTCAGTGATATAATAGATGTGAAGGTTGATACATGGATGATGACTCCATTCATCACAAATGTGTGTGATGTGGAAGTTATGTGCCAAGAGGAGATATTAGAATTGCTTCATGATGATGAGTGTAAAGCCAATTTTAACTGAGGTGGATATGCACAACTCTGGCAGAACAAATGCCTACTCTCTATCTACACTTGTGGAACAAAATTTCATTAATACTGCTAGCATTCCCTACCTCATACCTAGTTGAGTCAGGATTCAGTGCAGTCAACCATCTCCTAACCAAAGAAAGAAATTGTTTGAACGTATCAAAAAGAGAAGATCTTCATCTGACACTGAGTCCCTGGTTAGTAGGCACCAACCAAAAGGCTCGCATTAAAAGTAATTAAACATTTATTTTAATATTTGTATACAATATTTTGTATACAACATTTTTAAAATGTTATTCATACAATATGTATGAATAACATTTAAATTTTTTAAATTTTTTAGTAATTATTAAGTTAATATGGTTTAGGTGGGTGCTGAACTTATTTCAGATGCCAAAATATTGTAAAAGTGGGCAGTGAAGCAAAAAAGGTTGAAGACCCCTGTGATAGAAGAAAATGATATAAATAGTTTTGTTGCTATAGATTATGATGACCACTGGTGGTTATCATATGTTTTGGAAAAAATCAACAGAATCCAGAGAGGTGAAGGTGTCATTCTTACACCCTCATGGTCCCAATCCTTCATTTTTCTATCCCTAACATCCAGATATTTTGACAATAAGATTTTTAAGCATCATCAGAAAAGTCAATGTAATGATGAGAAATGGGAGAGTGTACAATTTAGTAAAAGAAGACATACCAAAAGTCTCTAAATCTTATAAAGAATTACTTCAAAGAAAGATAACCTAAAATACCTATTTAAATTTAGAATTTTCAAATTAACAACCATCTAACCCATGCTATATACCAATAATTTAATTACTAGCAATTTGCTGTCATAATTTCTCTATTTAATTTCAGATTTAGTCAATAATTTTTCTTTATGTAACAAACTTTAATTATTTTTTACAGGTTAACAACAACTAAAGGAGATCACAATTTTACAAGATGGCAAGATGTGTCTTCAACTGGGCTGATGAAAATATTAAATTTAATTCAAATAAATTGAAACATGTTATTCTAGAATAAATGCTAAAATTACTAGAAAGTACCCCACTCAAAACAAACTAATTAGTTTTTATATGTTTGGAAAATTTTAGAAAAAATCTCCCCTACATAGACAAAAATTGGTACACCTATAAGGTGCCAAATTTAAAGCTCCAAATTAGTTATTTTATTTGTCATAATGCTGTATATACTTTCAAAAAAAAAGTTACTCCACATCATTTTTCATAGGAATAGCAATGATTTTTAAATTTGTCACACTGAAAGTGCTATATTTTTTCAAGTATTTGCCAGATAATAATGAAATTTTTACACAATGTTGTGCTTGGATAGAGGTAAAAAAAAAAAAAAAAAAAAATATCGGAGACTAATTTTTTTTTATTCAAGTTCAAATATTTCTAACTTCCATAACTTTTTATGAATCATTTATGGGATATATTTCAAGATAGACAAAGGATTCTACTCGTTTCAAGCTTTAAAATGACAAAAATGAAGTAAATTGGTCCAGTAGAAGCTGAGATATGACAATTTAGATATATTAAATTTCAAAAAAATCTGGTCCAAAGGTCAACTTTCGTGACCTCGTATCTCGGCACTCTGAGGTCACAGAGGTGTGAAATTTTGGGTATCTACATTACTCATAAGGGTCCTTAAGTGTACTAAGTATAAACAAAATTGGAGATGGTTGACATTTTTGGTGTCCTTTTTTTTTTCACATGGAATGACTTACCAGTGTTGCCAATCTACAATACAATTGCCCTAACCAATCCCCAATATTGAATCTAATTGTGTTGAGGATTCTATTACCAATTTTGCAAATTTACAAATTATACATCACATAAAGGATGTTATCCAATATTTTAATTCATCGTTATGTTTAATATATGCATCTCTAATGATTTTAACTTCTTTACAATGTATTTTTATACTTTATTAGTACTACAATTAAAAAATAAATTAAATTGCAACAAATAATCACAGTAACTAACAACACACTCACCAGTAAACTCTACCCAATCTGCCTACCTTTATTTGTAAATTAAACCATTTTTTTCTTGTTACTGCAGTAATAATATTATGTGCAGTTAATATATAAATATACATGTATGTATATTGTATAGTATGTTTTGGTGTTTCTGTATGTGTTTTAGTGATGTATGAGGAAATATAGTTGGTCTAGGGATTGATTGTATTTTTTTCCCATAAGGTATTAGTCCCTGTATGCATGGTTTCCGTTTACACGGGTGTTTTCAGGAACCTAACCCTCGTGTATACTGAGGGTCACCTGTATTTAGTACAGTAATCCCTTGTTTTACACAGGGGTTCTGTGTATAACAAAAAACAGCGTATATGAGACCGTATCCGCGGGTTCCGCATCCGCGGATTCAACCAACCGTGGATCGAAAATATTCGAAAAAAAAAATTCCAGAAAGTTCCAAAAAGCAAAACTTGAATTTTATACTCTACCTAGTTTGTTGATATGAATAAAAAAGCGAAATATCACAGAATAAACAGTCTTACGAAAGCACTAATTTTGGTTCATAATCCAATGAAAGAGAGAGAAAAAAAAAAAATAAAATAAAAAATAAAATAAATTGACGGAGTTTTATTTTCATTTCATCCAAAACTAAGAGACTGAGAAAATTTAGGTTTATTGAAATTTAATTTTTATTGCATGAGAACAGTAGGGTCAAAATAGCTTCAAATTTACTGAAACCACCTTTTCTGTCGTGTTATAACTTGATTACTAATTGATTTTAAACTTTTTGTTCTTTGTCTCAAAATTTAACATTTCTTTTAGATTCACAATTTATGTATTGTTTTGAGCGAAAGTTATGAAATAGCATTGTTCGCCTCGCGTCTCGTTCGCCTCGTTCGTGTCGCGTCTCGTTGCGTCTCGTTCGCCTCATTCGCCTCGCTAGAGAGAGAATTTATATTTTCTCTGTTTATAATTATATTTTCTATATGTACTTGTGCTTTAAATATTCTGTTTTATTCTATGTATTTCTCTTTCAGGTCATTAAACGAAAGCAATGTGTGTTGAAAGAAAGAAAATGTTACGTTGTTGCTGACGTGTACTATGTAGTTAGGCCTATGATGGTTGCGTCTGTACTGAACATGTACAGACTTTTTTTTCTTGTCATTATTCCCTAAACAATACAGTATAACAACTATTTACATACCATTTACATTGTATTAGGTATTATAAGTAATCTAGAGATGATTTAAAGTATACGGGAGGATGTGCGTAGGTTATATGCAAATACTATGGCATTTTATATAAGGGACTTGAGCATCCGCGGATTTTGGTATCCGCGGGGGGTCCTGGAACCAATCCCCCACGGATACTGAGGGCCGACTGTATTAAGCTATAAATACAGTTAGTAAATATGTAATAAGTTATATACCATATTTTTCGGTGTATAAGATGCACCTTTGTATAAGATGCACCTTTGTATAAGATGCACCTTTGTATAAGATGCACCTTTGTATAAGATGCACCTTTGTACAAAGATGCACCTTTGTACAAAGATGCACCTTTGTACAAAGATGCACCTTTGTACAAAGATGCACCTTTGTACAAAGATGCACCTTTGTACAAAGATGCACCTTTGTACAAAGATGCACCTTTGTACAAAGATGCACCTTTGTTTTCAAGGCCTTTTTTCAGGAAAAAAATTCTGACCAACTGCTTAGTTGTCAGAAAATGTCCGTAATTTTCTACCAGCGAGGCTGACTTTTGTTAAAGCCCTCCATCAAAAGTATGGTGATACGTTTTCTTTCACCCATACTCATTATAAGAAAATAGTACCTATTAAGTATACGGGAGACTATATTATATGTTATGAAACAAAGTAAATCATTATGCAATACATACTGTTTTTCTTGTTATCAGTGGGTTGGTAAGAGTAGAAACTTAGTGTAAAATTGGCCGAACCAATACACAGTTAGGAGGGACTAAGAGATGAAGAATTTTTGTAAAAATCCATCAGTTCTTCTAGCCCATATAAAGGTAATATTGTGACCTTTGGTGTATAGGACGCAGGATGATTTTGAGACCCCTTTTTTTTGAAAAAAAAATGCATCTTATACACTGGAAAAAATATGGTAATGTAATAATAAGTTATAATCCTGGAGATATAATTACATATGCTTACACAATGAAGGCTGACACACAAACTGGGTGACCAGCCATGGTGTATCACTAGCAACTGCATGGTGGCTGACTTGCTAGGTGTGCTGCACAGTATGTAATTGTACTACACCTGGAACTGGCACACAATATTTATCTGTTCAAATTTAGCATTTTAGGTATGGTGTGGCTTACCTGTGTATATGCAAAACCATGTTTAACAAAACTGCGTAAAACAAGGGATTAATGTATGCTATGATAATATAATTTCAATATTCTTTACGATATTTCAATACTGTCATACCTCTTTTAATGAAGCCTCGGCCAATGGATTTTCGTTTAATGGACATGAAAAAATATTCATTTAATAAATACTGTATAATAGTAAGTATAGTACCTTCAAGAAAAAAAATCAATCAAACTGTTAAAAAGAACCAACAATAAAGTCTGCTGCCATGTTTGTTGTTTACATCCTTGAAGCCAATCAGTGATTGTCTCAAAATGTACCTATACAGTAGCCCACCAAGATTCGTGTCAGCTGTGTCATAGTAGGTCTCTTCATATTTGCTATCTACATGTTTTGTGAGCATTTTATGTCCATCATGTCTGGGAAATGGCCTGCAAGTGACTGTGTTGGTAAACCACATGGGCATTTGAAAAATCTGGCAACCCTACCCACACCATGCCACATGCCTGAGTTTGCATTCAGCCACTATAGAAGGTGCATGTCAATTGATAAGACCAAGAGAAATTTATGAAGCCTGACACAGTATTAGATTATACCCAGAATATGTGCCTGTTGTCGGGAACTGGGTTTGAGACAGTCCCTAATATTCACATGAAGACTTGGATCAAAAACTGAAATGAAGGACCAGATGCCCTATCCAAGGAATTGGTTGAGTTCCTTTCAGAGTGTCACTGGGGGATGCTGCAGTGCAGTCAGGAGTAAATGGCATAAATAATTAATTACTCTTGACTCAAAACTCCCCTGGGAAGTAAATACCAGCTCAGAAATAAAAAAGACTGCATATAGTAATAATCCTGAAACAGTATTCCCCTCCCCAAATTAAATAGATAATTTGAAATAAACTGTTATTCTAAAAATAGCCTTCTAACTCAATATCCAAGCCTAACCTAACTTGTCCTTTGCTAAACACAATGGTAGACCATACTGCTTTGAATAGAACGCATTAAAATGGTTTTTGTCCTTTGTTAAACATAATGGTACATCACACTTCTGCATTTTAGATAAGAGTAACCCTTCATACAGTTTCTGCATCTCTCTTTGGGTTCTAAATGCTCAGGCTAATGTCCAAAAAACTGCCAAATGTTGCTACACAGTTAATTGTTACATTCAAATGCCATAAGTAGGGATGCACTGGATATCCGGTATATATCCGGCCTATCCGGCCCCTTTTTAACTATCTGGCTGGATAGCCGGATATCAACTGATAATTAATTAAATATAAAATAAGAAATTCAACGAGAACAAATTGAAAAGTAACGTTTATTTAACCAAAAATGGCACTTACAAATTTTTCCAAGAATAAAACAAATTCCAATTTTTAGTTTCATTTAAACAGCATGGTGGATGACGACAGTGAAAGTAATTACTAGTTAACCAAACCTACTCAGTACGGTACTGACTCTGAAACTCAATCATTGCCATCATAGATTTACTGTGATTCCAATAGCTTACGATTTTTCATGATAAGCAAATGCTCTGCATTACATGGCAAAAGTCTGTTTCTGTTTTCTGTATATATTTGTCCAGCAGCTCTGAACAAATGTTCAGAGCAAACAGAACTTGGTGGAGCACTTAAATACTTTACAGCTAGTGATTTGAGCTTTGGGTATTGAGAACAATTATTGCGCCACCACTCTATTGGGTCCTTCTCCCTAGGCCACAGGGGCTCAATTAGATATTTTTCTATTTCAGCTTTAATGAGTGCCATCTTACTCTTACTCTTCTTAGGTTTTTTCACAAGAGCAGAACCAGAAGTTCCTGGTGATGTCATGTCAATATTGATTTCTAGGCTACTGATTTCTGCCTCATTAGACTCATCTAACTGGTTCAAAATGTTGGTCATTGAAACATCTGGGAGGCATTCTCCAACATCAGTTTCGCTGCCGCTGGTGTCAGTTTCTTGCTTTGACTCTCTTCCAACTATTTGATCAAAGCATTCCCAAATGTCCTCATGAGTTTCCGTTAAGAGACTGCTGCTTGAGTGTGGTTTTTCTTTTCCTTGTTCTTTTTTAGAAGTGGTCTGAATGTTTTCAGCAGAACGAATGCTTTTCTCACTTTCAATTATTTTGTCTACCACTAATTTTTTTGCTTCATTTTCATCCTTGAGAAATTTAGTCTTGAATCTGGGGTCCAATAGAGTGGCAATTACAAAGCACCTCTTGCTCACCACACTGTTATCATGACAATAGAACCTTTTTTCCACTGCCTTTTTCAGCTCTTCTTTCATTGTTTGTACTCCTGAGTCCTTCAGCTGCTTTGAGAGGTAGGAGTGCAGAGTTGGAACTGTAGGAATTACATAGCTTACTTTCTCCTGGTCTGCACTGGCCTGTTTTGTCATTTCATCAAACAGTTTCGACACCCTAATAACGTTTTCAATCAAAGCAAACTCGCATGCAGCCAGGATTGGAATATCATTTTCAGCTGCATATGCTGTCACTGCCTGTCTGTTCATGTAGTCGTTGTAGTATGTTGAATTCCATTGCGTAGTAACATCTTGAATGAGCTTATGAGTTGAGAGTTTTAAGTTTTCTTGAATTAGTTTGAGTTTAGTACATCCAATTGCAGAATGGTTGAAATGGCTGACTATTTTCTTCGATTTTGCAATGATGTCAGCAATTGACCGTTGTGACAAAATGGCATCTTGCACAACCAATTGAAGAGTATGTATGAAGCAGCTGGTGTCAGTCCTGTAAGCAAAACAAAGATTTTTAATATAGAATAAGTTTGATTAAGTTGATTTAGAACTTTGTTTACTGTGTAATGTAGTTAGCTTCTGAGTCTTATTTTACAAATATGGTGATTCATTTCGAGCATATTCTAACCATGTGACATAATAGCATTGTGTAGTATAGCTGTCTGGCGTTTACACATATATAGATAGCTATAGGTCTGATATAGCTAAACCCCCATGGAAGCAGTCCTAAAACCTAACTGTGAAAAATTTTGTGTTTGGAATAAGCCACCCTGGTTCCATCCAGATTAATAACTGAAACCAGAATAATAACAGGTCTAACTGCTAGCTAAGGGTAGAACTGGTGAAAGCATCAGACTAACTTAATGTAGCTAATGTATTAGTTAATTTTAAGGAGCAGCAACCTGCGCTGACAATAATGTGGATACTGTATTATTATATGTTACATGGATACTGCACAGTAATACCTTGAACAGCACGGTTTTGATTAGCGTGGGTTTTGATGTAGCATGGTTTGTATTTTAGTCAATTTTTTTAAATTTAGTGCGCAATTTTTCTATTGTCTTCTAATTTCTTTTCGGTACTATTTCATTCGACAAACTTTTGGACAGCGCGGACAAATTCCAGAACCAATTAACCACGCTGTGTAAGGTATTGCTGTATTATTATATGTTATATGGATACTGTATTATTATATGTTATATGGATACTGTATTATTATATGTTATATGGATACTGTATTATTATATGTTATATGGATACTGTATTATTATATGTTATATGGATACTGTATTATTATATGTTATATGGATACTGTATTATTATATGTTATATATGTACTGTATTACACACCTGTACCAATACTGATGTTGGCAGCATTGTCATGAAGAATGAGATGAACCTGACTTGGACCAATGTTCCATTCCTCTAAGGTGTTATTCAGCATGAGTGCAATGTTGGCTCCTGTATGAGATGCTGGGAAGTGTTTGCAGTTGAGGACACATATCTTATTTTCCATAGTTTTTGTAGTAATGAAGTGGGCTGTCAAACTTATGAAGTGAAGTATTCATTATTAGTTCTGCTTGTCCAAATGTCTGTTGTAAAGAAAATGACTGAGGCTGATTTCAGCTGTTCTTGTACTTGTTGTTTTACTTCATAGATTTTGGGCAGAACAATTTCGGAAAAGTACTTTCTACTAGGCAGAGGGTACCGAGGGGCCAAATGTTTCATGAGTGTGTGAAAGCCTTCTCTGTCCACCAGAGTAAATGGTTCTGCATCAAGTGCCATCATTTCGCCTGGAAACCAAATTAAATTAGTGAATGTATATGCATTGTATTTGGTAAAACGAAAAAAGACAAAACTTATTTTCACATAAGATTGATGCCTATTCATAAATTTTATAATTTACTAACTCACCTATCATCTTGGTGATAGCTTCAGATTTAGGATCGTTCAGGTCCTATGTTTTGCTTCTTTCGATCATGGCTTCAATTGTTGGCTGAGATTTGGGAACATGATGGTTGGGTGCAGGGTCATGAGGATAAGCTAATTCAGCTTCCTGCAATTCTTTGTATTCTTCAGGATGCTTTGTCTTCAGATGATTCCACATTGGTTTAGTATAGTAGTTTTTAGGGTTTTTACCTCTTACAATCAATCTTGATTGTGATTTTGGATCAGTGTTTACATTCTGCTTTATTCTTATGCTCTATTAATTCACCACTGTATATTTGAAAACACTTCCAAATACTAGATTTTAATTGAGACATTGTTCAATTTTTCAATTAAGTCACTAATATCATATATAATCTGTAAAAGTAGATAAACATGTAATTATGTATGTGCAACAGGTTAGTAATATAACGTGAAAATACGTGAAACTGGTGATCATTATTGTAACTATTTATACTATTTGTTATTACTATTTATACTATTTGTTATTACTATTTATACTATTTATTATTACTATTTATACTATTTATTATTACTATTATTTTACAAACGCCATCAAATTTAATCAGTACAAGCCTGTCAGGGAGTCTGTTCTTTCTATTTCGCACAGCCTTTCTGCTATTTGAAATACCTTTTTAAGTTTTTTTAAAGTTGTTGTTAAGTTTTTTTAAGTTATTTTTATTTTAGATTGCAAATATATTACTGACGTGCTTCCTTGTTGGTTAGGGTGGATTTAAATTGATTCACAACAAAAAATTTAATTTTACTAGAATAAAATAAATGTCTAACAATGAAAATATAGTTTATAAACAAAATGTTCAAATTATAAGATGCTATGTTTGAAATGCAAATAATTAAACAAATTATTTTTTTCACTTTGAAAGAATCGTTTCATCATCAAAAATGTCATTTAAAATATGTTTGCAACTAATATTACGCACTTAACTTTTCATGATGGTAATACAATCTAGCACTTGTAAATTTAATTTGAAGAAATCACTAAATTTGTGAAATTTAATTTATTTAATTAAATTAAGCCTCTCTAAAAGTTAGTTTTAGTGGAATAATTATTTAATGGCTTTTTAAGTGTTTTAGTGAAGTGACTTAAAAAATTTTGCGTGCCACAGGTAGTGCCCTAGCATAAGTGTATAGAGTACGCACCCTACTTGTTAGGTAACTATTAATTATGCCAATTTGACAGATTGATGGAAGAAATTGACGTGCAGAACAGTTTTTAATTTATTTTTTTTTGGAAAATCAACTGCCACGATGGGGAAAACGAACCCTAGACCTTTGCAACCATAGTCAAACACACTATCCACTGACCTACAAAGTATGGTTAAAAGATTGTCACATTAGCACTACCACATGGTAATTGAAAGCCTGTTATCATATGACAGCAGACGATCCCCCACCAATGTTAGTTACATATTATGGATACAAAGGCTTAGGCTATAATATATATAAAATATAAAGGCTTAGGTTGGGAGGGGGACTATCATATGACTGATATCCAGCTGGATATCCGGTATCTGGCCTAGGTGTTTGGCCGGATATCCGGTATCTGGCCAAAATCACTATCCGGTGCATCACTAGCCATAAGGCATTATTGAAGCTAATCTGAGGAAATTACGTATACTTTTTATTGATGATGCCATATGGAATTGCTGGGACAGAAAGGGTTAAGATCTCACACTGAAAATATAAATTCAGTGTCAGCAAATAAATAAAAAAAAATGAACAAATATAAGAGTGATAATTGTGAACAGTGGAATGAGCTCCATGCATTTGCTGAAATCATTGGATACAAATTTAAGTTAGTAACAGTTATTAACCTAGTCTAAAATTCTCAAACACTAATTACAAATGGATTAAATATGCTTAAGCTAAATGTACATATTGGGAAATGAGATTAAAGATCTATGATATGAAATTACTTCAACATTAAATAAAAAATTATATGAAATCAATGGTGAAGTTGTTGTTGTTTAGCCGATCAGCCCACCCTGATCGAGCAAGCCGGCGGCACGCAGGTAACCGATCGCCCTCTCCGGAGTGGACCAGAGGTTCAGCGCACTAGTGATGTGTTGTGTTTGTTGTTGTGCTAGAGCGGTACAGTCCGTCATAATGTGTTCAATTGTTTGTGGTGTGTCTTGGCACAGGTGGCAGGTGTCGTCTATGGAGTTGTCTAGTCTGTGTTTATATGTCCGTAAGTTGGGGTGATGTCCACATCGGAATCGTGCTAAGTTAACTCGATCCGATCTGCTCAGGCTGATCTCTGACCTGTTAATGGGTGGTGGCTTCACACCTAGGACCGCATTTGGACCGAGTCGTGTCAGTGTTTTGTGGGTTAGGTGTGTGTGTGTGTGTGTTTTCTGTACTGTGTGATGTCTGTGGGGCGTGGTATGGAATGGAGTACTTGGTTATAATATGTCTCTGGTGTTACCTTAATGATGCGAGGTGTTGGTGCATGATTGTACATGTAGTGGCAAGGGTATTGTGGGTTAGTTGTCGCTGCTGCCATGAATTGTGTTCCCCTCATGTCTAAATGTTCCCTAACTTTTAGTATTTTTGTTTCTGTGTGCAGGTGTTCTATTGGTGTTGTTTGAGTGCATCCTGTAATGATACGAAGTGCGTTGTTTTGTATTGTTTGTAAGGTGTTTATGTGTGTGTTTGAGATAATGGGTGCCCAGCATGGGCTAGCATAGTCCATAACTGAGCGAATATATTGTTTGTATATGAGTGATGTTGTTTCCTGCTGGTGTCCAAAGTTTGTGCCTGTTAGTACCCTAAGCGTGTTAAGTCTTGACGTACATTTGTTTTTAATGTCCTGAATGTGGTTTGCAAAAGATAATGATGTGTTGTATGTGACACCAAGTATTTTGGTTCTGTGAGTGTATGGAATGTTGATGTTGTTTAGTGTAAGCTGTGGAATTACCTGGTGTTCTTTTGTGTTGCTTGTAAGCAAGGTGATGGTTAATTTTGTGGGCGCTACTTTGAGTCTATTGTGTGTGAGCCAGTCTTGTATACTGTTTATGTATGTTTGTAGGTTATTTGTAGCGGTGTCGATGTTGTGGGTGGATGTTAGAGTGATATCATCTGCATATGATGATAAGGTAAGCTTGTTATCTATGGGTGTTGGAATGTCATGCATGTGTAAGTTGAAGAGTGTTGGTGAGAGAACAGAGCCTTGAGGGACCTGGTTCGGAAAAAGCTTGTTTTTGGATGACTTGCCATTAAATGTGACATGTGAGTATCTTCCTGAGAGATAGTTGCTCAGCCACCTTTTGGTGTTATTGTGCATGTTTGTGTCGAGTATTTTGTTTATGAGAGGGAAGCGTGGGATAGCATCAAATGCTTTACTAATGTCTATTGTTGCTAATAGTGTACGTTGAGCTGGTCGTCTGGAGTTGATGCCATCCATGATGTGCTGCGTGAGGTTAGTGAGTAATGTCGTGGTTGAGTGGTGAGGTCTGAATCCATGTTGAGTAGGCGATAGTGGTATGTGTGGGTTGGTGATTTGTAAGATTAGTCTTTCTGTTACTTTGGAAGGTGTGCATAGTAAAGTAATGGGTCTATAGGAAGCTGGTTCTGTTGGATTTTTGTTTGGTTTGAGTAGTGTAATAATTTTACCTTGTTTCCATGTCAGGAATAATAGTGTTGGTATGAATATGTGCTGATATTTGTGAGAGCTAGTATTTCTTGTGGGCCCAAGTGTTTAAGGTGTGTTAGATATGTTGTCTGGTCCAGTAGCCTTCGAATTCTTAATGTTTTTGATGATCTTGGTGGTCTGGTCTGTATTGAAGGGTGTAATGGTCGTGTCGAGTCTGTAGGTTTTCTTGTGTCTGGCTGTCTGGTGAAGTTCAAGGCAAATGCTACTTTGTCAAAATTTTAAATTAAAGTTTATATTATATGAGAGCAAAAAAATGAATGCCAAAGGTAATGATGTTATAAAGTATGCCAAGAGAAATGTCCAAATGTTGCAAAATCAAAAAAGTGACTGAACCTGTGAGTGTCTCCTCGCTACTGAAATAAAAACAGCTGGTGAGGGAAATACATGGATGCACAAACCTTTTCTGGTACTTAAATATAACAACTACTATAATAAGTTTTGCCTCTTTGGAGGATCAAATGTGGGAATTTATAAACTTCTCCACACGTGGTGCATATTATGGGTATGCAATCTGATATGCAGATTGGGTCAGTGGAATGTGTGAGGAAGTGTGTCAAGTGGTATAAAACTATTTTTCCACACAATTTTAAATACCGGTAGTTTTAAATGCATATAATATGTATAGAAAGAGATTGTAGACACCAATCAGCCAGGGAAGTATTCCCAGTAGGGCCATTAGACAGAAGATAGGGAGTGCTGGAACTCCCCTTTCTCCTCTCACTGTCATCCTTAGTTGATCTTTTCTCTCTTATCTACCATGTGAGCATTCCACCTTGCTCTCAAACACATGCTTCTCCCTCTATTCCTCATAACATAATCTTTTCAAAATATAAAAAAAAATGGCATCAACTTAAAGAGCCTCGGAGTTCCCTGGGGAGGGGACCATCAATATCTGCACTTCTGGCTCCCCTGCTGCTGATACCAGGAATGCAGACTTGGGTAGTGGGGCTGGATCTGCTACTGCCCATTTGAGATGTTCTAGGCCTCTGTCTGATTCACTTTCCTTAAACTTCTGCGACATTAATGGCCTTTTCTCAAATTTTGAATCTGTTAAACACCACCACCTTCACCTTTAAACCTTATCTTCTTTTCCTCACTGAAACTTGGGTGTCTGGGGCGACTGACAACAACCCCTTTTCTGTACCTTCTTTCTTTATACTCAATTTCATTCCAAAGGTGGATGTATGAAATGACCTAACTCAGTGGTTCCCAACCTTTTTTAGGCCAATGCCCCCTTATGTCCATCAATATTTGCTGGTGCACCCTCATAAAGATAATAATATAACAGTATAAGTGATTTAATAATAGATGGTAACAATTTTAGTTTCTTACCACCCCCCAAGATTCTCAAACACCCACTGTGGGGCGCTGGCGCTCATGTTGGGAACCACTGACCTAACTTGTTCTTGTATTCCTGAACTCAAATCTTTTGAATTCTATACCCTCTGGCTATGGCTTATATGCCAATCTCAAACTAAATACATCTGCACTGTTTACCTTTCTCCTAATTCTACTAACTATCCAAAATTCTTTGACTACCTCGCTTCCAAAGTGGAATATTTTCTATCTATCCCTCTCTTCCTTTGCTGAAATTTCCATTTTAGGAGATTTCAGTGTTCACCACCTTTGGCTTTCCTCTCATTTTACTGACATCCTTGGTGAACTAGCTTACAACTTTTCCTATCCTAAATGATGTAGAGCAGATTGTACACCACTCTCCTCATATCCTTGATTGCCTTGGAAATAGGCCCAACATTCTGGATTTATTTCTTACCTCTCATACTTCTTACTCTGTGAAACTTTTTTCTCCATTGGGATCCTCAGATCACAATCTTATATCTGTTTCCTGTCCTATTGCTCCAATTAGGCCTTTGGATCCTCCCAAGAGGAGGTGCTGCTGATTGGGAGGCCCTTAGGCAGTACGTCTGTGATTTCCCATGGAATGATTACTGCTGCTGTGGCTGGGGCCCTTTTGACTGTGCTGTGTGTATCATGGCAGTGATTCTCTCAGGTATGGAGGCATACATTCCATATTGTTATTATTATTAATGCAAAAAACCTTGAGTTAACATTACTTGTTCTAATGCTATCTACAACAGAGAGGATGCTTACAGAAGGTACTATCGCTATCCAACTCCTGGCTCTCACTCGGTTTATAGTTCTGCCTGGAATCATGCAAAATCTATTCTTTGACTCCAAAAATTTCTTCATCCAACAAGAATGTGAAAATCTATCCAATTCTAATTTTTCTTGCTCTTTCTGGCATCTAGCTAAGAACCTCTTTGACAACATGACTTCCTCTTCTTTCCCTCTTTTCCATTCTGATGGCTCAGTTGCAATCTCTTCTCCTGACAAAGTTGAACTCTTCACTCAAACTTTCACTTAAATTCAACCATGGACAATTCTGATGCTGTTCCTCCATCTCCTCCCCCCTCTGACTTTATGATGTCTGAAATTAGAATCTCTTCTGAAGATGTTTTTTCTGCTCTATCTGGGCTCAACTCTAGGAAGATGTTCCTCCTGTTGTTCTTATGAACTATGCTTCTGTGCTGACACCATGCCTAAGCAAACACACTCATCTTTCTCTCTCATTTGGTGGAAGTTCGCTTTCATTCAGCCTGTCCCAAAGAAGGGTGACAGCTCTCAACCCTCCAACTATCATCCAATTGCTTTTATTTCTTGCTTTTCCAAAGTTTTTGAATCTATCCTTAATTGAAAGATTTTTAAACACCTTTCTTCTCACAATCTTTCAGATTGTCAGTATGGGTTACACAAGGGACACACTACTGGTGATGATCTTGCATACCAGTATCTCTCTGACTCTAGGTCATCCTCCTTTTGGGATTTTGGTGAAACTTTTGTTATTGTGCTAGACATATCAAAAGCTTTTGATAGAGTTTGGCACAAATCTTTAATTTTGAAACTGCCCTCCTTCAGTTTCTATTTTCTATCTGTGCCTTCACTTCTAATTTCCTTTCTGTCTAATCTATAGCTACAGTTGTAGATGGCCACTGTTCTTCTCCTAAAGCTATTAACAGTGGTGTTCATCAGGGTTCTGTCCTGTCACCCACTCCTCTTATTTATTAATGATATTTTAATTCACACTTCCTGTCCTATTCACTCCTGTACCGATGATTCCACTCTTCACTTCACCTACTTCCCAAAGTGTCCCTCACAGCAGTCATTTCATGATTTGGGTCGGGCAGAGAAAACCTTGTGGCTTTCAATGCCTCAAAAACTGGGTTCCTCCATCTGTCTACTTGTCACAATCTTCCACACAACTATCCCCTTACCTTCAACAACATTTTCTTAACATTCTTGGCATTCCCTTTTCTTGTGATCTTTCCTTGAAAGATCACCTATACTCTCTTTATAAAAGAGCTTCTAAGAGGTTAGGTGTGCTGTACTGTATCTGGTTTCTTCACTCCCACTCAGTTGCTGTCTCTGTACAGGGGTCTTGTTCACCCCTGTATGGAGTATGCTTTGTATATGTCAGGTGGCTCAACTCACACAGCTGTACTTGAGAAGGTGGAATTAAAGGCTTTTCATCTCATCAATTCCCTGCCTCTTACTGATTGTCTTCAATCTCTCTCTCTTTGCCACAATGTTGCCTTACTCTCTCTTTACTATCGCTATTATAATAGACATTGCTCTTCTGAACACTCTAACTAACTGTATGCCACCTCCGTTAAGGATTAATCAGTGTTTTCAATCTTTGATCTATTGAACCAGTCAACTCTGAAACAACCTTTCTTAATCCATCTTTCATCCTGTCTATGACCTTCCATCTTTCAAATGCAGTGTCTAGGCATCTTGAAAACCCTGAACCTTGATTTTGGCTTTCTTCCCCCCTTGGGAGGGGCACTTTTGCAGGCATTTGCCCTTGGTCCCTCCTTCCTGCATAAAAAAAAAAAAAAAAAAAAAAATTGGTAAAGACTGGAAAAAGACTTGCTGAAAATATTTAGTTATATAGTGGTGAAGCAACTTTTGACGAAGTATAGGAAACTCACTCTCACAATGCCTGGATGTCATAGTAGTGGTGATGGGCCAGACAGGCTAGCAGGAAAGGAAGTGATTGATTAACACTTTTTGGAAGATCTGCCAGGACATGGAAATAGAACCAAAGGACAAAGACAGTGCCAAGTATGGTATGCATACATACTCAGAGGTGATAACAGAAAAGTTGAGTACTTGGTGTAAAGAGTGTGGTGTAGGTTTGCGCATGGGACTGTTTTTTTGCAATTATCACACACCAAAGAAATAGTAAAACAAATAAAGCAAGGAAATTTGTATATAGAGGGTGTTTCAGGAGGAAAGGTCAATACTTTGGGAGATGATAGTATCGGTCATTGTGAGAAAAAAAGTTTGTATGAACATGTGTCTAAATTCTGAATGGTTACGCAGATAGAGCTGTTTGAATCTACAAATACAAAAGCATTGTTAATGGTAATCAAGAAAGAGAAAACAATTACTGTTTCTAACATTTAATGCTTTAACATTGGCATTTTGAATGGTATCAGATACAGAAATGACAAATTTGTTACAGTTTACAATACATTTTCAAAACTCCCACTGTCAACCTCAATGCACTTTGCAACTCGTGTACGAAGATCGCGTGTTGTTCGTCTGAGTTGATCTTGATGTTCCTTTATGTGGGCAGCAGCATCCAAAATGTGTGTGAGCAATTTGTCTTGTGTATCTACCTTTCTTTTGTAAACTTGACTTTTCATCCACCCCCACAAACAATAATCTAATGGAGAGAGGTCTGGAGACCTTGGTGGCCATTGAATGGGACCATCGCAGCTGATCCATCGACCAGGGAAAGTTTGATTTAGGTCAGTGGTGGCCAACTGCGGCGCATTGTGCCAAAGGTGGCACATCAAGTACTTTGAAGTGGCGCATCGAGGTCTAGTATGAATTGTGCTAAATTTTCACTTCTAACACTAAATATTAAAAATCAAAGATTTAAGCAGTTAACAAGCCTTTTCATCTATGAAATTGATAAAATCGAAACAAAGATCCCGACTCACTGATTCCAATCTAAAAAATTTACTGCAGCTTGCTACAACAGACTTACATCCAAATATTTTGAAGTTGGTAAAGTCGAAGCAACATCAAAAATCTCATTAAGGTAAATATTTTTCACATTATATTTTTATTTAAGGTAAATATTATATTATATATATTTTTATTTTTACTTCAAGTTATTAGTAATTTTTTCACATTTTTTTTGGTGCATCCGAATTAAACCTAACCTAAAAATGGCACGCATCAAAAAATGGTTGGCCACCACTGATTTAGGTATTGCATCACCAGATGGGTAGAATGTGGAGGAGTTCCATCATGCTGAAAGTACATACCAGCGCATGTAGCGAAAGGAACATCCTCCAATAGTCCTGGCAATTCATTTTGCAGAAATTCTAGGTAACTTTGTCCTGTAAGACTATTCTCTAAAGCAGGGGTTCCCAAATTGTGTTCCGTGGAACACTTCTCACGGTATACAAGTGTTCCGCGGAACACCAATTTGGGAACCCCTGCTCTAAAGTAACAGGGCCAATCAGCTGATCATTGCTGATACTGCACCACACATTGGCAGAGAAGCGATGTTGAAAATTTGTTTCCACAGTGTCATTTGGATTTTTGTCTGACCACTGATGAGAGTTATGAGTGTTGTTGATACTGTCACAGGTGAAAGTAGCTTCATTGGTGAACAGTATTAATCGAAGCACTCGGGGATTAGCATTTACCCAGTGCCAAAATTCCAGTTGTATGGCAGCATCTCCTGGTTGAAGGTGTTGTACACGCTGTACATGATATGGATGCAAGCCTTCCTCATGTAATGTTCGCCATACTCTTGTGTGTGGTACACCGAGACGTGTAGAAATTCTTCATGAGCTAGTAGTGGAACTACGCTCTACCAACTGAAGAATGTTTTCCACTTCATCCACATCTTGTTGACCTTCACGTTCAAATGAAACATGAGCGCTGGGAAGTGTACCAATCTCGCGCAATGTGTTGAAAACCCTGGTAAACATTCTTCGATCTGGAATTCTGTGGTTCGGAAACCATCGATGGTATTCTGCAACAGCAGCTGTTGCACTTCCATCGCAAAAACTGTAGACATACACCATATCTGCATATTCGGCATGTGTGAAGGTGTGTGGTATTCTTAACACTGCTTGAAACACCAAACAATGTCACTCACAACAGTCAGCTGTTGATTGACTTATGTTACATGCTTACATTACAGCTTACATGGTTCAAGGTTATAGGGGAGGGAAGGGGGAGGAAGAGCTGCGTGCGCATCAGATTGAAACAGCTCTATCTCTGTAACCATTCAGAATTAGACACATGTTCATATGAACTTTTTTTCTCACAATGACCAATACTATTACCTCCTGAAGTATTGACCTTTCCTCCTGAAACATCCTGTATAAAAGTATTATAAATGTGTTCTTGCAAATAAAAAAAAAAATTCCTTTCTTTTTCTTTGGTGGATACAGGTGTTGGGGTTGGTGATACCCAATTTTTATGGGTTAAAAGGGTTACATATTAAAGTGTTTACAAATCTGCATTTCTAAATTGATCTTTCCTTCTTGGGATGTAGATATATAAAAAAAAATTCCCATTCTAAGTTTTTTTTTTTTATCAAATCTAAATTGTTTTAAAGACATTAGTCTATATCTTACTCTGTTACAGTCTGAACCTTCAGTAGTGGTTATTTCATAATAAAGGGACTAGTGTGTTGCTTATATTTCCAAACTTTTTCATGTATGGAAATGCCTAGAAAGTTTATTGTGGTAATACCTGAATAAAGCTTGCTTTTGTAAGGAATTTCTCAATAAACATTAGATTGGTTTGCTAAGATATCTTTCTTTTTCTAGTCCATACCACCAGATCTTGAGTTTGACCCAAATTCCAATCCAATTTGTTACAAGAGCAGAGATGAGGTAAGGTATTTACTTATTTAATTTATTTATTTATTTATTTTATGCAGGAAGCAGGGGCCAACCCAATATTTGCTCATATTTGTTTACTAATAATAATGTCTCAAATAAATTTCAAGGGGTCATACTGAATTGCACTTGTCCGTTATTCCATCCATTCATCTGTTCATCACACTCACCACTCAACATGAATGAATGAAATGTCACACATGTGGATCATCACAAGATGATGTGTCATGAGTAGGAATCAGCTTCCTGCATAAAAATCAAGGTCACAAAGATAATTCAAAGGTCGAATGGGTATTTTTTGTGTTTGAATTCTAACTTTTGAACCATTCAACGTAAATTACTGAAACTACATACACAGATGTTGATCATCACAAGTTCATGTATTGTGAACAAGAATTGGGCCCTTTCATTGAAAGTCAGTCACAAAGGTCAAATAGAGGTCCATGCCATAACATTTGAACCATTCAACATAAATTGATGAAACTTCACACACACATATGGATCATAAGAAGATTATTGGGTAGGGTACTTTCCTGTTATCCCAGACCCCAGACTTTTTGCCATTTGCCAGACTTCAATTTTGACACACAATATTTTTAAAACTAATGAAAATATCACGACTTAACCACTTATCAAGGGTGTACAGTTTACCTAACTGGGCATTCAATTAACCTGATTAGTTGGTAAGGTTAGGTTAAGTTGTGATATTTTCATTAGTTTTAACAAAAATATTCTGTCAAAATTGAAGCCTGGCAACTGGCAAAAAGTCTGGGGTTTGGGATAATAGGAAAGTACTGATTATTATTTGAGTAAAACTTAGGTCCTTGTATTAAAGATCAAAATCACAAATAGAAGTCCATGCTTATGGTTTTTTTTTTATTAAACCTGACAATGCAGCTTGACTGGTTTGAAGCTGTTATCTCCTGGTTCTGTGGTAGTCAACTAGATGAAACTTGCTAACTTTTAAGGACCAGGATTATTATCAGGATTACTGGATTATTTTAAGATTAATTAGAGGTTGGTCTACAATAGGTTTGGTTCTGAAACCAAACTCATTAATTTGCATTCTTGTAAAATGAGAAAGTTTAGGTTAAACCTAACTAGAATTAGATCACTTGGACAACCCAGGGAGATTGTTAAAGGTCAATGACCCCAAATCATCTAAAGTGACATCACTTACAACTAGACATAGTTCAGTCCCATAGCCAGAACTTCCCAAGTGAGGGGTTGAAATTGTAGAAAGGTGGACCTTTTGGTGCGATGACCTAGTCACTGTGGAGGGGGTTTAGAGTAGTTTGTGAAGTTTAAAAAAAAAAAAAATTAAAATTATTGCAAGTGTTTATTTACTAAATGATGTTATATATTACAGTATAATATCACATCATAAGTTATAACTATGGTTACAAAAGTGGACCTTTCATGTCAAGGGTGGGGTTTAGGGTAATTAATGTGTCCTAGCTTTAAATACTTGTGGTATAATCTGAATGCCTATCTGAAATTTTGTACAGTTTAGAAAGTATTATACCTCCAGTATGGTTGCAAGTATTGTTGCATATTAATTTGCTAAATGGACTATCTTCATTATTTGATATCTTCCTCAAAGGCTAGTTCCCCACCAAGCAAGGATTGTGAAGAGTCGTCTTTGTGATTTTGTATTGATTTTCTTTTAATTTAATTTAACTCAATCTGATTTATTTAAGTTAATAATTCCAAAAGTGAGAAAAGAGAAATTACTATTTGAGATCAAGGTTTGACTGTTGAATTAAAATATCAAAACACTAAAAAGGTCACCACTTCAATGTATGCCTCCATTATAAAGTAAACTAATATTCCCACTGTAGCTAGGACCTTACAGTATTCCAGCAGATAACACATTATAACCAACATAACATCATCATAAAACTAACCTGAGCTACAGATAAAAAAATAAAAAATACAGACTGATGACAATGGTCGAAGTGTAGGTTTAATTACATACAGTACCATGGCAAAGTTAAATTAACCCATTGTATAATTTAAGGTTCTACAATAGTAAATTATAAATAAATTCTGAGTTCAAAGCTCTAAATGTAGTCTAATACAATTAGACACACACACACACACAAACTTAAATATCGTTGAATTGGAAGAAGTGGAAGTGGAAAGACGTCCATAGTTCTTTTTACAAATTATTAAAGGGTTAATTGTATCAATTCTGTAGATTTTATTTTATTGTGATTATTATTAAAGAATAAATAGCTCCATTCAGTGCAAGCCCAGATTTTTGGCCTGATTAGCCTAGTCCCCCATTAGATCATTCCATCCAAGAGATAGCCTAGTCCGTAAATCCTTAAACTGAGTTAAATAATCCTTTTTGAATGATTGTAAGGTTGGTAAGAAGGATTAGGCTTAAGGATAAGGCTGTGGCATGTGAGAGTAGTTATGATTGGTATCACACAGCCTATGTAAAAATTACAGAAGTTTGTTTTACAAATTATTGAAGGATTATAGTATTAATTCTATAGATTTTACTTCATTGGGATTATTGAAGTATAAATAGCTCTGTTCCTAAATTTTAAGCTTAATTTAACTTAGGATTTAGAGATTACATTTCATTTGGAAAACAAGAAGTCACTGCAGATATAGTAATGTCTAATTAGGAATCTTAATAATGTTTGTTTAATTAAGATAATAATATTTAATAAATAAAATTACGATAAATAATAAAAATTAAGAATGTTTTGGTTATAAGAAATTAATAGAGAAGATGATAATATTTAATAAATGTAATTACAATAAATTATGGTTTGTTGATATTGAAATTATTAAATACGAATTGGCAGCACAATGCCTGAAAACAAACGAGAGAGAGAGAGTTACAAGGAGTTACAAGGAAAAGAAGTACCTCAAAAGGCCTTGCGGCCCATACCGAGGAGGTACCAATGGCAACGGGTGCCAGGGAAAATTTTGTAAAAGTTTATTTTTCTTTCAACTATCCTAGCAGTAGTAGAAAACTGGATAGAAAAGTAGAAGGCTCTCTCCTCACCCTCCGCTCCCTCCCTGCCAGAGGCAGGTATGGAAAAAGGTTGAAGAAAATACCTTGACCCTGGAAAAGTAGCCAAGGAAATTTTACAGGAAAGTGGAGAATATATAAATAGCTCTATATTTAGCTTGCTCACAGAGACACCATGCAAGCGAACTCCTGCAGAGTTTTCTTATGTTTTAGTCTTAAACTATGAGAGTATTCAGTACTTTGTCTAGCCTATTTTTAAACACATTTACACTTTGACTGGAAACAACCTCTGAGGGAAGTTGGTTCCAGATATTAACTATTTTATAGGAAAAGAAATTTCCGCAGACTGAGGTCCTAAATGTCTTTACACACTCAAATAGTGTGCAAGATTTTGTCTACCCTTTTCTTGAACTGATCCACAGAGGAACTGTTCACAACTTCCGAAGGTAACCTGTTCCATGTGTCACAGATCTTATACGTAAAGTAATTCCCACACATACTAGTCCTAAACCGTTTCAAATCCAACTTCCAACCGTTGTTGCGAGTTGGGTTATCATTTAAACTAAACATACTTCTAAAATCGACATCGTTGAACCCGCGTAAGAGCTTGAAAACCTCGATCAGTTGACCGCGCAGCCTCTGAGTTTCAAGCAAAAACAAGTTCAGGGCGCGTAACCATCGATTGTAGCCCATATGCCTAATGGGAGGGATTAACTTTGTGGCCCTCGCCTGCACTCGCTCCAGCCTCTCAATATCTTTCCTGAGGGTGGGTGACCAGAACTGCACAGCATACTCCAGGTGCGGCCAAACAAGGGAATTGTACAGTGAGAGCACAATCTCCTTGTTCCGAAACTGAAATTGCCTCCTGATATAACCCAATAGTTTCTGGGCTTTCTTTTCCACCTCTACACACTGTTTCGTAAACTTAAGGTCGCTGCTAATTAGCACACCCAAGTCCTTTTCTAAATCAGTCACCTCGATATTACTACCCAACATCGAGTAGTCCGACTTGGGATTGGCGTAGCCAATGTGCATCACTTTGCATTTACCCAAGTTAAACGGCATTTGCCATTTTTCGGACCACTCTCCTATCCTACCTAGGTCCGCA
Source organism: Bathynomus jamesi (assembly GCA_023014485.1). Taxonomy (NCBI): domain Eukaryota; kingdom Metazoa; phylum Arthropoda; class Malacostraca; order Isopoda; family Cirolanidae; genus Bathynomus; species Bathynomus jamesi. The sequence goes on along the minus strand of JAJOZX010006212.1, from coordinate 117,234 downwards.
CGCAGTTCCTCGATCGCTTCGGGCGTCCCAACATTGGCCCCAAGCTTGGTGTCATCAGCGAATTTGGCGATCCGACTGACGATGCCACCGTCGATATCATTTATGTAAATGATAAACAACAGTGGCCCCAAAATGGAACCCTGAGGAACCCCACTAGTGACCGAGGCCCAACCCGAACTAGCCCCTTTAATTACCACCCTCTGCCGCCTATTCCTCAGCCAGTTTTCAATCCACATACCTATTTCCCCACCGATACCCAGCGCGCGCACTTTCACCATTAGCCAGCGGTGAGGTACCTTATCAAAGGCTTTCTGAAAGTCGAGATAAAGTATATCAATCGCCCTACTCTTATCGTACTCACTCAACATGACGTGGAAAAACTTGAGCAAGTTGGTGAGACACGACCTATGCCATCTAATCCCATGTTGGGAGTCCCCAAGCAGCTTGTAGGAATCCAAATGGTCAACGATCCTATCAGCTATTATCCCTTCTAATAATTTACCTACAATTGAAGTGAGACTAATGGGACGATAGTTCCCTGGACTTTCGTGATCCCCTTTCTTAAAGATAGGGGTCACGTTGGCTTCCCTCCAGTCACCAGGCACAGGGCCGGATTAACCATTAAGCAAAATAAGCCTGTGCTTAGGGCATCAAGGGAAGGGGGGCACCACAGAAATTTTCCATTGTCAGATTTGGCAAAATTTTCATAGAGTAAGCAAAGTTCTACAGAATAAGGATGTGAACTTAAAAACATGTGCAGATCTGTATGGATCATTAGCTGACCAACTGTGCACTTCACGAGATGAATTTGAAAGATATGAAGCAGCTACAAAGGAAATGCTACCAGATGTTGATTACAAGGCAGCTCAAACTCGCAAACATATCAGAAAGAAGGTACCCAATGACGGAGATGCACCAGAAGTATATCTGAATGCCAGAGATAAATTTCTTATCACCACCTTTTACACAATTGTTGACAAACTTGAAACTGAGATGAGAAGAAGAGGAGAGATATACAAAGAAATAGCAGAGAGATTTTCTTTTCTAAGTGATGTGCCACATAATGTCACCACTTCATCATCTACTGAAATTGAAAGGTATTCTCAGGGTTGTAAAAAGATGATTGATGCTTACCCAGAGGACTTGAACACTAATTTCTCTGCTGAGCTTCAGCAGTTTCACTCATATGTGTGCCATAAGTTCAGTGCAAAAAAAAATGTAAAAACAAGATTCAGTCATGCTGAACTTTATAAAATAATTGTAGAAGACAATATTGAGTGTGCCTTCCCAAATGTAGAAATTGCCTTTCGTATATTTTTAACATTAATGGTCACAAATTGCTCAGCTGAGCGTTCATTTTCTCAGTTGAAGTATATTAAAAATACCAACAGAACAACTATGCAACAAGGCAGGCTGGATGCCTTATCTCTACTAAGTATAGAAGCAGATGTGTTACGTAAGATTAGTTTTGAGGATCTGATCAAAGACTTTGCAATTAAAAAAAGTAGGAGAAAACTTTTCAAATATAAATGAAGTGGAAGTATACAAAAATAAACATTATTTTCCATCTTACTGTAAGTTTTGTTTCATTTCAAAAAATAAAATTTTATTTTATGGTTTATTTTTGTTTATATTTTGAATTACATATATATGGGGCACCAAAATCTTTTAAGTGCTTAGGGCCTCTAAAGGTCTTAATCCGGCCCTGACCAGGCACCTGGCCCATCTCCAACGATTTGCTGAAGACTGTAGCCAGGTGGGGAGCCACCTGGTCGTGCACTTCTCGCAACACTCTGGGGAGAAACTGGTCTGGCCCAGGAGCCTTAAACGCGCTCAGTTTGTCTATTCTAGAGGCAACGACTGTCACGGTACATCTAACATTATCCAGGCAAAGTACTCATTAAGCACATTAGTGATGTCCGCGTCGGAGGTCCGCAGAACGCCGCTTCCGTCCTTTAACGGACCTATCATGCTTCTAATGGGCTTTCTACTATTAACATAACTGAAGAATTCCTTAGGGTTCCCCTTGCAGAGGCTTGCCCCGTAGTTCTTCATTACGTTTCGCTAGCCTAACCTTCGCCTTCACTTCCCTACACAGGTGGACATACACTTCATTGTTCTCGTGGGAACGATTGGCCTTCGCCCTCCTATACGCTACTTTCCTATTTCGGATAGCCAAAGCGATGTCACGATTGAACCACTTAGGCTGCGTTGAAGCAGGGGTGACCGGTTTTGAGGGTATGGCAGCAGACTGCAGCACCATAAACTCGTCCCGGAATGCACTCCACACTCCCTCAACATCGCCGCCAACCTCTAACCCCATCTCTCCTACGCTATCCCTGAGGCTAACAAAGTTCGCCCGCCGGAGATCGAGCTTACTGCCTCTCGAGTTACTACGCTTCACCCGAGGGACGCACACACGGAACCTAATCAGACCGTGATCACTCTCGCCCAATGATTCGTCAATGGTGAGGCCAGTGACGAGGTTGTCTTCAGTCGTGAATACTAAGTCTAGAACGCTTTCGCCTCGTGTAGGCTCATTGACCCACTGAGTGAGGAAGTTCTCATCAGCAAAGTCAACTAGCCTCCTCCCTTCAGCATCGGCAGTCCTGTTTTCCCACTTTATGCCGCGACAGTTGAAGTCTCCTAAAACTACACACACCCTATCCCCTAGCAGGCTACTGAGTTCGGTGTACAGGGCTGTATCCTCCTCGAGGAGGAGATGCGGAGGTCTGTACACCAAGATTAACCTATAGTTCGTCCCTCCCACGCTCAGATCGACGCTAAGCAGCTCCCGTTCCGACCGGAACTGGCAGTCAACCGGACTCAATGTGTCTCTGACGTATATTAGTACCCCACCCCCCTCCCCACGGGTGCGGTCTTTGCGAAACATTCTATACCCGGGAATTTCGAACTCCCCAACGTAGTCCCTACGATCAGTATGAATCCAGGACTCGGTGATAGCAACGATATCCTGGTATTCTGATGCTAAGAGTGCCCGTAGCTCGCAAAACTTGTTCCTGATCGACCTAGCATTAAAAAGCATTGCACGGAGGGAGCTTCCCCTATTCTGACCACCCTCTAGCATGACCCGTTTCCCGAACAGCCAGGGCTCTCTCTCTCTCTCTCTCTCTCTCTCTCTCTCTCTCTCTCTCTCTCTCTGAGAGAGAGAGAGAGAGAGAGAGAGAGAGAGAGAGACAAAATAGCCAGTCACTGGCCCACCTTATGTTTAAAAGGGTGTCCCTTGTGTTAGGATGTTTGTGTGAAATTAGAATAGGATTTCGTATTTCTCTCTGACTAAAATGGTAACGTTAAATTACCTCGTTTAACTAAGTCTGTTTTGGCCATAATAAAGTAATAAAAAGTGTAATGAAGATTATAATTAACCCCAGTCTCCCTTTGCATTGTCTAATGGTTTTTGACTCGGCTGGCTACCATATTTTTATACAGTACACAAAAAGCGAGTGAAAAGTATGTAAAGAGAATGAATAATGATATAAGAAAGAGGAAAGTAAATAAAGAAATAATGAATTATAATAATGAATAAACTTTTTTACTACATTCTGGTGGCAGCTAACCTTATTAAATTGTTATCAATTTAATAATACAAACCCACATACTCTGTCATTAAAATAGGCTTATGCAATTTTTTTCGTGTCTTATAAATAGGAATTTAAAATTTGTGCGTGTGTTCTTTCGATTAATCATGATCATTTTGCACGTTCTCCGTATAAAGAAAATTAGTAGATATTCCATTTTGCTACCCATTTTAGAGTATTTATAAAATTAAACAAAGTCTGATTCCCTTTTCGGCAAAATTTGATGATTCAAGATGGTGCCCATTATTTTCCAAGTTCTTTGCAGTGTAGCGTCCCTTCAAAATTTTTGTGTGGAGCCAAATTTTTTTTTTTTTTTTCCTCTTCTCGCAGAAGAGTCTAGATTTTCAAATTGTTCTGACTCAAAAAAATTTCTTGGCCATCTTGTCGAGACAGTTGTTTAAAAAAAAAAAAAAAATAAAAAAAAAAAATAATAATAGAGAGTAAAAAATTTCAGTCATTTGTTCCATCTTTCTTTGCGCTGTTTCATTATATTTTGTTCGGTGGTTGGAGAGAGAAATTTCAAAATTGATAACTGCTGTCTGGTGACCTAATTTGTGTTTAAAGTTTTTTGTGTTTGTATTTTCTGAGTTAGCAATAATTGTGGTGATAATAATAGTAATAATGATTAGTAAAAAAATGTTACATTTATATGAATTAAATTGTTTTAGTGGTTTAGATTGATTGTGGCATGCATTTCTATACGATATGGTAAGATTTTAAAAAGGTTGTGCGTAAATTTTGAACGCAATTCTAGGTATGATAGATATATATATATATATATATATATATAATATATATATATATAGATATTTTTTATATATATATATATGATGAATAAAACCACGAAGGAAAGGAAACACAGAATGGTGCTCAAGTGCTTTCGTCTAATGACATCCTCAGGAACACTGAGTCAGTGTTCCTGAGGATGTCATTCGACGAAAGCGCTTGAGCACCATTCTGTTTCCTTTCCTTCGTGGTTTTATTCATCATAAATATTTTTCACGTGTTACTTTCGTGAAATAATTTTCATATATACAGGGCTATTCAAAATGATTCGCCTGATTTCAAATGAGAATATTTTTTAATGTTACAAGTACAGAGTGATTTGTGATACATCAACCAAAAGAAAAACTGTCCAAATTTTCTCTCTCACCTCATAAATGCTCTGTGACTTCCCCTAGTTACACGAGCAACGTCAACATGATAGTCAAATTCCTCCCATACTTGCTCCAGCATGTCCGTTGTCACTGACTCTACGGCAGTAACAATGTGAGTTTGGAGCTCATCCAAAGATGTGGGCAATGGTGGCACGTACACAGCTTCCTTAACGTACCCCCAAAGGAAAGGAAACTCACGCTGCACTGTGACTACCGATTTACAGCTCGAAAACTGCAACACACAAAATGCCTTCTGCTGTGCGGACGCCATTCCATACTGACTGTTTGTTGCTAGGCTAGGCCATGGCGTGACTTTGGAGCCCTCTCGCGGTGATCTTGTAAAACTCGGAGATTTCCTCTTTCCCAGTTGATGCACGGTTGATAGGTACGGAAGTATTCTCAGTTGAAATCGGATGAATCATTTTGAATAGCCCTGTATATACAGGGTGTACATAAAGTCAGGATCTATTTTTGTGAAATAATTATTTTTTTCTATTTTTCTTTTCAGAAGCCCTTAGAATGAATACAGAAGAGCGTGTGGCAATAGTAATTTGGCGAATCGAGGGAAAGAAATACAATGACAGAGAGAAGTTTAGAAGGAGATTTCATAAGCCAGGGCCAATAGACAAGACAATACGAAAATTGGTGAACAAATTTAAACGAACGGGATCTGTAAATGATGAAGCAAGATCAGGACGACCGTGTATGTCAGATCTTACCGTGAATGCAGTACGCGGAATTATCACTGAGGAGCCACGTACGTCCGTTCGTGCTGCATCACACAGACTCGGCCTCCTGACGACATCTATGCACAAAATTCTGAAAGTTAATTTGCGGAAGAAAAGCTATCATTTGCAGGTTTTACATGATTTACATGAGGAAGATTTCCCTCGACGAAGTGCTGTGTGTGCTGATCTCGTAGAACAAATCTGGAGTGATAATTTAATGAACAACATTCTCTTTAGTGATGAAGCCACTTTCCATATGTGTGGAAAAGTAAATCGCTATAACTGTCAAATTTGGGCAGATGAAAGACCGAATGATTTCGTCCAAAATTGGGAAAGAGACTCGCCTAAAGTTAATGTCTGGATGGGTTTAACAAAATCTAAGGTTTATGGTCCTTTTTTCTTTGCTGAAGCTACAGTTACGGGGCTTATTTATCTGGACATGTTGCAGCAATTCCTTGAACCTCAGCTGATTGGGGATAGGATTGTTAGTACCGTCGTCTATCAACATGATGGTGCTCCTTGTCACTATGCCAAAATTGTTCAGGATTATCTAAATGGACATTTTCCAAATCGCTGGATCGGACGCGGAAGCAACAGACCTTGGCCAGCGAGATCACCAGATTTAACCCCTTTAGATTTCTTTGCATGGGGCTTTATCAAATCCCACGTCTATCAGACAAAGATTACGAGTCTTGAAAACTTACGTACACGTATACGAACTGCTGCAGATAACATAACCCCGCAAATGCTCCAGAATGTGTTTAGAAATGCTGCGGAATGATTTGAGCTGTGCAGGGATACTGATGGGCGTCACGTCGAATCCTACTCTTAATTATTTAATAAATGTTACCACTTTATCATTTTATGATTGAATTCCATATAATTTCCAAGTGCTTCACAAAAATAGATCCTGACTTTATGTACACCCTGTATATAGTAGAGCATTATAAGAGATTCAATGAGTAACAAAATTTTTCAGAATTTATTAGGTAGTTTTTAAGGTTGTTCTTTGACTGGATGTACATAATGGTAGGCTTAATTAATTTAAATTTACAGGCTTTTAGGGCAAGGCAGACACATTAACATCAAATGTGTATAATTTTAAGGTTTGCTTTGTTTTATAGGTTAAGTTAATTTGAAGTGACGGTCAAAAAATAATCTTAAAGATACTAATTCATACTGGGTCACATTTGGATGCTGTAAGATTATTATGCTTGCTGTATACAAATTTTGTGAGACTTCGAAATAAGCTAAATTTGTTTAATTGAAATAGAAAAATTGTGTTCGTAAAATTTTGATAAATTATTATTTTTTTTTTTAAATATAAGGGGTTCCAAAAAACCTTAGCCCCCCCCCATTTGCAGCTTACATGTTTACTTATATGAAAATAGTTTTTAGTGATTATAAAAATATATAAAATTCTTTATTTATTGCAGGTATTAAAATTACTCTAGCTGATAGTGATAATGGCTTCTCAATTAATTGGTGATTTGGAGAGGCAATGTGTGATAGATCGCATACGAGCAATAACATTTCGGGAAGTTCGTGATGCTGGAGCCACCTTTATAACACATTCATGGGTTGCCAAAAAGTTGCAAAGAAGTGAGGACTTCGTCAAAAGAAATTGGAATATAACTTTGGATGAATGTGAAATGGATACAACCACATCTGGGCACCCAAATTTGCCACTCTCTCAGGAAACAAAGGACATCATTGAAAGTGGTACGCGTAAGCGGTAAAACAGCTGTGCTAAACTTTCTAGAGGGGTTGAAGTGTTGAGAGGAAAGATCGTTAGTGGTGAGATCATTCGACTGTACTGTCATAGGCAAGGTTTAAAGCCTTGGCATGAACTTCCAAAGCCAAGAAAAACAACTTAACATCAATGACAGAATGTGGTTTGCCCATTATCTTGAAGATTGGGATGTGGATGATTTCATGCATTTAGCTGTCTCTGATGAATTTTTTGTTTATGTAACACGTCAGCCTAACTACCAAAATGATCGAGTGTGGGCCACAACACCAGATGAAATCGATGACAATGAACATTATCGTGAATTATTAAAAAGTCCAGACTGTGTTGGTGTGTGTGTTTTGTTCACTGCAAAGAAGCTCATGTGGGTGCTGAAGCCAAATGGTCAGAGTTGGGATGGACAGTATTTTCGTGATATTATTCTATCCCAGCATGTCATTCCTTTTCTAAGAAACCCAAACAATGTTATGGATGTCAATCAGGTCACACTTCTGCACGATAAGGCCCCTTGCTTTAAGGCATTAGCCACTCAACAGTTGTTGCGGAACCATGAGATTGATTTCTTTGGAAATGAAGAATGGCCAGGAAATTCTCCCGACATGAATGTCTGAAAACATTGGATCAGTTATAAAGGACAAGGTTGAATGTCTCTTGTTTCAAGAACCTGCAGCAAATCGATTTTCGAAGGATACAATGACGCAACACATTGAAACTGTTTTAGCAAATTTGCGTAATGATCAAGATCTATTCACATCACTTTTGGCAAGCTACCCAAAGTGAATTCAGGCTGTCTTGGAAGCCAATGGCGGGAACACCAAGTTTTAATTGTTTCTCATTAAATGCAGGATTAAATTCTCTTTTGTAAGGTATGTTTAGTTTTACTGTACCTCTAATGGTTTAGGCCATGGGCAGGGGGCTAAGGTTTATTGGAGCCCTGTTCTCATTAATTATGTACTTATAGATTAACTTGTATGTATATATTAATTATATATAAAATTATATATATTTATATACTCATTATTTTTATAGGGAGACTGATTATACCAGTATACATTTGAAAACTTGTCAATCGATTTTTACAAACTAGTTGGTGATTCTATATAATTTGAGTCCGCTGATCGAAAAAATATAGTTAGTTTTTCCCTATCACGTATGGTTTTCGTACTACAGGGTGTGTCATTTATCCCCAAATGTGAACCATCTTATCGAGACCAACATTGGATTACACATGCTAAACCATAAATTTTGTTGTTATAGACTACAGTATCGCTTACATAATAATGTAGGGTAAATATATATAACAACCAGTCCTGTTCCCAGCAAAATACTCTCTCCCCTCCCATCAATGGGTGGTTAACATTTGGGGACAGATGAGGTATTACAATACCCCTTGTAGCACGAAATCTTTGGGTGATAGAGTAAAACCTAATTAAAGCAGAATTAAATAGCTCCTAGCTCTTGGACAAGCATATTGCTTGTTTATGAAAGAATAAAAAAATAACTGAAAGAAACAAAATATATTTACCTTCTTTACTTGCAAACATTTCAGGACTTATTCCAAAGACTTAAGACTACGAAGGTAGATCTGACTAATGATGACTAAACTGGTGCTTCTTTGATGTTTTCTTATGCTGTGCATTAGGCTGATCTCGTTGCAGACACTAGCAGTAATCCGCCATCATATTTGTATGCCATCTTCCTTGATATCTTCTTTCCATGGTTTTGATGTCCTGGTGAAATCGTTCCCCTTGCTCCTCACTGACATCTCCGAGATTTTTGGGAAAATGGTCAAGATGCAAAAATAATTAGTGAACTTTCAGGCTCATGTTGCAGCCTAAGGCGCAAAACTTTTTAAGCATATTTTCTACCAGTCTTTCATAATTTTGGCTTTTGTAGTTTCCTAAGAAGTTTTCAACATCATCTTTGAAACCAAGCCATGCTTCTTTTTCTTTATTGGTCATTGTGTTCAGGAAATGATCATCTGTCAATAACTTTCTAATCTGAGGACCTATAAAAACACCTTCCTTTATTTTCTCATAGCTAATCTTTGGATATTTTGAACAAATGTACTTGAAACACTCACCTTCTCTATTCAATGCTTTGACATACTGCTTCATCAAGCCTAACTTAATGTGCAAGGGTGGTAGGAGGATTTTATTTGGTTCAACTAGATGTTCATGTAAAATGTTCTTTGATCCTGGGGTAAGATTCTCTCTAGGAGGCCAAGTTTTCCTCTTCCAGTGCTGGTCACGTGCTCGACTATCCCATTCACAGATGAAACATGGCATCTTAGTGTATCCCGATTGCTGCCCAAGTAACATGCAAAGGACTTTGAGATCCCCACACAATATCCATCTGTGATTTTGATACTGAATTTTTTCCAGAAGCAGTTTCATGTTATCATAGGTCTCTTTTAAATGAGTAGAATGGGCCACTGGGATTGATGCATATTTGTTACCATTGTGCAGTAACACTCCTTTTAGACTGGTTTTAGAGGAATCTATAAACAACCTCCAGTCACTGGTTTGGTATTCGATGCCTAGCTTGCACACTAATCCTGTGATGTCCTTGCAAAATACCAAGGGACCATCTTCTTCGAAAAAAGGCACGAAGTCTTTCTCACGATTTCTGTACCAAGCGAAGTATGTATGTGTCGGATGCCAATAAATTGTTCTCCTGCAATCTAGACCCCAAAAGTTCTGCAGAGTCCTTAGGCAGATTCAAATCCCTGACTAAGTCATTTAGTTCAGCTTGGGTTAATGGTTTAGGAGGATCTCGGTCAGCTGTTGGCTGTTCATAAACATCATTATTTTCTGGATTTGGAGCTGAATCAGGATCTGAATTGTATTGATCCAGACTCTTGGGTGGGCGGGGAATAGGAACTTCTGGACCATAGGGTACTGGCCTTATTGCAGATAGAAGACTTGGGTATTGAAGGCTCTTTATTCTTTGCATTATAACCTTTAACATTGCAAGAACAGAAGTAGCAGTCATCGGTATGGTTTCTAGGCTCGCGCCATACCATAGGGATCCCAAATGGCAAACTTTTCTTTTTACCTTTGCTCCAATTCCTTAGTGCCGCAACACACACAAGACAAACCTTGTGTGGAGCCCAACTTTTGTCTTGATCTCTTAATTTAATTCCAAAATAAGCATGATAAGCTCTCTTAATGAAGGTCATTACACATGTCCTTTGTTTTACAACAACATACCGACCACAAATATAACAAAATATGTCTGGACTATGGGTACATCCTCTAGAAGCCATTATTAAAATTTTAAAGATGTAATGTTAAAATTATCTATCTGAAAAATATGAAAAAACGAAATTAATTAAAGATAAAAAAAGTAAAAAATTACAAAATGCTCTAAAATTGTTTTGCTAATAACTTTAAAACTGTGGGTGATAGAAAAAAACTGGTAGCATTTTTGAATTCAGCGCAGCGAACTGCTTCAGAATCACAACTCAAAATAAAGAAATCGATTTTCATGCAGACTGGTGTTATTGTTGTCTATTTTTTTTTTCTGTCTTCAATTTTGAAGACAATTCCATGTGATTTTGTATGGCTAGGGCTGTTTAAATTTTTTTTATTCTGAAATTAAATTTTATTTTGTTTGGTTTTTTTTTTTTTTTATTTTAACGTTTTATTTTGGATATTAAAAATGAAAAATGTTTTTTCATTCATGTGTTTGCATTGAAAATGTTACAAAAATTGTTTCCCAATGTACTGCAGTTCAGTTAGGAATATTTTTATAGAGCCTCACTTACAACACAGCGAAAACACTTCAGTATACAATGATTTGTTTTAACTTTTGTTTTGTTTACATAGTAGGTTGCGTGTATTTTTGGGTTCATAATATCTGTTCTTATTTAGAATAACTATGAAAATTTGTAGTTTCACTTGGAAATGATAAATTACTAGGATTTTTGTAATTTACAAACCATACTGGGTTTTGTGTTGCAGGAGAGAGTTGTCTCAGATGTAATTTGTGAATTGCAAGTGTGATTCCTATGAAATTTAGCTTTTCAAGTTGGAATTAATGTATTAAAATAATTTTTGGTAGTAATATTTAAATTTTTTAATAACTGTTTTGGAAAATTATTATTGTTTAAAACTTCAGTCGGGTTTTCTAATGCAGTTGAAACATTGGCTCGAGTGTTCACCCAGAAATGGAGCCGCCTTAGATGGCCAGTAACGTTTTTGTGGCGTCTATAGTGTGCTTCCCCCAAAGTGTAAGAGGGTTTGTGATTTTCAGAGAATTGATTACATGAAGTTTCTGGGGTTCATTTTTGTCTTTTGTATTTGAATGTATCAATGTGATTTCTGAAGGTTGTTTGAATAATAATAATTGTTAAATTATAATAATGATTGCTATGTATGGGCACTTTTATGTTTATACTGTACAATTTTGTTTCCTGTGTTTTATGACACTTTTATCTTCTCCGATGTAACTGCCATAAGTGACCTTATTGGTAGCTAGGTATGATTAAATTTTTACGAAATTTTGAGATTTGTCATATTTTTCTGTGAATTTGGGCAGAGGAAATTTGTAGTTATTGTTTCGAAGTGAACTGTCAAGAAAATTTGGTAAATTAAATAGGAAATGATGATTAGTAGCAGTATATACGTTTTGAATAACTTTTTTTTTCAAAATTTTGTGAGGCTCGATTTGGAGGCAGCTAAGTTGGATCCAAATTCCATTCATTGAGTTTAGTTGACCCGATAGGTGATCGATCACCAATGAGAGAGAGAGGAGATGAGTAGAGATGAAGAGAAACTGAAATGCGCAGGGACTTGGTGCAGGACAGTTTCGGAAGAGAAGAGAGAAAAGAAACCAAAGGTGAAGGGATTTGGCACAGGAAAGTTTCGATGGTCTACAGGTATGTTTTGGGCAGTAGCTGGTCATGCTGCTCGATGCTTCGCTAAATATGTGTTTCAGCACTCGGTAGGCAAGCCACGAGACCTTGAACGAGTGTCTAAGGCTTTACTGTCCATACAGACATACAGTAGGTTCGTTGGGAAACAGCCTACGGTGAAGTGATCGTTTGATTAGCCTGTAGAAAGTCTTTCAGCTGGATGTAGGAAGAGCAGCGTTCACTGACAAAAGTTGAGATGAGACAGGCGAGTTGATTTGTTGACTTTTAGAATTGCAAATTCCGTCCAATTCCAGTGCGTGGTCCCACTTTCAGATATCCCCCCCTTGATCCTTTTAGAATTGGATCTCTTTTTTTTTTTTTGCTTTTTGGAGAGAGTGGAACCAACCTAAAGCGTGCTGACCTGTTGCATGGTGATGCAATCCCTTGTATTCTAGCAAAGTAAGCAGGAGCTGCGATTGAAAATTAAAGAAGTCCATTGTCAACTGTGTGGATTGTGATCTAAACAATGTCCAGGAAGTAATGTACTGATTATTATGTAATGAAATTATAAGTGAAAGGGTGCGATTATTTCCCATGTTTGTTTTGTTTCACGAGACAGTATGTGCGCTCTGGTCAGTGTTTTATATAAATGTTTTCTTATTTTTTCTAGGTTGCCCTGATAATAACTGTATAACTATGTAATTGTATAAATAATTGTTTCAAATGTAAAGCGATCTTTGATGAGGAATCGCTGGAATAGATTGTGAACTTGAAATTTGTGTAACCAATGTTAAGAAAATTGTCCGTTAATTTTGGCACATTATGGATTTTTTACAGGTTGTAAATTTGATTATTAGTGTGAAATGTTATTTTGTGCAAATGTTTTGAAAATTATGGTTTGTTTTTGATTTTTATAAAATGATACAAAACATCTGATGTGTGGAATTTGTCATTCTAATGATTTCTTGTCTACCTCTAACTTGAACTTGTTAAAGAAAAAGAAAAAAAAAATTGCCAAATAAATATCAGGTCATCCCATAAGTAATGTCGTTTTTTACAATAGATTAAGTTTAAACTAGTCATACTTGGTTTAAGCATAAATTTTCCGAAGGTTATATCTAAGAGGAGATCCATCGTGTTTCGCTACATACTTTACAGACCTTGACCAGTGAAGAAGTGTGTTTTGCTTTATGTGAACCCCTCATAAACCTGGCAGTATCAGAAGAGCATATCAGGCATATAATGCTTTACGAGTTCAAAAAAGGGAATAGTGCTACTGAAGCAACGCGAAACATTCAGGATGTTTATGGCAACAATATTCTGCACATGAGGAAATGTCAAAGATGGTTTCAAAAGTTTAGGAATGGTGACTGCTGTTTAACAGATGCAGCACGCTCTGGATGCCCTGCTGAGTTTAATGATGACCTGCTGTCAGCCGTACTTGAAGAAGACTGTTCAACAACTGTCGAAGAATTGGCCCAGAAACTCAATTCATCCCTGTCCACCATCCATCGACATTTGCAAGAACTTGGGAAAGTACCTAAGTTAGGAAAATGGGTGCCATATGAATTGTCGGTCGACAATCTGAGGGTGCGGGTAAACATTAGCACAGACTCTTCATTCCCATGAACTCCAAGATCCATTTTTGCACTATTTAGTGACTGGTGATGAAAAGTGGATACTGTACCAGAATGTTAAGTGCTGTTGACAGTGGGTTTGTGCTGGAGAACCAGCGACGCCACAGCCAAAACCAAATCTTCACCCTCGGAAGGTGTTGCTTAGTGTTTGGTGGGATAAAGGTGGTGTAATACACTTTGAAATTGAAACCTTACCACACAACCAAATAATCATTGCTCAAGTCTACTGTCAACAACTGGATTGATTGAACCTGCATTTAAAGAAAAGAGACCTTCTTTGGTTAATCGGAAAGGAATTGTGTTCCACCACGACAACGCACGTCCTCATTCCGCTCAGATCACTTCTGCAAAAATTGAGGAGCTTGGGTGGGAAAAACCCACATCCTCCATATTCTCCAGACCTTGCGCCTTCAGATTATCATCTCTTCAGGAGTCTCCAAAACTATCTTGATGAGAAACGGTATACTACTTTAGATGACCTGCACACCAGTCTTTGTACATTTTTTGCCTCAAAACCACCTGAATTTTATAAACATGGCATTGAGAAGCTTGTAGGACATTGGCAGTGTCATTGATTCCAATGGAAAATATATACTAGATTAAAAAGTTTCAGTTGAGTATTTTTTTGTTCTTCAAATTCCGATCTAGAAAACGACATTATTTATGGGATGACCTGATAGTTGTCAGCCTTTTCCCCCTGGCCTTGATTATTATTATTTAGGTATTAAATTTATTTAATTTTTTGATGGAAATATTGTTATAGGATTTTAATGGTTCTCTCTTTCCAGAGGAATAAATAGATTGTAATAAGTAAAGAAAATATAAAGTTGTGAGTAAGGATAAAAATATAAAGTAATAAGTAAATAAATATTAAGATAAACTATTAAGTAGAAAGATAGTAATAAATAATAAGTATTAAGATAATAAACATTAAGTTGTGAATAAACAATAAGTTATATAAAGATAATGTTGTTAAACTTGTAAACAAGGAATGAGGAATAAAACAGTTTTGTTAATAGTAAGAGAAAAAGAATGAGAGTTGGATGGTCACGTGTTAAAACCTGTTAGCAAAAAGCAAGAATTAAATTAAGTACTAAATTGTTAATATTTTAATGAAAGGAATAAAAAGATAGTAAATAACTAAGTTAAGAAAATAAAAATAAGCAGTTTAAGTATTAAATAATAAAAGAGACGCTTCTGAGTTTTAAAAGTGTTTAACAGTTAATAAATTCCGAGACTTGGCGTGTGTGTCGAAACTCGAAGTTTTGAGAAGTGGGGAAAACAATCTGGTGTTTGTGGAGGTGTTAAAACTAAATCATATGTTAAGAGAAATAGAAAAATAAATAGTTTAAGTTAAGAAAATCAAGAACATAACAGAAGGAAGCTATTCTTGCAAGACCTGTGAAACAAGTGAGAAACTGTTGGCGGTACAAGCCAGCAGTTGTGGAATCCGAGGTCTGGGTGGTGAGTCTGGATCCAGCAACCCTTCAAGGTAAGCAGCCTGGTTTTGTGGAGGCGTTAAATTTAAAAAAAAATTTCTTATTCGTGGTGTGGCCATTAGGTAAATTGAATCCCACCACATAAAATAAGTGGCATTTGAACAGGGACTTTCACTCAGAAAAGTGGGTTGTTTTCTGGTTGGGTTGTATAGAAGGAGAGTGAAAGGGTAGTTGTAGGTTGGGTGTAGCAGTGTATGGTGAAGGTGTAGTAGTTAATAGAAGTAAAGTAGGGTAGCATCTTTAGAGATGCCTACCAAGGAGGAGTTAGAAAGGAGGTTGAGGGAGATGGAGGTATGAAGGGCTAAGAACCATCAGTTATAGTTACAGAAGGCAGAATTAGTGTTTTGGGGAAATTGCAAAGTAGATTAGAGGAACAGAGTAAGGAATTGGTAGTTTGTCACCAAGAGATGGAAGAAAGGATGATTGAGAATAGGAAAGAGATGGATGATGGGTTAAAGGCAATGGTTAAGAGAATGAGTGAGCTGGAGGGCAAGCTTGATGGGAAAGAGAAAAAGGAAGGGAAGGGGGGTTTTGAAGGGGAAAATAGTAAGGGTGTTGGTAATAAGAAAGGGACACGTCCAAAAGATGTAGCAGTAAAGGGCTTGGAAGGAGAAGAGAGCGAAAGTATGAGTGAGGGGAAAGAAGAAAGACCTTACAAGGGGATGATGCATTCCACTCCTAAGGAGGGTAAAAAGAAGCTTGAGGGTGAGGATCAGAGGGAGAAAGGTAAGAGGATGGAAGGGCAGGCTAAGAGGGGCAATGTGGGAATGAGGGGGGCTCAGAGGGCATCTGGTAAGAGGGCTTCTCAGAAGGTTCAACACTGCGCTAGTGCAGATGACTCCCTCTATTCCAGCATTGAGGATAGTGTGTATGAGAGTGAGACTGAAACTGAGAGTGATACGAGTGATGGTGTAAGAGTGCATAAGGGAATCTTAATTAGGGAGATTCCGAAGGTTGCAAAATTTAACGTTTATAGTGGGAGAGATGTAAAAGAGTTTTTGAAAGAGTATGAACGTTATTGTAAGAGCAAGTATCCAGACATGCCTGAGTATTGGGTGAAAGAAATGGGTGACTGTTTGGAAGGTAGGTTGCTAGAATTTTACAATGTTGTGAATTCAGGAGTGCCTGTGAAGTATGAGGTGTTAAGGGAGAGATTGGTGGAGCAAGTGTTAAGAATAAGAGTGGGTGTGAAATATTGAAAGAAGGATGATTTTGAGAGAGCAAGGATGCAGAAGGGGGAGAGTATTGATTTGTATGCATATAGACTTGAAACTTTGGCAAGAAAGAAATTTGGAGATGATGGGATAGATGAGAATAAAAGGTTGGTAAGAAAGTTGATTGAGACAGTGCCTGAGAGTGTGAGGGAGTTTTTGAATGTTAAGAGGAAAGAGTGTGGAAGAGTGAGAGGGACACGTTTGAAGTGGCATGAAATATTGGAGTTGTTAGAGGACCGAGTATATGAGAGTGGGATTGGGCGTAATAGGGAAGCAGATGTGCGAATGGGGACATTGATGAGGGAGGAACAAGTACCTGTGTTTCCTAGTTATGCGGAAGCATTAAGAAATACTAGGCCAGGGCAACCTCCAGTTAGCCAAGCATCCAGGGCCCAAAACCCAATGGAAATGCTGGCTAACTTTGTGAACAAATTCACAAAGGTGTACAGAGGGTTGGCCATGCAACAAACAGGGCCTCCTCCCACATCAGGTCCCAGAATGAATGGTCCAGTGCTGGGGCAAACGTATAGAAGGCAAGGTCCTCAAGGCCAGTTAAGAATGAATGAGCAAAGAGGGCCAGTGAATAGAGGGAATATGGGGAATGTAAGAGGGTGTGCATATTGTGGTAGAGGGGGACATAGTATAGAGACATGTAGAAGAAGAGTGGGTGTGTTTTTTGCATGTGGGCAGATGGGACACATGGCATATGAATGTAGAACACCTGGGTATGAATGTAGGACGTGGGAACTTTGGACATATTGCCCGGTTCTGTCAAGCCTGACAGCAGGGTGCTCCAGCACCAGCGGGAGGGAGTCCTGTGTCTCATGCAGGAAATTGGCCAGTGTCAGCCATGCCAGCTCCTCAACCTCAGAGGCAGGGCCTTCAAGGTGGTGCTGTCACTGGAAATGCATAGGGCAGGGGCCTCGCGTTGGGGTTGGGGTCCCTGCTTCTGTGAGTGATGAATGTGTATTTGAGGCATTAGCAGGATGGTGTCGAGTGAATAAGGAAGTGAGAGCGAGTGAGAAAAAGGCAGTGTGTATGGTTATTCATGTTGAATGGGGAGGGAGTGTATGGAGGGCATTAGTGGACACGGGATGTGCACCTAATTTAAAAAGTAAGCAAGGAATTGAATGTTTGTGTAAAGAGAGTGAATTAGGAAGAGTGAATTGCGAAGTAATGGGGGAAATTAAAGGGGTTGGGAACATCCCAGTATGAGTGTTGGGAGAGGTGCAGATTAAAGTGAAATTGATGGGGTGTGAAATGAAAGAATGTGTGCTTTGTGGTTGATAAGGAGAGTGAAAAGTATGACATGATTCTGGGATATGAGTTTTTGAAAAAGAATCGATTGGTGATCCATCCTGCTAGACGTATGATTGAGTGGAAGAATGAGTTGGGTAAGTGTGAATGCTCTGTGGGGAAAAGTGAATTGGATTGGACGAGGGTAACAAAGGGGTATGAGGTGAGAGCATCTGAGAGTGTAAATCTGGAAAAGGGAACCCCAGCATTGGTGCATGTTGAGTGGCCAGTGAGTGATGATAGAAAAAAAAGGCAGGGAGGCATGATTTTTGTGAATGGTATGGATGCATCGTATAGAGTGAAAAGAGATGGGCATGTGTATGATGGTATAATTGATGAGAGTAACCCATGGATTTGTGTGCAATCTAGGGAAGATGGGGGTGCATGGCGAAAGAGATTAAATGAGGCAGATGTGATAGGGAGAGCGTATACAGTGATTGAGGAAGTATGTGAGGAGGGAGAAAATGGAATACAAATGGATGAGCAAGGGAAAGAATGTGGGGAGGAATGGACGACTGAACAAATTAGAAAGAAAGGTGGTGATTGTTGGTCAACAGTTGAGTGAGCGAATGCAGGTGTGGCAGTTGGCAGGGGAGAAAAGGAGCATATTGGCCTGAGGAGATGATGATCTCTGTTTAGCAAAACTGCCTCCCTTCAGGATCCAGTTAACAGATGAGACTCCGATCTACCAAAGGCCAAGATGGTTCTCCCTGCCAGTAATGAATGAAATAGAAGAGCAGTGTGAGGAATTAGAGAGAATGGGAGTGATTGAACAGAGCACAAGTCTGTGGAATAGTAGAATAGTGCCTGTGTGGGAACCTGATGGAAGGATTCGCTTGTGTGTGGACTATCGAATGGACTATTGAGGGGATATTACCAGATGCCAGTTGAGCCAGTCTTGTCCCATAACTGCTTTCTCCACAACCAGGAATCATATGTTCCGTGCTCTCTCATTCAGACTTACAGCTGCACCTGCTGCATTTCAGAGAGCAATGAGTCGTGTTCTTGGTAAGTTTGCAAGGGAAAATGTCATGTTTCATAGATGACATTTTGGTTATGACAGAGACATTTGAGGAGCACCTGAAGATAATGAGAGCGGTACTGCAAGTGTTGGATGAAGTTGGACTAAGAGTGAAACCAAGTAAGTGTGAGTGGTTCAGGGAAAGTGTGGCATTTCTGGGGCACAAGGCGAGTTTGAGTGGTATACGAAAGAGTGGGGAGTATATGGAAAAAGTCAGGGAGTTCCCGAAACCTTGGACAGTCTGTGAGCTTAGATCTTTTCTGGGCCTTGTAGAGTTTCAGAGGAAGTTTATAGCGGGCTGCTCTGGGATTTTGAAACCCCTACCCCTCACCGAAGTGACTGGAATGAAAGGTAGTACTCAATTTGTGTGGACTGAGAAGATGAATGAAGCGTTTGAGCAATTGAGCGTGGAAGCAGCGAAAGATGTGGAGTTGGCTTATCCGGACCTGAGTAAAGGAGCGAGTTTGCTAGAATTGTATACAGATGCAAGTGGATTTTGTATGTGCGGGTGCTTGTGCCAATTGCAGGGAGAGGAAGGACAGGAAGGAAGGAGAGTAATTGGGTATGTATCTAAAGCATTCAGTAAGGCAGAGCGGAAGTACAGTACAATTGAGAGAACTTGTGGCAATGAGGTTTTGTGTGAAAGCTTTCAAGTCATTTTTGTATGTAATGAAATTTATTTTAAAGACTGATCATCAGCCCTTGTATGTATGGAGAGAATGAAAGTTGTGGATGAAAGAATTGCTAGAACTTTGCTTGAGTTGAGCGAGTTTCATTGAGATTGAGTATGTGCCAGGGGAAAGGAATTGTATGGCTGACCTTATGTCAAGAATACCTGGAGTGAATGAAAGGTATGAGAAAGAGGTGGTCAACCCTGAGTATTTGCCAGTGGGAATAGTAAAGTTGCATGAAAGTAAGGGGGGTGGCGACAGTTTGTTTGAAAGTGTATGCTATGGGTTGAAAGATTTGAAATTGGATGGATTAAAAATGAGAATATCAGGGAGTGTGAATGAATTGCAGACCTTGGTTATGAATGAAGCGATTAAGAAACCAGAAAGGATGGGTGTTTGTAAGGTCCGCAATTATGTACGTGAGCTGAAAGCCATGGGGAGCCTGGGTATTTTTCCTTTTCAAGAGGTCCTCTTGGTGGTCAGCTCATTGTTTAGTGTTGAAGTGTGTGTGATTATGGTAGTGATTGTCCAATTGTGTATAAAGATGAAAAGATCGAGGAGAAAGGAGCCCTGATTTTGCATTTGCAGTGTATTAGTGGTGTACATTACAATTGGGTGAGTGAAAGGAAGAGGTATAAAAGTATAGTGCCAGATGAAAATTTGGAAAGGGTTTTGGATGAAGTTAGAGCTGCACAGAGAGTCAGAGGGAGAGGGTTGTATGGAAGTGGGTATGTTAGAGGGGCCATGGATGATACGTGACTGTGTGGATGAGATAGAGCTCAGCCTTTCTGTTGTACCTGTAAGGGTTCCAGAAGGTCCTATTGAGCTCTACAGGGGTCTTGTGGATACAGGTGCCCAAATCAGTCTGGTGAATGAACAGGTGTGTGATTTAGATGAAGAGAATGTGCCTGTATCCCGAGAAAGAGTGGTGTTCCCCCTCCTATACCATGTATTCTCACACCCAGTCACATCACATGAAGCTGTGCAGTTGAGGGTGGGATTAGGTGCATGTAAAGAGGTATGGGAGTACAAGTTCATAGTCTTGAAAGAGGAATCAATGCCTTGGGATTTTTTACTGGGAATTGATTTCCTTGAGAATATGAACTTGAGTGTGGATGTTGGTCAGGACTCAGTAATGAGAGGAGGAGAGCATGTGGTCAGTATGGGAATGTTTCCAAGCATGGGTGTAGATCAGTGATGCACAAACCCTGGCCCGCGGGCCAAATGTGTCCCCCACGGGTCTTTTCAATTCAATGAAAAAGTTAGAATATAAAAGTGACCCAATTTATGACTTAGATGGAAAGTAAGTAGGCTAATACATTTAATTATTTTCTTCGCTTGGCCCTCACATCAAAAAAGTTTGTGCACCACTGGTGTAGGTGCTTTGTTAGTGGGAGCAATTGAGTTAGAGGTGGAAGACCAGTGTGAAGTGTTGAGAGATGAAGATATTTTAGATATGCAAGAGGAAGATAGTGATATGCAAGTTGAGAGAATATGTGCATAATAGTACAGCTGTGAGAGAGTGTTCAAAAGAGGTGGAAGAGTATAAAAGGTATGCAAAAAAGTTGGCTGTATGGATGGGAGTGCTATATTATATGAGGGTAAATAAGGTGGGTGAGACAATGTGTGCCAGTGATGACGTTTGAGGGTATGGTAGGATTGGTAATTATTACACATAGGATGTATGGGCATTAGGGTACATCGAAAAAATCAATTTTTATAATTTAATGAATGGCAGGTGCGCAAAACATGTGAATGATCTCTACGAACCTATATTCTAAGTTTCATTAGCCTACGACATGGGTAAGTGCCTGCGAGATGACTTTGAAATTATGAAACAAAAAATCGCTGAAAAGGGGGAATATTTTTTAGTTATCCTCCCATTTTCAGCGAATAGCAAAATAAATTTGGCATATATTGATGTTTTGCCTAAATAGAAACTTTTTTGTAATTAAATTATCTTTAAAATGAAATGTTTACTTGTGTGGTATAACATTTAGCCAAATTTTTCCAATAAAAAATCAGAAAAAAATGTTGCCCAGAGCTTACCACGAGGAGGTAGTTACACATTAAGCTCCACCCTCCCTCCCTCCTTCTTATAGTAACTAACTAAATTGCATAATCTTTCTTTGTGTTAAATGATGGCATTATATCTCTTGATTTTAAAGTTGCTTTAATGAAGCCATCTCCTCGGGAATATCCAGAAATGTTTTTAGAGGCCTCTGTCACCAACTTAATAATGATCTACATTTTGTGAATGGCATGGGAAACAAATGTAGTCAAACTTTGAAAAATCCTTGGAGTGAACCATTGATTCTAAGTCACTCATTTTAATTTGTCTGGTGATAGGTGGTTCGGTCTTCTGTATATTACATCAGTCAATCAAATCAATATAATCACTGGCTTGAAAGTTTATCATAGGAATCTTGAAGGTTCTTACTTGCATGTTATGATCATTTTGATTTCTCGCTGAAAGCACACTTCTAATTCCTAGTTCTCTTATATGAGCTCGTTCATCGCCCATCATTGCCAGAAGTATATTTTTTGGATGGGCAAAGTACCCATTGCGTTGGATAACATCCTTGATTATTTTTCGTTGACTTGCCGGAAGATAGCTTGACAGCGTTATCATTCTGTAAATATGCTGAGGTCCATTAATGCATGATGGGAAACATTTAATATAGAACCACATTGGACAATATACTTTAATTACGAATGTTACCAATGTTTGAAGATTCAGAGAAGGAATTTCGTTCTTTTGCATTATCCTCCCAACACTAATTTTTTTATATAATGTTGGTTTGGTTTTGGTTATGGTACTTTATTTTCCTTCCATTATAAAAAAAAATTAGTGTTGGGAGGATAATACAAAAGTACTGGAATTTCTATTCCACTATACAGAGGTAGAATTCTTTTGGCAGTAGTTAGCCAGCATGCATGCGATACTGGACCAAGTCGACGATTTGCTAGTTCGTCTGGACAATAGCCGTTTGAAACTGTTATACTGAGATTGTACAACAACCTTTGGTCTGTGCTTAAATCATCGCACCTTTCTATATTTGGAAGTGCAGGTAGATCAATAGGCTCAAAATAGCAAACTGGAAGTGATTCGCATATTTCTATCACTTTGCCAATAAATCCGGAATAACTTCTCGGACCTGATGATAAGCCATCAATGTGCATAAACAAATGGTGAAGTAAAAGTTCATTATAATGGAAAAGGCAAATAAACCAATGTAAAGGTCTCCCTAGGCTTACCTCAAGATGTTTTATTACACCTCCCTTTATTCCAGTGTTTACCTTTGTTCCATCACATCCAATAGATAGCAAAGCGTCAGTACTAATTTCTCGATCAATTAAAAAGTTCAAAATTCCTTTGTGTATGCTATCTGAATCTCCTGAAATAGGAGAAATGTTACCCAAGTATTTGGAATTTGGTTCTTCTAATAAAACTATGTTCTTCAGAAGTCATTTTTGGGTAAAATTTATTCTCTTTTTTTTTTCTTGAACTAAAGTACTATCATCTTTACCATCAAAGTAAAGACCTTCGAGAAATCCAATCTGTTCACCGTGTAAGCTGCTTCTATACTTTTCTCTCTCTCTTCTCACTTTCGATTTATCAATTACGCTAGATATATTTTCCTTTCTCACAATTCCACAATCTTGCAACACTGCTGTTGCAAGAGCTGCTGCTGATCTGTCCGATATATTATATCTATCTGCCTCTCTAACTAAGCTAGGCAAAGACATTCTCATTTGAGATGAAAGTCTATCTTTTTGTAGTATGATTGTAGAACACCAAGATTCATCCTTTTGCCGATTCTTTTTTTATGTGTGGAACATCATCTCTGCGATCGGTATTACTGTTTTCCCTCATCAACTGTTCATTCTTTCTTTTAGCATTTTCCCTCAAGCGTCTAGTTTTGTCCATGTTCACAACCCCCAATAGCCATGTTTCTTTTACTTCTTTGATCCGCAAGAAACTTACTTTCTTCTATGGGTACCATCCTGCCTTTTTCACAACTGCAATTATTCAGATCTTTGCATTTACATGTACAAATATCAAATAACATTTCCTTTGCCTCAGTTTTAAACTTTTCTAGTTTTTCTACATATATTTTTGTGTTCTGTGATTTATTTAGCAGCTGATATTTATTTTTATAGTCAATGATTTTTTGCTCAATTCTTCTTGATGATATCACAGGCGAAGAAGCTTTACTCCAAATTGATACAATTTCATTGCTGGTATCCTTTACAACCTGTTTATTATCGTTATTAGATTCCTTTATAAAAAAATGTTTCATTACATCAGCTTGAGTTGGCAACAAATATGTT
Organism: Bathynomus jamesi; assembly: GCA_023014485.1. Classification (NCBI taxonomy): domain Eukaryota; kingdom Metazoa; phylum Arthropoda; class Malacostraca; order Isopoda; family Cirolanidae; genus Bathynomus; species Bathynomus jamesi. The sequence continues at coordinate 93,469 of JAJOZX010006212.1, read as the reverse complement.
TTCAAGGTACACGGTTCTCCGAACACTTTAACATGACTTTGTTCTTGTTTTTCTTTTTTTGTTACTGACCTTGTGGTCTTAGAAGGCGTCATATTATTTAGTTGAAAATAATAATATAGTAATTTAAGTATACAATAGTTCAATACTCGAATATTGTGTGAATAATATCACAATCCTCACACTTTTGAAACGCGTCTGTACAAAGCAAATGCTGTTGGCCGACTGCAGCATGGCGCCATTGTGATACGATGACTCAGCAATCAGCATTGCTGAGCCATAACATATGCAAAACCAAATGTGTAATTGTATGCCTATTGCAATAAACAACTATGAATTGTTATTCATAGTTTATTTTTGAATTTTGAATTAGAGATATAATGCCATCATTTAACACAAAGAAAGATTATGCAATTTAGTTAGTTACTATGAGGAGGAGGCGGGGAGGGTGGAGCTTAATGTTTAACTACCTCCTCGTGGTAAGCTCTGGGCAACATTTTTTTCTGATTTTTTATTGGAAAAAATTGGCTAAATGTTACACCACACAAGTAAACATCTCATTTTAAAGATAATTTAATTACAAAAAAGTTTCCATTTAGGCAAAACATCAATACAGTATATGCCAAATTTATTTTGCTATTTGCTGAAAACGGGAGGATAACTGAAAAATATTCCCCTTTTTCAGCAATTTTTTGTTTCATAATTTCAAAGTCATCTCGCAGGCACTTACCCATGTTGTAGGCTAATGAAACATAGAATATAGGTTTGTAGAGATCATTCACGTTTTGTGCACCTGCCATTCATTAAATTATAAAAATTGATTTTTTCGATGCACCTTAATGGGCATATGGGAAAAAACAAGTTAGGGGAGTTAATGAAAGGAATGGTTTTCCACCCTAGGCTGGGACTGTTGGTTGCAGAAGTGGCAACTACCTGTGAGAGTTGCCAAAAACAAAAATACCAGTCCTAGTATAGTTGCCCCCCAGTGCGAAAGATTGAAGTGAATGAACCCTGGGAGCTTGTGGTGTTTGATATTGTGAGTATGCCGAGAACGAGTAGAGGGAAAGTTGGAATATTAGTAAGGGTTGATCACAAGAGTAAGTTTGTGTATGTTGCTGTGTTAGAATAAAACAAGTGAGCATGTTGCGAGAGTGATGAGAGATAGTATGTTGCCAATGATGCTTGGAAGGCTGTGTAAGTGTTTAACAGATAATGGGCCTGAGTTTAGGGGTGCTAGTTTTGAGAGAATGTTGAATGGGATAGAGCATGTTACAATAACTCTGTATATGTCTGCTTCAAATGGTTTGGCTGAGCAAATGGTGAAAATGATAAGTGAAATGCTGCATGTATGTACTGAGGAAGGGGCTGAGTGGGATGCTGAGTTGGCAAGAATTGCCTGGTGCTACAATTTGACATACCACTCAGCCATTCAAACTTCTCCAAGAAGGTATGTGTCTACATTTGGAAGGTCTGGGCAAAAGGATATACGATTAAATGAGAATATGTGTGATAGATGGAGAGAGGCTGGTGTGCATTTTTGGTCATTTGGTGTTGGTGAGCTTGTTTTGAAAGAGGTGCATGAGACTGGAAGAAGGAATGAGTATAAGTTGGAGCAAAAGTTTGAGGGTCCATTTGTGGTGAAAAAGGTATGGGAGAATGGGGTAATGTATGTGATTGAGAGGGAGCAAGAGAATGTACAGTGTGAAGAAGTAAGAGCACATCATTGGCAGTTGCGCAAATGGCGAATACCTCTGGAGTACATCGTATGTCACCCAATGTATGATATGTGTGAGAGGATGGAACAAAAGAAAGTACTAGAAACCAAGAACATGATGGGAATCCAGGGTGAATGGATGGATGCAGATCTGGAGTTCTTGATTGTGTCAAAGCGGGTGAAAAGGAAGAAAAAGGTGAGAAGAAAGGGAATGAAAGGTGAGAAAGCCAGGCAGATAGGTGAAGTACATGAGCTGAAGGATTCCCAGTTAGACTCTGGAACAGCCACGGGTGAGGCGGAGTTAGAATGGGATGTTCAGGACGGTTCATGGTGCCAGCCTGGTCCATCCGGGGAATTCTCGTTTGAGGGCCTTTCTTTTCTGGGATTTTCTGAGGGTGGAGGAGAAGAGCAGAACAAGGGAAATCATCTTCACTCGGAAGTGGAAAGATTGTGTCAGGGAGGGGGAATTAAGAGTGTGGGGTTTGCAATTCTTGAGAGTGAAAGGGGAAATGTATGAGAGAGAGAAAGGAGTGTAACTGAGCAAAGTATTGTAACCTTAATGGAAAGTGTGAGGGATGAATGGGGAGTAGATAGAGGTGAAGGAAGTATAAATGGAAGAATGAGGAAGAGAATGAATGTGATTGATTTTTGTGAGGAAGTGAGAATGTTATTGCTTGAGATAGAAGAAAATGTGTGAAATAAAAGCTTAGATGTAGAATTAACAAGTAGTATTAGAGAAGATATGAGAAGTAGATGGGTTAGAATGATAGGGAAAGTGCAACAGTGTTTAGGGAGTGGTGATGGTAATGTAGTATAAAGTATTGGTGTAGTGTTCTGTAGAAAAAAGAGTAGTATTGATGTGTGAAAGAGCGAGTGGTTGGAAACTCAACCAGGTGGCAGCCTATGTTTTGAGGCCAGAAGCTGGGCTATGCTTGGAGGAGGAAGGTGTTTGGGTGAGTCCCCCAGACCTGCTGATCCCTGGCTCTGGTGACTTGCCACCCTGCAGGTTTCAACCTCATTCCTTGTATTGTAAATAAATATTAAAAAATGAAATTGTAGATATATTTTTGAGTATAATGTAAATTATTAATGAAGTGATTGTTAGTCAGTGGTTAGTCTTAAATATTGAATGTTTACTGTATTTGTTAAATATAAAGATTATTAAATAACTGAATTACACTGGTATGCATCAATTTTGCTGTCAAGGGTTTTGTAAGTGATTCTTATAGGGTTTTCCTGCTGATTTCGAATCTGCAATCCGTTTTTCTCGATCAGCTCAGGTTATCCGGCTATGGCCTCATAAGTAAAATAGAATTTTTCGTGATTTTGTCAAAGCGGAATTGGAACAGTAACATCAATCATCACTTGTTTCACTTGTATAATATCTTTTTTTACTTTTCAGGCATATAGATAAAATATTTCATAATGAATAGAGCGTGTAAAAATGATCCCAATAGATTCTGCTACATATGTGGGACGGTTACCATGCCAAATAACCAGTCCCAAATCACTAAATTTGTGAAGACAATGTATAGAGCTTACTTTGGAATTAAGCTAGGGGACCAGGACAAAAATTTCGCCCCTCATATGTGCTGCAAGACGTGCATTGAAAATTTGAGAAGATGGAGCAAAGGCAGAGCGAAATCTTTGCCTTTTGGAATTCCCATGATTTGGAGAGAAGGAAAGGATCACGTGAAGATTGCTATTTCTGCATGACAAACCTCCAAGGTGGGCTTATAAATTTATTTTTCTTAAATATTTTGAAATCCTCGTATGAAACTTGACATAATATTCACCATAATGTAATATTCACCATATATAGCATAATATTCACCATAATGGTAATCATACATTTACATATACATATTGTTATAGAAAATACATTTACACATACATATTGTTATACAAGTTACATTTACATATACAATGATTGTATATTTTCTTTCTTTTTCATTCATATTGTCCCCGAAGGGACAATATGAATGAAAAAGAAAGAAAATATACAGACTCCATTGACCTATTTCATATCTTACAGACCGCAGCCTTCCCTCACGAGCCGCCACTGTCTGAATGCTTCTTCTATTTCATATGCAAGTTTTATATCCATGTTTCTGTGTTTCTATTTTCAGGAGTTAACAAGAAGAATAAACACATTGTTGTATACCCTGACATTCCTTCTGCTATGAGACCTGTACCTGATGGTCCTGGAATTCCAATACCCAACCCACCTCAAACCCTGGACTTCGATGATTCTGATGATGAATCAATGACCAATGACCAGTCCCAGTCGTATATACCTCAAAATACCGCTTCAAATGAGCCGAGGCCTCTCAACCAGGCCAAACTTAATGATCTTACCAGGGATTTAGGACTTTCCAAATTAGCTGCCGAGATCTTGGGCTCACGACTTCGAGAGGACAACTTGCTGGCTCCGGGAACAACATTCTCCTGGTATAGGAAACGAGAGGAAGAATTCCGCAAGTTTTTTGCAGTGCACGAAAATACCTCTTCCTTAGTGTACTGCTGCAATGTTGAGGGGCTAATCGAATCCTTGGGCCTGCCATATAACGCATCAGAATGGAGGTTATTTATAGACTCGTCTAAACGAAGTTTGAAAGCAGTACTTCTCAACATTGGGAATAGGGTTGCATCAGTCCCTGTAGCACATTCCGTACAACTTACTGAGAGCTACGATAACATGAAAATTTTACTGGATGCGCTCGTATACGACCAACATAACTGGAGGATCTGTGGAGATTTGAAGGTAATACTAATATCATAAGTAAACTATTGCTATTGACTATGTTGTTTTTCCAAAGGTTATTTGAGAGCGTATAAGAACACTTAACTTCCCCACAGAAGTGATACAGTCCAATGCATAGATTTTTTTATCTGATAGAACAAATTCTCTAAATTCTTTAAATATTTTCATTTTTTTTCAGATTGTGGCATTTGTATTGGGAATGCAAGGGGGATACACGAAATACCCATGTTTCCTCTGCAAATGGGATAGCCGAGTGGATGAGAAGCACTATGCACAGCGTGAATGGGCATCCAGAGAGAATTTTGAACCTGGGTCGCATAATGTCGTTTCAGTGCCCCTTGTACCACCAACAAAATTTTGCTCCCACCACTTCATATTAAGCTGGGCTTGATGAAAAATTTCATCAAATCAATGAATAAGGAGGGTTCAGCATTCCGATATCTCGAGAGTAAATTTCCTCATATATCTGATGCTAAACTAAATGCTGGGGTTTTTGATGGTCCTCAAATTCGAACTTTGATCAAGGATACTCAGTTCGAAAACGCAATGACTCCAACTGAGAAGAATGCCTGGCAGGCATTCAAATCAGTTGTCACTGATTTTCTTGGCAAGCGTAGAAGTCCAGAATATGAGTCCGTTGTCGAAAACTTGATGGAAGCTTTCAAAGCTCATGGGTCACGCATGTCCATAAAAATGCACTTTTTGTGGTCCCACTTGGACTATTTTCCTGAAAATTGCGGGGTTTATAGTGAGGAACAGGGTGAACGATTTCACCAAGATATCAAAATAATGGAAGAGAGGTACCAGGGAAACTGGGATATCAATATGCTGGTGGACTATTGCTGGTGTTTGAAGCGAGACGTGCCCGAAGAAAAACACAGACGGAAAGCCAAAAAAACTTCATTCCTTCCTCAAACTTTTTTCCATATTCATTGTATGAATAAAAGTATTTATTCACACAATGTTTTCATTTTTCACGAGTGTTCTTATAATATTACTTGTATCTACAGTGTTTAAGCTAAAAAAATCAATAAATTTGGGGATAAAATTGGACTTATAATAAATGGCCAATAGAGAAAAAACCTGACCTGATTGAGGAAAACCAATGTCATTTTCGAATTCAGCATGGTCGAATTATATAATATGAGTTGAAAAAACCCTCACAGCAGACAAAAAAATTTCATATGCATACCAGTGTTATAATTTAAAAAAAAAAAAATAAATAAATGAATGATGTATAAAGTTAGATTTGTAAATATCTGTTATTCTTATAATAACCATGTATCTAATTAATGATTTAAATTATTTTTGTAAAAAAAAAAAATAAAAAAAATAAAAAGCAAAAAAAAAAAATGAAAAAAAAAAATGTATATGTAAATAATTCGTTTATGAGTATTGTGTATAAAGATTGTAAAGGAAAGGAAGAGAGAACCATATTTAGGATAATATATAGTGAGGCCTTGCATAACACATTTAATTCATTCCAGAAGGTCATTCGTTAACTGAAAAATTCGTTATGCAATGCATTAGTTCAATGGGATTTTCAGTAATTCGTTCCAGAGCCCAAATTTTGACCCTTTTTGCGCTTGTTTACCCATTTTTTAAAGGTTTTTTAGTGTAGTGTGTTCTTATTGTTATATTAATGTTATTCTATGTATATATTTTAAATAAACATGCTAAATAAATAAATTAAACATAGTTAAAAATAAAAATATTTTTAAAAAAATTGGTAGCAATTGTACACAACTGTTCATGACAGCTACCAACCTCCAACTGAACAGAAAATGTGTTATTACATTTTTTGTTACCAAATTCGTTCTGCAAGGTAAAATTGTTATTTAAATCAATGGAACCTTATGGAGGTAATTCGTTAAGCAAAAATTTACTATTTAAGGCATTTGTTATGCAAGGCCTCACTGTAGTAGGTGTGTAGGCTGTATGGCAAGACAGGTGGAAAGGAGCTTGGAGGGGGGAGATGTGGAGGGTGAACCCTTTTCCCTTTTTAGTTGTCAGCCGTTTCTCCCTGGCCTTGATTATTATTATTATTATTATTATTATTATTTAAGTATTAAATTTATTTAATTTTTTGATGAAAATATTGTTGTAGGATTTTAATGGCTCTCTTTCTTTCCAGAGGAATAAATAGATAGTAATAAGTAATGATAAAATATAAAGTAATCAGTAAATAAACATTAAGATAAACTATTGAGTACAGGGTGGGCGGAAAGTAGCTCCCTATTTTGGATTGGTAAAAAAATACGTATATTATCGATTTATTTCAGAAGAAATAATATGAAAAGGTAGGCATACATGGTAGGTTTTCTCTAAAATTCAATGTGGGCTCGAACTCTTTCCACCAGCTTCTGGAGCTGCCCAGGAATGGCGTCTGACACTGACTTTAGCAGGAACTCCGGCGGGATGGAGGACATGACTTCCCGAATTTGGTCCTCCAGTTCTTCCAATGTCCTCGGTTTGGTGCGGTAGACTTCTTCCTTTACCCACCCCCAAAGAAAGAAGTCGCACGGTGTCAAGTCGGGGCTCCTGGCTGGCCATTGATGTGGACCACGACGACCCATCCAATGCCCAGTTCAGCTCCTTCTTCAGCACAGTTCGCACTGAGTAGTGGGAGAGTCCACTTTCCCGAGCTGCCTGGCGAGTTGACTTTCGTGGACTCCGTGCGAACATTTCCTGAACTGCCTGCACCATCTCCTGGGCCCTGGATGTCGAAGGGCGACCACATCTTCGAACATCTGCCACAGACCCCGTGGTCATGAGCTTCGAGTGGCAGTTCTTGATTGTTTTCGGGTCCACTTGGGCACGTGGTCCGTGAATGGCCCGCCACCATCTTTGAACTCGAACGACAGATTGCCAAACTTCGTACCGTGCCGCCAACTGGGCACGCTCCTGCAGTGTTAAACGCTCAGCCATGTTACCCTTCAATCTGAAATGAAAAAAAAAAAAATGAACGTTACAATTGTACCACTTTAGAGAACACAAAGAGAACACTTTAGAGAAAAAAAGATTACCGTTACAATTGTACCACTTTAGAGAACACACCATAACAATATAACAATACAATCACAATTTATACATAATTTATATGTAATTTAAATTAGGGAGCTACTTTCCGCCCACCCTGTAGAAAGATAGTAATAAATAATAAGCATTAAGATAATAAATAATAAACATTAAGTTGTGAATAAACAATAAGTTATATAAAGATAATGTTGTTAAACTTGTAAACAAGGAATGAGGAATAAAAGTTTTGTTAATAGTAAGAGAAAAAGAATGAGAGTTGGACAGTCGCGTGTTAAAACCTGTTAGTAAAAAGCAAGAATTAAATTAAGTACTAAATTGTTAATATTTTAATGAAAGGAATAAAAAGATAGTAAATAAACAGATAGTAAATAACTAAGTTAAGAAAATAAAAATAAGTAGTTTAAGTATTAAATAATAAAAGAGACGCTTCTGAGTTTTAGAAGTGTTTAACAGTTAATAAATGCCGAGAATTGGCGTGTGTGTCGAAACTCAAGTTTTGAGAAGGGGGGAAAACAATCTGGTGTTTGCGGAGGTGTTAAAACTAAATCAAATGTTAAGAAATAGAAAAATAAATAGTTTAAGTTAAGAAAATCAAGAACATAACAGAAGGAAGCTATTCTTGCAAGACCTGTGAAACAAGTGAGAAACTGTTGGCGGTACGAGCCAGCAGTCGTGGAATCAGGTCTGGGTGGTGAGCCTGGATCCAACAACCCTTCAAGGTAAGCAGCCTGGTTTTGTGGAGGCCTTAAATTTAAAAAAAAAATTCTTATTCGTGGTGCGGCCATTAGGTAAATTGAATCCCACCACAATGTCTCTGGAGTCTCTGTAGGGTAGCCATGTATGCCTTTGAGTTGATTGTTTGTCCTTTGTTCATAATGTCCACCAGAATCACCACTTTCATGTCCCAGAAGATGGTGGCCATGACCTTTCATGCAGAGGGAGCCATTTTGAACTTTTTCTTGGGTGGGGAGTCAGTGTGATGCCACTCCATGGATTGGTGTTTTGTTTCAGGTTCAAAGTGGTGTCCCCAAATCTCATCCCCCGTCACAATTCATGAAAGGAAGTCATCCCCTTCTGTCTCGTATTGAACTAATGACTCAGAAGCAATTTCTCTTCTTTGGGCTTTGTGATCTTCAGTCAGTTCGTGAGGAACAAACCGTGAACATTTGAGTATCCCAGTTGCTAAATTATCATATTCACACTTCCTTCACTAATTCCTAGCTCCTTGTATGTGACTCGCCAATTTGATCAAATGATGCTGTTAGCACATTGCACAGTGAGAGATGTCACAGCTGATGCTGGGAGACCACTGCTTGGCTCATCATCGAGGCTGGCTCACCCTCTCTGATGATCTCACATGTTTAGACCAGTGTCCAACTGTGCTTCAATCAACAACAGCATCCCTGTAAATGTTTTGTAGACATTTGTGAATATTTCCAACTGTTTCCTTCTCTGCAGTTAAGAACAGCTATGTTTATGATGCACATCACTGTCAGACACCATTTTCAAAACTGCATTAACCATCAGTTTTATACAAAGGTGTTTAAAAGTGGTTTTATGCAAGGAGGGGAGGTTCAAACTGGGAAAATCTGGTTATGTGAAGTGCAGAAAGTTCAAACTTATGGCCCAAAAGACATTTCAGCCCCATGGCCAATTATTTAGCTAAGAAAAAAGGGTGGGGCAAAATATATTGAGTGCCTCCTAGTATACACACACAAAACAACAAAAATATTATGACTAAACCTAACCAATCTTCAAGGGTGATTGACATTGGGGGCTTATTAAAACTGCAGGTATATAATAGAAAAGTACAGAGACATTTTCAAATACTTTCCTGATTTCCACTTGACAATACTCACTACTTCATTGACAGAAACACAAACAAGATGTCACATTGAGACCACTCAACCTAAACTTCAACTTCATAATTAACATTAAATGATCTGACAAAGATAAAAATGGCAACAATACATTCTTCCACTATAAAGCAGTGATGATAAACCACACACACACACACATATATATATATATATATATATTAATATATAATATATATATATAATATATATATATATATATTAGGGTGCCACTTATTTGGGGTGTTTTTCATTTTTTGGGAATTTCTATCAGGACGGGCGCATTTCTGGTGTCATTCCGTCTAAAAACATTGTGTGTAAAATATTTTTGAAATAAAATAATAATTAGAACTGCCTCAACGAGGTCAAAGTTTATACTTTTTGTCGAAAAGTACTCATGGCGTTCTGTTATCATGTCAGTTTTCGTTTCGATAGCTGCTGTAGTTTCTGAGTTGAAAAATGATAACAGACAGACAGACGGACGGACGGTCAGAGTCGTTGGTTTAGTCTTCCGCACTGGTGTACAGAAGACTAAAATGAGGTATTATACAGGGTGTAACACGAGTTTATCCAAATATTGATACAGGCGAAAGAACATGTTATTCTAAGTAGAAAATGGGTTGGGACGAGTTTTGCCAACACTAACAGTGTTTCATTCTCTTTTTCAGTGAGTTCTGAAACGACGTGATGGCTTCGGCAACAAGATCTAAAACAGCAGTCTATCTCCTGGGGACCGTGGACCACAGCATCACAGGAAGCATGCTGCCTACGGGAAAGCAGGCGCTTCAGTACTTTTTCCACCTTCACCTTGACGTCAAGAAGCCGATCAAGGAAGCAGCCGCTGAGACAGTGACCGCAGTCAAGGAATTCTGGGAGCGGTCCCGTATTCCTACGCAGAAAGACCAACGCGCAAGGGACAAGGTTCTCCGAATGTACGAGAAGTGGCGGGCTCTGAACAAGAACTCGAAACGGCGCACTGTGACCCAAATCAGGAACGAGGCCGAGTTCCTCTCATCCCTTGACCGCCTCTTCGACATCGCACACGAACAGGCGATGTCGATGATCACAATCGAAGAGGACAGGGAGTTCCTGACGGGACAAAGGGCCGAGGTGCGGCGCGGCCGCATCTCCTCCACACGTGACATGACGCTGCACACTGAGGAGGAGCGTGCGAGGAGACAGGAAGCGGAAAGGAGCCGCCGGCAAGATGATGAAAGGGCGAACAGAGAGAGCCGAGAAGAACTCGTCGAACTGGCATCGAGCTCCAGCTCAGGTGCAAGCAGCCCGACTCGGTCACCGACACGGCGTCGTCGCCGAGAAGAAGAGGAAGAGCTCTCTCTCCCGGGCCCGTCCACGTCGAATGCAGAAGCATCTACGACCCCTTTACCACCCAAGCGATTCCGCGCTTCGAAAAAGATGATCACCCCTGATCTCTCCGCAGCGATGGATCAGACGAAACTTACCGACCGAGAAGGTGTTTTTTTGCTGTCGGCGGCTGCGAGGAGCTTGGGCCACGACCCTGAGGAGCTGGTCTTGAACCGCGAATCCTCCCGCCGCGACCGAGCAAAGTTCCGTGCTATGGCAGCAGCGGAAATGAAGGCAGCCTTCCATCCTACTGTGCCGCTGACCGTTCACTGGGACGGGAAAATCGTACCAGCGGCTGACGGAGGCCCTGCTGAAGATCGCCTTCCAGTTCTGGTGTCTGGGGAGAACGTCGACAAGCTTCTGGCTGTGCCCAGCCTCCCCGACGGCACCGGCCGCGCCATGGCGGAAGCCGTCCTCTCTGCCCTCGAGGATTGGGACATCAAGGGACGGATCTGTGCCCTCTCTTTTGACACCACCGCCTCAAACACAGGACTCTCAGGAGGAGCTTGCTATATCATTGAGCAGAAACTCGAGAAGACAGTGCTTCATTTGGCTTGCCGCCACCACATCCACGAACTGGTGTGCGAGAAGGCATTCACGGCGTGCCTCGGTCCCTCTACTGGTCCTGACATCCTCCTGTTCAAACGATTCGCCGCCCAGTGGGACTTCATCGATCAAACCAAAGCGAAGCCCTTCGAGGATGGAACCATGCCGCAGCACCTGAAGGACGCCCGCGACGACCTGCTGATCGAATTCAGCCGCCTCCTCGACGGTCAACATCCACGTGATGACTACAGGGAACTTCTGGAGCTCTCTGTAATTGTGCTGGGCGGTCCGAACAAGCGGGGTGCCCAGTTCGCTCGTCCCGGCGCCTTCCATCGCGCGCGCTGGATGGCAAAAGTCATCTATGCCATCAAACTGTTCCTGTTCCGGGAACAGTTTCAGATGTCGTCAGGCGAAGCAGCTGGAATCCGGCGATTCACCATCTTCGCCGTGTCCATCTACGTGACGGCCTGGTACAAAGCGCCGCTCCCGGCAACGGCCCCAGCCGTGGACCTCGCGCTGCTCAAGGCCCTGGTCTATTATCCGGACTCAGCGGTGGCCAAGGCGACGGCGACAGTCTTCGCCAGGCACCTATGGTACTTGAGCGAGCGCCTCGTCACCCTGGCCATCTTCGACGAGGGTATCGACTTGGCGACAAAGCGGGAGATGATTAAAGCGATGGAAGAAGAGGAAGGATCGGAGGATCCCCCGCGGCGTATCAATGTGGACCTGTCCACCGCCTCAATCGCCAACAATACATTGGCCAAGTTCACAACGACTACATCAAAGGAGTTCTTCAAGGTTCTGGACATCAGCACCGCCTTCCTGCTCAAGGATCCGGAGGAGTGGCGGACGGACCCAGCCTTCATCGCCGCATCCCGCCGAGTCCAGGCCCTTCAAGTTGTCAATGACTTCGCGGAGCGCGGGGTGGCGTTGATGCAGTCTTTCAACCTGGCCCTTACCAAGAGTGAAGACCAAAGGCAGTTCCTCTTACAAGTGGTCGAGAAGCACCGCTGTGACTTCCCAACCGCCCGCAAGTCCACCGTGACCTCTGCAAAGTAGGCAACAATGAGAGGGAGATGGGCGCCCATGATACCCCCCCCCCCCCCCCCCCCTTGAGGGGCTAATACTCGAGTTGAGGGGGACCTAGAGTTGAAAGTATGAAGTCCAGTTATATGTTTTAGGTCAAGATTAGTAGCTTGAACAAACTAGAAGTGATATTTTATTTGCTAGAGGCATAGAACATCATGATCTAAAATTTCTACTTTTCGAGAAAATATACAAACTTTGACCGTATTGAGGCAGTTCTAAATATTGTTTTATTTCAAAAATATTTTACACACGATATTTTTTGACAAAATGGAACCAGAAACGCGCCCATCCCGATAAAAATTCAAACTTTCGAAAATAAGTGTCACCCTAATATATATATATATATATTATATATTAATATATATATATATATATATATATATAATATATATATCTCATAAAGAACGACGCTTGTATAGGAGATATTCCGCGCAAGACGAGAGAGAGAACGGAACAAATGAAAAAATGAGGTAACCACCTGGGAATCGAACCCGGGATCTTCCGATTGCCAGTCAGACGCGATACCATTACACCATGGACCTCACTCTTCCAAATGCCGTAATTCTTCTACATACTCGCAGAAACCAATGCCCCAAGGGGGCACCTCCCGCATGCCGTAACATTATATACATTCAACTGCAAAGAACACGCAGTATAAATAACGTAAAGAACGACGCTTGTATAGGAGATATTCCGCGCAAGACGAGAGAGAGAGAACGGAAAAAATGAGGTAACCACCTGGGAATCGAACCCGGGATCTTCCGATTGCCGGTCAGACACGATACCATTACACCATGGACCTCACTCTTCCAAATGCCGTAATTCTTCTACATACTCGCAGAAACCAATGCCCCAAGGGGGCACCTCCCACATGCTGTAACATTATATACATTCAACTGCAAAGAACACGCAGTATAAATAACGTAAAGAACGACGCTTGTATAGGAGATATTCCGCGCAAGACGAGAGAGAGAGAACGGAATAAATGAAAAAATGAGGTAACCACCTGGGAATCGAACCCGGGATCTTCCGATTGCCGGTCAGACGCGATACCATTACACCATGGACCTCACTCTTCCAAATGCCGTAATTCTTCTACATACTCGCAGAAACCAATGCCCCAAGGGGGCACCTCCCGCATGCCATAACATTATATACATTCAACTGCAAAGAACACGCAGTATAAATAACGTAAAGAACGACGCTTGTATAGGAGATATTCCGCGCAAGATGAGAGAGAGAGAACGGAACAAATGAAAAAATGAGGTAACCACCTGGGAATCGAACCCGGGATCTTCCGATTGCCGGTCAGACGTGATACCATTACACCATGGACCTCACTCTTCCAAATGCCGTAATTCTTCGTCATTAGACGAAAGCGCTTGAGCACCCCTTTGTGTTTCTTTTCCCTTCGTGGTTTTATTCATCATAAATATTTTTCATGTCACTTTCGTGAAATAATTTTTCATTATATATATATATATATATATATATATCTGTCCCAAAAAAAATAATTTTGAAAATTGAGTTCGCATACCCTGTCAATTGATGAGGTTTGGTCTTAGAATATGCCTGGTGAAATATAGGGTTGATTGAGTAATATTAAGTGACTGCTCAGAGGACATGAAGTTTGCTGAAATAAGGTAAATTTCACATCCTCTGTAATGTACAGCACAGTATTTAAATGTTAAGTTTTTTTCATTCATGTATTAGTTATGGCTTTTTTTTTGTTACTAATGGTTATCATTTATGTTTCAGAAATTATGTTTGACATATCTCATGCAGATGCAAGTGGCCTAATAAATATTGCATAAGCTTATTTGGCTAGCAAATTTATCTAACTAAATTTAGGCTCACCTCAAAAAAGACTGAAACTAGAAGTGAAAATACAGTATGGCTGATTGGTGTCATGGTAAATAATGTTGATGGAAATCAGCTTCCAACACTTAGACAAGTGTTTTGTCACTTATTCCATGGCATCAAAAAGGAGAAGCAAACATTACCAGAAGCAGCATCAATTACTGTTGATGAAACATTGGTAATATGGAGGAAGGCCAATATACCAACATCACAAAAACTGAATGTTGTTGCCAAACTCAAGAAAATCTATAACCAGTATGGATGCTTGGGGGGAAAAATATGCATAGAAAAAGCAGCACCCAAGAATCTAAGACAAAAGCATTTGAAGAACAGCTTGATATTCTTTTTGATATAGCTCATGCAAATGCAAGTGGTCTAATAAAGATTGCAAAAGATTTGGAATTTCTGGAAGATCAACGTGGAATGCGAAAAATGTACATGGCTGGTCAAGATAAGGTTTTCATGGTGAAAATGGAAAGGAAGGAAAAGAGGCTAGAGGCAGAAAATGAGCATTGAAAAAAAATGTATGACATGAACACTGATGAAAAGCAAACGCAAAGACAAGGAATTCAAAGGATGAACTAGATTCTACATCAAGTAACACTGAGGAAACATACATAAGTGAATACCATAAATGAAGAATCTCTGATCCTGTGCCTTCTACTTCTATTTCAACTCTCTTGAAATGACAAATATCAAATCCAAATCCTTTGCGAATAAACAATCCTAGGTTCTCTACATGCATTGCTTCTCTTAAAGATGTATTTGTACAATCAAATGCAGCAGTTACATAGTTACTCCTGCTCTCCAGGATAGTTACTCCTGCTCTCCAGGCAGCTGGAGTTGATATTAGGGAGGTTGCCCTCTCAAAATCATCAATACAAAGATCAAGACTGAAATCTAGATCCAAGTTCAGTAAAGAAATAAAGAAAACATTTAACCCAGAAACTCATACAATTTGATGGAAAGCTACTCCCCAATTCTGATGGAGGAAAATCTGACCATTTAGCTGTTGTTGCCTCAGGTAGAAATGTAGAGAAACTCGTAGGTATCCCTAAATTGATGGAAGGTACAGAGTCAAGATGGGTAGAGCAATATTACAGTTAATAGAGGAATGGGATGGCATATGAAACTGGATTGCTGGTCTTTGTTTTGATACAACAGCCAGTAATACTGGCATTCATGGAGGAACCTGCACTACCATTGAGCAGGGACTCTAGCAGAAAGTACTTTTCCTAGTTTGCCACCACCACATTCTTGAAATAGTAGTGGGAGCTGTTTTTGACAAATTCTTTGTATCGTGAGGGCCTGATACAGATATTTTTGTAAAGTTCAAAGATTAGTGGTCTTGGTTAGACAAAAGTAAATATACTCCCCTTGAAAGCGATTCCAAAGTAATGTCAGAAAAAGAATTAGAATGGGTGAAGTGGGAACATGATGACATGGTACAATTTCTGCATGAAAAATTGTGAGACAACCATGAGCACCACGATTATCAGGAATTTGTAGAGCTGGCCCTCATTTCTTTGGGGGAAAAACCATCAAGAGGATACACTTTACACCTCCTGGAGCATACCATAGGGCAAGATGGATGGCAAAAGGCATTTATTGCTTAAAAACATATTTATTCTGCAATCAATTTGATTTGAGTGAGAAAGAAGACATGGGACATATTAATATATTTTGCGTATCAATATATATATAAGCCTGGTTTAATGCAACAAGAGCTGCCAGTGCCCCTATCAATGATCTATGGATGATGATAAAGCTGGAAGATTACCAAGAAATTGATAAGGAGATACCAACTGTAGCATTAGGCAAACTCGGATCCCACCTTTAGTACTTATGTGAGGATTTAGCAAATTAGCACCTTTAGCATTTTTTACAGTAGTAGTCAACAACTCAGAAAAGGGTGCAATGCAAGCTCTTGGAAACCAAGCTAAAACTAAAGATCTTTGCAGAGTAAAATGCAAACCAATTCAGACTTTCAAATGTAAGAATCTTTCTGACTTTATAATGTGCAGATCATTAAATTTTTTCAAGGCTATGGAAATTGATGAATCATTTCTGACAGTAGATCCAGCTGCATGGTTTGAGCACCCAGCATATATTCATGGAAAGGATTTAGTTTCCCAGCTGAAAGTGGTTAATGACAATGCTGAAAGAATGGTAAAACTTGCCACTGATTTTAATGAAACCATTAAGACCAGTGAAGAGCAATGCCAGTTTCTTTTTCAAGTTGTTGAGTTCCATCATAGTAAAATTTTAACCCCTACAAAAGAAAGCTTTTTATAAAATCAAGCAATATAAATTTGATTCAAATTGGTATCAAAGGTAAGAAATTGTGATTTCTATCAAAATTTCATATTTTTGAATGCTGTGAGCAGTCACTTAATATGCACCAAATTGGATAAAATTTGTACATGATGCATATTTCATCACGTCACAAAATGAAAACCTCTGAAACTTTTGAACGAATAAATTTTTTTTTTTAACATTACAACTAGAGACAGTCTAATATACCTTACCTTACCTAACCTTACAACCTTACAAAGGTTCTGTGTGATGATTCCTCATTTCACGAAGGTCAAGCTTGTCGCCCCTCCTCTCGAGTTGGCCTGGTGGAGTAGTGAGGTGGTTTCTTGTGCTCTCCACCTCACATAGCCGGGTCATTCTCTGTCAGATCAACCAGTGCCTAACACCCTCATCTCTCAGATTTTGCTGAAATTTGGTTTATAGGGAGTTTGTGGGCCCTGAATCCATTTCTGAAATTATAAGGTCAATCCGACCAACGGTTCAAGAGATATGACCTTGGGAAATTTGAGGTCACTTGCGAGGTCCACTAACATTTGGCGACCATAACTTGGGTAATAATGGTCACAATTATATAAAAGTATATATATTAGAATCAGAAAACGACAAGGAATCCAAATATGCAAGTTTTAGAACTCTAGGTTGAAAAATAAAAAAGTTACACTGTAACCAAAATTTGAGGTCACGATTTGACCTCTGGGTATCAAATGAGAATTTTTTTTTTAAATGTAAAAAATGAAGGCATAGGCATTGGCTATTAGAATCAGCAAAAAAAAGTTGTTTGTTAGTTTTTCATGTAACTAACATATAAGTGAACACCATATTCATAAGTTGTGCGTCAATTCTAAATATTTTTCACACTTAAGCTCATAATTTGACCTATAGAAATTAAAATTACATTTTTTTATAGATATAAAAACAAAGGCAAAAAATGTAAAATTGTATTTCACTGCTAATCTACACTGGCAATAATAGTTATAATAGTGAAAGGGGAAGACCTACTTAGAGGATTCATGTGCTAGCCTAATACAATTTTGCATGCTTGATGCTCTCATCAATTTCTTTTTGTGGAAAAATGTATTGAATTCTGCTGCCTCCTCTTACGGTAGGACAATCATTACAGTTAATATATGATGTCCTGGCACTGCACATGAATCCTTGTTTGATGGATTAATATGCACTTGATCCTGATGACCCAGAGGGATGTAGAAAGTTCACAGTGAAATCATCAACTCTTCACAATATTCCTCCACAATTCCATACCAAACTTGCATGTCATAAATGCAGCCAACATACTCTCCTGGTTTGACACATTTTAGGTTACCAAGCATTGCAGGTTCATTTAGTAAAATGACTTTTCCTTATTCTTTTCTTTCTCCAATGCCACTTGAAATGGGATACACCATCAGTTCTTCCTTGTTTAGGGGAACAAATCTATGATATTTCTGAGTTCCAGGAATAGCCCTACTATCCTTGAATCGATGTTCCAACCGTTCTTCTGCATCTTTCAAATCAGCTGTAGTTACAAAGAAAAAATTTATCTTCTTGCTCAAGTTTTCTTCACAAAACTGAAACACGTGTTCTGGTGTAAGAATTTGCCTCTCTGTAGTTCTCTGCAAACTGGCACGAGCAGTAGCTCATTTCACTGTTCCTCCAATCCCATCACATGCATTTTTGCCATGGGATGTAGCAAAGAAGTGCCATTCACAAGACAGACCAAAATCCTCTCATGGTAACAGAGATTTGTGAAGTTGTATCTGTTCTTATATTGGCCAGCACATCCATCTGAGAAATAGTGCACCTTCTTCAATTGTGGGCATCTGAATTTAACATATGTCATAAGCTTCAATATGAATGAGTAAACCATTATAGTGTTTGTTTTAGTGATGCAGATAAGAAACAGACACTAAAATGGCTAAGTTCCTGGTCTGCAGATGATCTATAATAGATGACAAAAGGTGAACTGTACACTGTGAATTGTCCCAGTGAAACCCTTGGGCAGCATCCTGGACAATGAAAGAATAATTCTCAGAGAAATCACCTACTATAACTACCTCGCTCTGAGGTGGTAGTGTTTCTTTCAACTGCTTGAAGTACTGTGATTGTTGCTGAGCAACAAGTGATGACGAACCATGGGATATTTTCATGCTTAGGGATGATAAGTATTCATGAAGTGGCTCCACCTTATCAACCATTGTACAACAGTCAACAGTCACCCATTGCTTGTAAGATATTTCATTTGGAGCTGATTTCACACTGTCAAGTAACTCAAGAAAATCCAGGACACCCTCTTCTCTTGGGCAATCATTGCAAAGTTGCATCATGCAAGTCTCTCATTCTGTACTGCAGACACTGTAATCCATAAGATCCTTGTATGAAAGACCTCTTTCTCCCAATGCAGCCAGCTGCAATTTTGGATTTTGATGGTATGTGCAGACACAGACAGAATGAGTCCCACCACTACCGGCAAGCACACAATATGATGGCCGTAATTTTGCAAATGTGGAAAATCCTATTTTGGGATTCTTTTCATCATTTTTATATAGTTCAAACATCTCTCTTAAATTCCCGAGGACCAATCGTTTTTGCACCTTCAGCACTGATAACTTTCACGCAATCCTTTTGGCCAGGACACATACAACTAACCTCTTCTGACTCATAGAATCTTCTAACTATATCTTTGTGTTCTTCAGATATCACTTTTCCTTTGCTCATTAGTGGAATCTTCGGAAGGATTCCATGTTCTGATTTAAGTGAACGGCTTCTTTTCACCATGTATGTTGTAGTTTGAAAGAAACTAGCTGTTTTTTCAATTGTGTATGGTGAGAGTGTCAATATTTGTAGTTTGTGATGGTGACATTTGCTCTCCAGGAATGACTGTTTCAATTCATTCATTAATTGTCTAGATGTTTTTCAGATTTAGTTTCAGGTTTGAAGTATCACTTACCTCCTCGGTAATTTGAACACCATAACTGAGTTCTAGCCTCTCCTTCAGGTGTTTCTGAGCAGATGATAGCTTACCACGAGCCTTGCGCTTTTTCTGGCTTAATGACAGCCCTTCTGAAAAGAACAGAAAAAAAGGTTTCACACACCTGAATATTAGTAATTAAATATTAATTATAGTACCTTAAATGCTATATAATTGGCTATATAGTAGATCAAACAGACCTTGTAGTAAAGTATAAGTTATTATATTAATTTATTACTTACTTTTTTTAACTGGTGTTTGGTCCAGAAATGCTAGAACTGGTTCAACTGAAGTTGAAGGATTTTCCTTTATCAAGCAATCACTGTCATGTCCAGATCTTGAATTGAAGAGATGTTACTCAAGCCACTGATAGTAGATGATTCATTTGAATCCTGCTCAGACTCATTGTTTTCAGTGGTACTAAGTATAGTGGGGTTTTTCATTATCAGTGTCCAGCAGTTCACACACAACAATGAGTCTTTTTTCACTCTTCCAGCACATTTTTCAACAAGTACATCAGTCACTTTTCTAAGATTGATTGTTATGCGTTTCTTGTGTTTTTGAATAGGGTCCTGGCAGTATTTCAAGTGCCGAACCATTGTATTTTGATCTGTAAAGATATAGGATTTACAATTAGGTAATATATATTTTTTAGAAAATATATAGCTATACACACTTAATATTTTAGGCCTTGATAGTCTCTGAGGCTCATTAAAACACCATACCCACCAGCCACCCACAGTGCTGGCTGGAACTGTACTAACCTGTAGACAAGGAATTTTGCAACTATCTGTGTTGATTCTGCACTTAGACAAGTAGCAACATGTTTCAACAGGTTTGTTTAGGCTACATGTGAGCTTAGTCTTCCCCTTTCACTATTATAACTATTATTGCCAGTGTAGATTAGCAGTGAAATACAATTTTTATTAAATTCTTGGAGCTTGAGGTCAAATTGATAGCTAAGATATAAAAATTCCTTGAAATGACAAGCAATTTATAAATATGGTGTTCACTTATAAGTTAGTTACATGAAAAGTACCAACATAAACAAACTTTTTTATGATTGTTTCTATTAGTCAAGAACTCTGACTTTGTTTTTTATATCTATAAAAAATGTAATTTTAATTTCTATAGGTCAAATTATGAGCTTAAGTGTGAAAAAATAGGTAGAATTGACGCACAACTTATGAATATGATGTTCACTTATATGTTAGTTACATGAAAAATACTAACATAAACAAACTTTTTTTTGCTGATTCTAATAGCCAATGCCTATGCCTTCATTTTTACATTTAAAAAAAAATTCTCATTTGATACCCCAGAGGTCAAATCGTGACCTCAAATTTTGGTTACAGTGTAACTTTTTTATTTTTCAACCTAGAGTTCTAAAACTTGCATATTTGGATTCCTTGTCATTTTCTGATTCTAAATATATATACTTTTATATAATTATGACAATTATTACCCAAGTTATGGCTCGCCAAATGTTAGTAACCTCGCGAGTGACCTCAAATTGCCCGAGGTCATATCTCTTGAACCGTTGGTCGGATTGACCTTATAATTTCAGAAATGGATTCAGGGCTCACAAACTCCCTATAAACCAAATTTCAGCAAAATATGAGAGATGAGGGTGTTAATTTCAATTTTTTTTGGTTGATCTGACAGAGAATGACCCAGCCAGGTACATGTGGCTTCATTGGGGATTGTTCTGAGCCAGGCGTCTAGTCTCCTTTTGAAGATGTCCACTGCAACTCCTTTCGTGTTCCTTAGGTCTTTGGGCAGCTGATTAAACAGTTTTGGTCCTCTCACCACAAAACTATTTTCTTTCAGGGTTAAGGATGTTCCATGTCTCGCCTTCAATTTGGGAATATGAGAGAATCTACTGTTTCTTATAGGGTTTACGTATAAGATCTGTGACACATGGAACAGGTTACCTTCGGAAGTTGTGAACAGTTCCTCTGTGGATCAGTTCAAGAAAAGGTTAGACCAAATCTTGCACACTATTTGAGTGTGTACAAAATTTTCCCTGGCACCCGTTGCCATTAGTACCTCCTCAGTATGGGCCGCAAGGCCTTTTGAGGTACTTCTTTTCCTTGTAACTCTCTCTATTCTCATCTCTCTATCTCTCACAACAATGGTTAGAAGTTGGATTTGAAAAACAATTTAGGACTAGTACAGTATATGTGGGAATTACTTTAACACGTTGATAGTTTAAGATTAAAACATAAGAAAACTCTGCAGGAGTTCGCTTGCACGGTGTCTCTGTGAGCAAGGTAAATATAGAGCTATTTATATATTCTCCACTTTCCTGTAAATTTCCTTGGCTACTTTTCCAGGGTCAAGGTATTTTCTTCAAACCTTTTTCCGTACCTGCCTCTGGCAGGGAGGGAGCGGAGGGTGGGGAGAGAGCCTTCTACTTTTCTATCCAGTTTTCTACTACTGCTAGGATAGTTGAAAGAAAAATAAACTTTTCCCTGGTACCCATTGCCATTGGTACCTCCTCGGTATGGGCCGCAAGGCCTTTTGAGGTGCTTCTTTTCCTTGTAACTCCTTGTAACTCTATCTCTCTCTATCTCTCTACGAAACAGTGCGTAGAGGTGGAAAAGAAAGCCCAGAAACTATTGGGTTATATCAGGAGGCAATTTCAGTTTCGGAACAAGGAGATTGTGCTCTCACTGTACAATTCCCTTGTTCGGCCGCACCTGGAGTATGCTGTGCAGTTCTGGTCACCCACCCTCAGGAAAGATATTGAGAGGCTGGAGCGAGTGCAGGCGAGGGCCACAAAGTTAATCCCTTCCGTTAGGCATATGGGCTACAATCGACGGTTACGCGCCCTGAACTTGTTTTCGCTTGAAACTCGGAGGTTGCACGGTCAACTGATCGAGGTTTTCAAGCTCTTACGCGAGTTCAACGATGTCAGTTTTAGAAGTATGTTTAGTTTAAATGATAACCCAACTCGCAACAATGGTTGGAAGTTGGATTTGAAACGGTTTAGGACTAGTGTGTGTGGGAATTACTTTACGTATAAGATCTGTGACACATGGAACAGGTTACCTTCGGAAGTTGTGAACAGTTCCTCTGTGGATCAGTTCAAGAAAAGGGTAGACGAAATCTTGCACACTATTTGAGTGTGTAAAGACATTTAGGACCTCAGACTGTGGAAATTTCTTTTCCTATAAAATAGTTAATATCTGGAACCAACTTCCCTCAGAGGTTGTTTCCAGTCAAAGTGTAAATGTGTTTAACAATAGGCTAGACAAAGTACTGAATACTCTCATAGTTTAAGACTAAAACATAAGAAAACTCTGCAGGAGATCGCTTGCACGGTGTCTCTGTGAGCAAACTAAATATAGAGCTATTTATATATTCTCCACTTTCCTGTAAAATTTCCTTGGCTACTTTTCCAGGGTCAAGGTATTTTCTTCAACCTTTTTCCGTACCTGCCTTTGGCAGGCAGGGAGGGAGCGGAGGGTGGGGAGAGAGCTTTCTACTTTTCTATCCAGTTTTCTACTACTGCTAGGATAGTTGAAAGAAAAATAAACTTTTACAAAATTTTCCCTGGCACCCGTTGCCATTGGTACCTCCTCGGTATGGGCCGCAAGGCCTTTTGAGGTACTTCTTTTCCTTGTAACTCCTTGTAACTCTCTCTCCCCCCCCCCCCCCCCCCCCTTTCCAGTGAGTATAGGTCTAGTTCACATAACCTTTCCCAGTAATTTAGTTCTTTGCACCCATTGGTCTTGACTGTGAAGCTTCTCTGGTTCCCTTCCAGCTGTCTAATGTCTTCTTTTTTTATATGGGGATGTTTGGACTGAGCAGTATTCCAATTTAGGTATGATCAGGGTTTTCAGTAGATGAATCATTACATTCCTATCCCTTCGTTTAAAGGTTCTCAAGATCTGTCCCCTTATTCTCTATGCTCTGTTTACTGTTATCTTATTTTGTGTTTCAAATTTTGCATCATCTGTCATTACAACCCCTAAATCTTTTCCTCTGGAATTTCTCTGAATTTCATGTCCATTTGGGGTATAATATTCCATGGATTTTAGGTCTTCTCTTTTTCTGTACTGTAACAGTTGAAATTTCTCAGTGTTAAACTTCATATTGTTGTCTTCTGTCCACTTGTAGATTCTGTTATGTCGGTTTGTAGAGATCCTATATCTTCTGGGTTTCTTATTTTTCTACTGATCTTTGTCATCTGCAAAGGATGTTACTGTGCTGTCTCTGCTAACATATATATATATATATATATATAATATATATATATATATATATATATACAGGGTGGGCGGAAAGTAGCTCCCTATTTTGGATTGGTAAAAAAATACGTATATTATCCATTTATTTCAGAAGAAATAATATGAAAAGGTAGGCATACATGGTAGGTTTTCTCTAAAATTCAATGTGGGCTCCAACTCTTTCCACCAGCTTCTGGAGCCGCCCAGGGATGGCGTCCACTGACTTTAGCAGGAACTCCGGCGGGATGGAGGACATGACTTCCCGAATTCGGTCCTCCAGTTCTTCCAATGTCCTCAGTTTGGTGCGGTAGACTTCTTCCTTTACCCACCCCCAAAGAAAGAAGTAGCACAGTGTCAAGTCGGGGCTCCTGGCTGGCCATTGATGTGGATCACGACGACCCATCCAACGCCCAGGGAAGTGGGCATCCAGCCACTCACGGACAACAAGAGCAAAGTGCGGAGGGGCGCCATCTTGCATAAATATCAGATCATCGATGTTCTCCCATGTGCTGACAACTGGCCAGACCTCGTTTCGCAACATAGCAAGGTACCGCTCAGCATTCATGGTGTTGCGCAGAAGGAATGGGCCCACAACCTGATCTGAGGTCATACCACACCACACCGTTACACTGAACCGATTCTGCCGTTTTTCAGCGGTAACCATGGGATCCTCTCCTGCCCAGTAGTGGCAACTGTGGCGGTTGACAAAGCCTCCGACGTGGAACACCGCCTCGTCGCTCCAGAGGATGTTGCGGAAGAGATGGGGCCAGTCTTCATGCCAAGCCAGCATGATTTCCCCGAACTCCATGCGAATGTCGCAGTCCTCGTCCGAGAGAGATTGGCAGTAATGCGGCTTCCACGCACGCCAGTTCAGCTCCTTCTTCAGCACAGTTCGCACTGAGTAGCGGGAGTCCACTTCCCGAGCTGCCTGGCGAGTTGACTTTCGTGGACTCCGTGCGAACATTTCCTGAACTGCCTGCACCGTCTCCTGGGCCCTGGATGTCGAAGGGCGACCACATCTTCGAACATCTGCCACAGACCCCGTGGTCATGAGCTTCGAGTGGCAGTTCTTGATTGTTTTTGGGTCCACTTGGGCACGTGGTCCGTGAATGGCCCGCCACCATCTTTGAACTCAAACGACAGATTGCCAAACTTTGTACCGTGCCGCCAACTGGGCACGCTCCTGCAGTGTTAAACGCTCAGCCATGTTACCCTTCAATCTGAAATGAAAAAAAAAAAATGAACGTTACAATTGTACCACTTTAGAGAACACAAAGAGAACACTTTAGAGAAAAAAAGATTACCGTTACAATTGTACCACTTTAGAGAACACACCATAACAATATAACAATACAATCACAATTTATACATAATTTATATGTAATTTAAATTAGGGAGCTACTTTCCGCCCACCCTGTGTATATATATATATATATATATATATATGAATAAAACCATGAAGGAAAGGAAACACAAAATGGTGCTCAAGCGCTTTCGTCTAATGACATCCTCAGGAACACTGAAGTACATAAAAAGGTTAAGCCTATATATAGGTTACAGAAAGAAAAAAAAAGAAAAAATAAATAACATACACACACACACACATATATATATATACATATACATACATATCTATATATACAAATACATACATACATACATATATATACAATAAACAGAGAAGTAAAAATAATAAAAAATTAAAAATTAAAAACTTAAAGGATTACCAGTGAGGCGTACAGATTTGTAAGGAAAAATATTGATTTTTAGCACAAGATCAAATGGATTATAAAAATACAAAATTATACTGGAACTCTGCCGGGTTTTAACACAATGCTGCCTATGGTCAGGTTTCGATATATATATAAAAAAAAAATAAAAAATAAAAAAAATAAAATGCAAATTAAAAGTTAATCGATTTTTAGCACAAGATCAAATGGATTATAAAAATACAAATTTATACTGGAACTCTGTCCAGGTTTTAACACACTGCTGCCTATGGTCAGGTTTTGATATATATAAAAAAATAAAATGCAAATTAAAAGTTAATAAAGTAGAAGACAAGTTTACCAAAGATTTAATGTTTTACCCTTCTTATTTAAATCTGTTTTAAAGGAATTCAACATAACAGGATCGAGTTGAAAAAGACCTTTGCTTATGTTGAAGTTATTTGAAAGTTGGATAATGGCAGACTCAAGAATATTTCTATTAACAATGTTGCTTGAATGGAATAAAACTGAAGCATTATTCCAATCAATACAGTGGGCTAACTCTGACAAATGGACAAAAAGGGCACTGGACAACTGTCCTGTTCTAACTCGGTGGGCTCTATTACTTATAAACTCTCCAAATGGCTTGTCAAAGTCTTGTCCCCCATTCTTGGAACTATCTCTGATTCACATATAAAAAATTCCATGGTTCTTACGGAAAAATTGAAGAATGCACGTACTGAAACTAACGATAAATTGATTAGTTTTGATGTTTGTTCATTGTTTACAAAAGTGCCGATTGACGATATGCTTGACTTTCTCTCCCAAGAATTACATAAGTATGACCTGCCACTACCTTCACACATTGTTTTGGAACTCATTAAGCTTTGCATCAAAGACTGTAAATTCACTTTCAATAACGAGTATTATCAACAAGTTTTTGGGATGGCTATGGGCAACCCCTTATCGCCCCTCCTCTCCAATATTTATATGGAGTTTTTCGAAATTACCTATATTCCGAGAATCCTGGGGGTTGGCATCCCTTGGTTGCGGTACGTCGACGATATTTTGTGTATCTGGCCCATGAATCGTGACCTGGATAGCTTCCTCCTTCAGTTAAATGATCAAGTCCCCTCCATTAAGTTTACTTTAGAAGTTGAGCAAGACAATTCAATCCCATTTTTGGATGTGCGTGTACATAGGGAAAGCCCAGGTTTCAAGTTTAGTATCTATCGGAAAACGACAAACAATTTGTCCTACGTACACTTTTACTCGGGACATGATACCCCCACTAAGAAGGCCATATTTTCATCAATGTTTCTCCGCGCCCTTAGGATCGCCAGTCCGGAATACATCGATGCCGAATTGGAAAAAATCAACGGTATTGGAAGTGATTTGTGTTATCCATCTGCGTTTATGGAATCTTGTCTCAACAAGGCAAAATGAACTTTCTATCGTGTCAATATTAACACTCGTACTTTGTCAAAAAAAATATTTTAGTACTTCCATTTTTCCCGGTCTTTTTAGGCATTGCTAATGTACTTAAACTTTTGGATATTAATGTAGTATTTTCATATAACAATATTGTGAAAAATATCATAGTAAAAAATAGCCCTACCAATAATTCAGGCATTATCTATAAAATTGGTTGTAAACAATGTGATTCCTTTTACATAGGTCAGACGGGAAAGGATTTGCACACACGTATAAAACAGCATCAATATTCCATTAGAACAGGACAGTTGTCCAGTGCCCTTTTTGTCCATTTGTCAGAGTTAGCCCACTGTATTGATTGGAATAATGCTTCAGTTTTATTCCATTCAAGCAACATTGTTAATAGAAATATTCTTGAGTCTGCCATTATCCAACTTTCAAATAACTTCAACATAAGCAAAGGTCTTTTTCAACTCGATCCTGTTATGTTGAATTCGTTTAAAACAGATTTAAATAAGAAGGGTAAAACATTAAATCTTTGGTAAACTTGTCTTCTACTTTATTAACTTTTAATTTGCATTTTATTTTTTATATATATCAAAACCTGACCATAGGCAGCAGTGTGTTAAAACCCGGACAGAGTTCCAGTATAAATTTGTATTTTTATAATCCATTTGATCTTGTGCTAAAAATCGATTAACTTTTAATTTGCATTTTATTTTTTTTATTTTTTTTATTTATTTTTTTTTTTTATATATATATCGAAACCTGACCATAGGCAGCATTGTGTTAAAACCCGGCAGAGTTCCAGTATAATTTTGTATTTTTATAATCCACTTGATCTTGTGCTAAAAATCGATATTTTTCCTTACAAATCTGTACGCCTCACTGGTAATCCTTTAAGGTTTTAATTTTTAATTTTTTATTATTTTTACTTCTCTGTTTATTGTATATATATGTATGTATGTATGTATGTATGTATTTGTATATATAGATATGTATGTATATGTATATATATATATGTGTGTATATGTATATATATATATGTGTGTGTGTGTGTGTTATTTATTTTTTCTTTTTTTTCTTTCTGTAACCTATATATAGGCTTAACCTTTTTATGTACTTCAGTGTTCCTGAGGATGTCATTAGACGAAAGCGCTTGAGCACCATTTTGTGTTTCCTTTCCTTCGTGGTTTTATTCATCATAAATATTTTTCACGTGTTACCTTCGTGAAACAATTTCATATATATATATATATATATATATATATAATATATATATAGGGAGAGGGAGAGAGTAACACTTAGAAGACCTGAAATAAATTACAAAACATTTAATATGGATAAACATAATGCAGTAGACTTGATAATTTGGGAGATGGGTTCCTAGAAATCTCATGGGTATCAGCCTTGCTAATTTTAGTTTAGTGGTTTTGTATGGTAATGAAAGGTTAGGTACTGGAAGACAAAATAATACACCAAAAAAAGGCCAAAAAGTTTATTTGTACTTTGGAATATCACATGTAAGTTCCCAAGCCCCCTGGACACCTCAGACATCATTCTCTGACTCTGTCACCTCATACTGCCAACTTGGACCCTGCTAACTCAGGCAGCCCAGTAGCCTGCTGGGCTCCACTTACGTGAACAAAAACATACAAATTTTTTTTTTTATACTAACACTTTTTTTTGGTTCCTTTCACACAACTTTTTGCATACTTAATTCATACTAATCTTCAAACAAAGACACTAGTTTAATGGAGAGAAATGTGCCTGCCAAGCCTGAATGCAGTCCCACCTGCCAGATTTGAATTGTATTGTTAGAATTCCTCACCAATTTTAGTTTTTCTCACAATTTTGTAAATTAATGAGAGTAACGGAAGTACCCACAAATTTTGAAGTGTGAATTAGTAAATCATGAATTATTGAGAGTCTACTGTGTTTAGGATTGGCATGATGCAACAAGGTCAACATTTATACATGCAGTTTGCAAAGAAAGTATGTAATGGTTATTACATTGTGTGACTGTAATGACTGTTACATGTGTTTTCTTTAAAAGTAAAGGAGGCAGAGGTAAAAACTCATTAACATCCTATGTGTCTTTGATAGTTATTGATGATATATATTGGTATGGGTCTGCTTGCTTTCTGCATTGTGCTGTCAAAAAAAATTAAAAGGCAAGTTATTACATAAGAGACATGGTTCACTAACTTCACTTCAATAAGGCCCGCAGAAAAAATGGTTGGCAAGTATGAACTGTTTAAGTTAAAGTGAATACACAGATAGTACCCCAATGTACAACAGATACATTTATCAGTGATCTGTGCATTCTGTAAGCCAATACTACAATGTCAACTTTGCTATTTCTTGACACTGAAAAACTGATGATAGGCTTGTGTTCACATTTTTCTACATAACCTTTTTTCTGTGCATGATAGGATCAATATCTCTCTAGAATATTAAAGTAGTGACCATTCTTTATAAAATGGTGTATTACAAGTATGATTTTGTTAAAAAAATATTTTTGGCTTAGAAGTTGACACCTCCATGGAATGACCCAGTATCAAAGAGTGGTTGCATTTGGTGGTGGTTTATTATATTTTTCTTGAAATAATTGCAAACTTTCTTCTGAGGTTCTTCCTGTTCTAGCCTAGGGTCATTCCTGGCCTTGTATAGTTACATGAAAAGTACTGTATATCGCACACTGCAGTGATACCATTGAAATTTACTCGTTATATTCTCCTCCCCTTCCAATTCCAATTTACTTTATTTTTTTAAAACCATACAAAGCCCAAAGCCATAAAAACTTGAAATTGCTTCATGATCACTTCCCTATGCATATAAGAAAATTATTTAATTTTACATAATTGATGTACTTCATGAGCTTAGATGCAGTTATTAGCAGAAAAAGGATTGGCTCTCCCAGATGGGCTGAGCAAAATTAAGGGTTGTGAATATTTTCATGACCATACATCCTGCATTTAGTAATTCTTGTGATTATATCATGCATTTGGTATTTCCTTTCAAACAAAATTCACATGCAAGTTGACGCAAAGGCACCTCGTAATTGTGATTTCATACATATTCACTCATCCCATGCTCTTTGTATGAATGACGTAGGTTCCAGTTCTTCCAATATAAAAAGCAAGTACTCACACCCTCAACTCAGATTTTTGTACTCAGTGGTTAGATGCAGCTCTCTGGAATGGGGCAGTGGCCCGAAGCTGTATAGAGAAATTAATGTAGATTTTTGCGCACAGAGGTTAGATATAGATCTCCAGCTTGGGGCTGGAAGCCCAATCCATTATTATCTTCCTTTAGGAGGAGAAACAAACAGACAACATTAGATTAAGCAACTTCACTTTAAGCCTGTAAAAAAAGGGTAGATTGCTTTTAAGAAGTCTTTGGGAAATATCTACTGAGTTAAATAATTAACTTTGATTTAGTCAAACTAGAGATGACTGAACTTCCAATTAATTTTATTTCAAATATATAAGGTATTCTGATTCAAGCAAAATAAACAAAAAACTTTGCCAGACATTTTCTTGTCACCCCAATCCCATAAACTGCACTCTAACACGAGTGCCTGAGGAGGTAACACATCGCAATGACTTCTTCAGGTCTACTTCACGGAGTATTTTTCTGTTACATGGGAACAAACCCAGAGGAAGAGTGTAACACTTATTACCTTATCTGAGGAACTAACTGTTTGGTTTGGTAGGTTTATTAATTATGACAGAGGTACAGGTGAATGGGAAAAAGCAAATGTAGTACCTAATTACAAAAAGGGTAGTAAAAAGGAGGTAGGAAATTATAGATCTGTTAGTTTAACATCATTGGTTGGAAAGATACTAGAAAGAATTCTAAAGAATAATAATAATCATTTGGAAAATTTTAATCTTATTTAAAGTTCCCAATATGGGTTTAAATCAGGAAGGTCTTATTTGTCTAATGTCTTAGATTTTTTTAAGAGTTTGTAACTGATTAGGTAAATGATGTAGATGTTATTTATTTGGATGCATTTGACAAGGTTTCACATAGGAGACTTCTATATAAATTAAAAGCTCATGGGATATCAAGGTCTGTTATAAAATTGGTAGAAAAATGGTTAGAAGACAGAGAAGAGAGTAATTCTAAATGGTCATGAATCTGGGTGGCAGAAAGTGAAAAGTAGGGTACCACAGGGATCACTGTTAGGTCCATTACTATGTATCTTTTATCTAAATGTTTTTGAGAAGGAAGTAGGTAGTAAAGTTTCTAAATTTTCAGATTATACAAAAGCAGTTGACCCAGTTACAAATATAGAAAATTCTTAACTATAAAAAGATAGAATTTAGTGTTGAAAAATGAAAAGTCATCCATTTTGGTAGAAATAATGATAACTTTAGTTATGAGATGCAGGGAAAGTGGTTAGACAGGATAAAGATCTTGCCATTATAGTTAGTAGTGATCTGAAATTTTCTTAGCAGCGCTTAGTTGCTTGAAATAAAGTAAATAAAATGCCAGGTATTATTAAGAGGAATGTTAGTTGCAAGAGAGAGGAATTCATCCATAAATTATACAATTGTATTATGTTTAGTGATGTTCAAAAACCTCGTAAGCACTAGTGTTTTTGAATTTATGTTGGCACATACTATAATCCTAGAAAGATTTCAAGTACACTTTCGTAACAATTGTTTCAAGTGCTCATAAACGTTTCTTGCATTGAATATTGATCAAATTTTTCCTCCAGTAAATTTGAGGTTTTGCTACTTATGAGGTTTTAGAATGTCACTATCGGTATACTCGTTTGACAAAATATAATAATTGATTTTCATTATCAGGAGGTTGTTATTCAGCAAGATGATGAAATCAGAGTGAAAATTGTTGGTACCCGCGTTGATGCCACAGACATTGTAAGTAATGATAAAAGTAATTCACTTTTGTAAAAATACTATTTTATGGAGCCAAAAGATAAGAATACTGACTTGGACTGAGAAGGGTGGAGGAAGATAAAGAAAATATTAGTGAATGGTTTGGATGAGTTTTTACTGTGTGTGTTGTGTGTGTTTTAATAGTATTGGATTTCAAACCATGTGAAATGAGTTAAAAAGCATGATGTAGGGCAGTAGAAAGAGAGGTTATTCAAGATTTATTTGAATATATAAGTTCAAAAGGCCAACTTCTCAATTTGGTTAAAGTTACGTTAATCAGTTTGACTCCCTTAGTAGTATAAGAAATTAATGGATTTATAGTTAAGCTAAATAAAGTATTTTAACTTAGCCATCTGTAAGTAAAATAAATAGTCCAGCTTCACAATTATCAGGTCATCCCATAAGTAATGTCATTTTTTACACTAGATTAAGTTTAAACTAGTCCTACTCGGTTTAAGCATAAATTTTCCGAAGGTTATATCTAAGAGGAGATCTTTCGTGTTTTGCTACATATTTTACAGACCTTGACCGTGAAGACATGTGTTTTGCTTTATGTGAACCCCCTCATAAACATGGTGGTATCAGAAGAGCATATAATGCTTTATGAGTTCAAAAGAGGGAATAGTGCTACTGAAGCAACGCGAAACATTCAGGAAGTTTATGGCAAAGATATTCTGCATGTGAGGAAATGTCAAAGATTGTTTCAAAAGTTAAGGAATGGTGACTGCTGTTTGACAGATGCAGCACACTCTGGATGCCCTGTTGAGTTTGATGATTACCTGCTGTTAGCCACACTTGAAGAAGACTGTTCAACAACTGTCGAAGAATTGGCCCAGAAACTCAATTCATCCCTGTTCACCATCCATCGACATTTGCAAGAACTTGGGAAAGTGCCTAAGTTAGGAAAATGGGTGCCACATGAATTGTCTGTCGACAATCTGAGGGTGCGGGTAAACATTAGCACAGCTCTTCATTCCCGTGAACTCCAAGATCTGTTTTTGCACTGTTTAGTGACTGGTGATGAAAAGTGGATACTGTGCCAGAATGTTAAGCGCTGTTGACAGTGGGTTTGTGCCAGAGAACCAGCGACACCACAGCCAAAGCCAAATCTTCACCCTCAGAAGGTGTTGCTTAGTGTTTGGTGGGATGAAGGTGGTGTAATAAACTTTGAAACCTTACCACATAACCAAACAATCACCACTCGAGTCTACTGTCAGCAACTGGATCAATTGAACACTGCACTAAAAGAAAAGAGACGTTCTTTGGTTAATTGGAAAGGAATCATGTTCCACCATGACAACGCACATCCTCATTCCGCTCGGATCACTTCTGCAAAAATTGAGGAGCTTGGGTGGGAAAAACTTCCACATCCTCCATATTCTCTAGACCGTGCACCTTCAGATTATCATCTCTTCAGGAGTCTGCAAAACTATCTTCACAAGAAACAGTATAAGGGGTTCCAAAAAACCTTAGCCCCCACTATTTGCAACTTAAATGTTTACTTATATCGAAATAGTTTTTAGTGATTATAAAAATATATAAAATTCTTTATTTATTGCAGGTATTAAAATTACTCTAGCTGATAAAGTGATAATATAATGGCTTCTCAATTAATTGGTGATTCGGAGAGGCAATGTGTGATAGATCGCATACGAACAATAACATTGTGGGAAGCTCGTGATGCTGGAGCCACCTTTATAACACATTCATGGGTTGCCAAAAAGTTGCGAAGAAGTGAGGACTTCGTCCAAAGAAATTGGAATAAAACTTTGGATGAATGTGAAATGGATACAGCCAAATCTGGGTGCCCAAATTTGCCACACACTCAGGAAACAAAGGACATCATTGAAAATGGTATGTGTAAGTGGAAAAACAGCTGTGCTAAACTTTCTAGAGAGGTTGAAGTGTTGAGAGGAAAGATCGTTAGTGGTGAGATCATTCAACTGTACCATCATAGGCAAGGTTTAAAGCCTTGGCATGAACTTCCAAAGCCAAGAAAAACTCAACTCAACTTAACATCGATGACAGAATGTGGTTTGCCCATTATCTTGAAGATTGGGATGTGGATGATTTCATGCATTTAGCTGTCTCCGATGAATTTTTTGTTTATGTAACACGTCGGCCTAACTACCAAAATGATTGAGTGTGTGCCACAACACCAGATGAAATTGATGACAATGAACATTATTGCGAATTATTAAAAAGTTCAGACTGTGTTGGTGTGTTTGTTTTGTTCACTGCAAAGAAGCTCATGTGGGTGCTGAAGCCAAATGGTCAGAGTTGGGATGGACAGTATTTTCGTGATATTATTCTATCCCAGCATGTCATTCCTTTTCTAAGAAACCCAAACAATGTTATGGATGTCAATCAGGTCACACCTCTGCATGATAAGGCCCCCTGCTTTAAGGCATTAGCCACTCAACAGTTGTTGTGGAACCATGAGATCGATTTCTTTGGAAATGAAGAATGGCCAGGAAATTCTCCTGACCTGAATGTGAACACATTGGATCAGTTATAAAGGACAAGGTTGAATGTCTCTTGTTTCAAGAACCTGCAGCAAATCGATTTTCGAAGGATACAATGACGCAACACATTGAAACTGTTTTAGCAAATTTGCGTAATGATCAAGATCTATTCACATCACTTTTGGCAAGCTACCCAAAGTGAATTCAGGCTGCTTGGAAGCCAATGGCGGGAACACCAAGTTTTAATTGTTTCTCATTAAATGCAGGATTAAATTCTCTTTTGTAAGGTATGTTTAGTTTTACTGTACCTCTAATGGTTTAGGCCATGGGTGGGGGAGCTAAGGTTTATTGGAGCCCCGTAGGTTCTTTTTGTCTGTAATCATTATAAAGTTCTGTGATGACACTTTTGTGTGTGGATTTTTTCTTGTTAATTTTTTGTAGTTTTGAGATGGTGTTAAAGGTCTGAGTTAAATTTTATGTTGTTTTGGATGTCTTATGAGGTCTTAGTGTAAGTTAAATTGCTGTAATAAATTTTATAATCTTTGCCTCAGGTTAAATTTAAAAATTTACAAAATGTGTTATTTTTGGATAGGCCTTGAGATTGAACAGTAGAGCCTCCTTTGAAAGGTAGGCATATAGTAGGTTTAAAGTATAATTGGTATTGTTTGAAGTAGGCCTAGCTGTATGAGCATGTTAGGTCTATTAATTAAGGCTGAGTGAAGTGGGCCTATTAAATAGAGGACCTAGAATGAGTTAAGCCTATTAAATAAATGATGATTAGTTAATGTTACTATCCGCCTTAGCCTCTTGTGAGTGTTAGGCTAGCTATGATAACGCAGAGTTATGGCTGAAGCCTAGCCTATGTTTATGTAAATCTTAAGTCTAACTTTTAAATACTGTCAATTTTTGGGAGGAATGTCTTTCCTAACATGGGTCACCATTTGAAAAAAAATATACAAGCCTATGACTCATTGCCTTTGACCTGGTGATCCAATGAAAATTTCCAGCAGATTTGATGCCTAGAGTCAGTGGCAAAAAGCCTCCGTGTTTCCCATTAAAAAGGTGTGTGTGTGTGTGTGTAGGTCTTCAAATGACCTTAAGTAGTTTTTAGTTAAATTATTAAATTTGTTTGCTTTGGTATTTAGTGCAACTCAATGGTGAAAAGAGAGAACACTTATGGGCTATGTACCTTTTTGTTTCATTGAATTGGTGTTTGGTTGTAGGTCACAATTCTTTGTGGTTCCCTATGTTTTCATTGTTGATGTAGGCAGTTAGGTTACACAAGGCTCATATTGTTAGGCTAGAAGACACACAACAGAGAGAACATTAATTCTAAATGGTCATGAACCTGGGTGGTAGAAAGTGAAAAGTAGGGTACCACAGGGATCAGTTTTAGGCCTATTACTCTTTATTTTATATCTAAATGATTTAAAGGAAGGAGTAGATAGTAAAATTTCTAAATTTGCGGATGGTACAAAAGTAGTTGCCCCAGTTGCAAATATATAAAATTTTTATGAACTGCAAAAAGATCTTGATAGATTAGTCTTGGGCAAGTAAATAGCAGATGAAATTCAGTGTTAAAAAATGCAAAGTCATGCATTTTGGTAGAAATAATGGAAACTTTAGTTATGAGATGCAAGGGAACTGGTTCGAAGATGTTGGACAGGAAACCAATCTTGGCATTATAGTTGGCAGTGATCTAAAATTTTTTAAGCCATGTGTAGAGGCTAGAAATAAAGCAAATAAAATGTTAGGTATTATTAAGAGGAATGTTAGTTACAAG
The DNA here is from genome assembly GCA_023014485.1 of Bathynomus jamesi. Lineage (NCBI taxonomy): Eukaryota > Metazoa > Arthropoda > Malacostraca > Isopoda > Cirolanidae > Bathynomus > Bathynomus jamesi. The sequence continues at coordinate 57,422 of JAJOZX010006212.1, read as the reverse complement.
AGTCAGGAAGTAAATGCAAAATTTCATTTTTTTATGTGGAGGTCAAAATGTGACAATAAAACCTACACTAATAGACGGAGTTTATTTCCACAACAGTTTTAATGTCCACTGACAACCTCTTCGGGTGGATACAGAAAAATGAATGAGCAAAAGTGAGTAAGGAAACAATCCAGGAAAGGTTAGGAACATTCTAGAAAGCCAGAGACCATTAAGAAATTCACACCTAGGTTAGGTCCCATTCACCCAACACTGGAAGGTATTTTTTGATCAAGAATCTCATTAAAGGGTCCAGCTTTATAAGTACCTTCACACAAATTAAAATTATCTTCTTGCTCTATACATACAGATTCTATTATTTTTCTCTTGACATAATTATTATATTTATAAAGCAACTTAATTGATTCCCAATCTATGGCATGATTATTTTGGCTGGCATGATAAAAAATTGCATTATTAGTGTTACAACATCTGAAGGCATATTTATGTTCTTTAATATGAGTTTCAGTATTTCTTCCAGTTTCTCCTACATATAATAAGTCACAATTTTTACAGTGAATGCTGTAGACACCAGGTTTCTCCTGTTTGGCAGTTATTCATAACCAATTTACTTTTTACAGTAGATGAATATTTGAATGCCAAATCAAACCTAAAATCTTTCATCAAAGGTTTTACACTTTCTAAGCTGGAAATGTAAGGCAAACTCAAATATTGTTTTTGGTTAACTAAAGGTTCCCAAGGGTCATAAAAAATATTTCCTGGCTTTAAAATGTGCCTTTCTGATAAACCACTCAGGATATTTTAAATCCTTGAAAATATTCCAAATCTTTGAATTTTCTGGGTCCAGCAAATGTGGGTTACAAATCCTGAGTGCTCTCAGAAACATGGAAGAAATAATTGAGCTTTTAACATCATCATCATCATCATATGAAAAATGATGAATATACAAATTGCAGTGAGTGGGTTTTCTATAGAATGAAATTGGTCTTTCCATTCTTGTTAATGATGAAAACATCTGAAAAAGGTAATTGTTTGTCATTTCCCCCATTCATATTTAAATTTAATAGAGGGAACAAGATTATTTAATGACTAAAAGAAAGTATCAAAGTCATTCTAGTTGTCAGGCCAAAATGAGAAAATATCATCTACATAATGAAACCAAATTAAATTACTGGGACATATTGTTTGTAACAATTCTGACTCATAATATTCCATGTATAATGTACTCAGTATTAGGGATAAAGGGAACCCCATTCCCATACCAAAAAGTTGTAAATAAAATTCCTCACTGAAGAAGGCATTATTGATGACAGAGTTTTATCAATTCTAAAAATATAAGTATGGGCATGCCAAGTTCTATGTTACATGTTGGCAATTTTCTACCTAAAAAACTAAGTACATCACCAATGAGAACTTTCGTTGAAATGGGGGCACGATGCCAGCAAGTGGTTTATGTAAAAATGCGTTTGCATTACTCACCTACTGGATATTCTGTTAGTGGGGTCATGGCAGCTGCTGCTGGTTGCTGAGATGGGAGATTGAGCTACCAGTGAGGACCATTCAGAGGGCCTTCAATTGAGTAAAAATAAATCCTTTGACTTCAGCACCACCCATACTGCTAAGAATGAAAGGAATGAGGTGAGCAAGTTTCAAATTTTAGTGTGGTTGAGATTGTCAGATAGATGGCTCCTACAATTTGAAACTGGGTTCTCACCTTTAAGATCTCTGCAGCATAGCCAGTCTGCCTCTTTTAAAGACTTACTCCTCAGCTTATGGTGGGAGGATTTAAGAAAAGTAAAGTGTCCTTTACCTAATTTAATCAATGAAACAAAAATAACACTTACAAGGTTAACTGCATCAGCAGGCAAGTTTTTACAGGTAACTAAAGAAAATATGAACATTTTTATTGATCATACGTACACCAATGTGTATTCAGAACCAACTAAGCACTTGGGCAAAAGAAATATTACTACAAACCAAAAGAAACAAACAACATTAGTCTCATACCACACACAAAAATTTCAACATAAAATAAAAACCATTAAATTATTGGCCATCACCACTGGTGATGGAACTTACATAACTTACAAAAGGAACTTACATAACTAATACAAAAAAAAAAGTGTCATTTTAAACTCCACACACACTATCCTTCATACCACAATCATTAAAGGTATTCTTGGCTCAATCAGTGCAAACAAAAGCAATGTTTATAACAAAAAAAATGTGAATACTGGCTTCAGCATTTGTGCAGGTATTGGGGAAGAAAAAGCTTTGTCCAAATTCACTTCAGTAAGCAAATGTCCCAGCCAAAAACAAATCCCTGATAAAGGGAAAAAAAACCAACAAACATTTAGAGATTATCCCCCAGCACTGGCATCAGTGGACCCACAGGAATCCATGAATGCAATGATGCCAGAAAAGAGAGCAAAACTAATCATAATTAAGGTTCTAAAATTTTGGGATTTGTATTTCCATTAATATGTTGCTCATAAGGCAGTTAAAGGTACAATTTAGTTCACAGCCAAAGAAAGCTCAAAATCCATTGTGATTAGTGATGTAGCGGATGTCTTTTTTTTCACATCCGCAGATGCGGATGAGGATGTTTGATTTCAACATATGCGGATGCGGATGTCTACATTTTCGTTATTTTTTAGGATATATTCGAGATTTGTTGTGTTTAACGTATATAATAAGTTATTATATAGAGAGCTGTAGCTATAATGTAGTATAATTGATTAATTGTACAATAATTGCTGTACTTTTCTCTGAACATATAAAATAATATCAAGCATCTAACTAATATAGAAATCAATTAGTGAATTCGTCTGCAAATAAATTCGTTATATTTTGTTGAGTTTCAGCCACAATTAGAAACCATAATTGTGTTACCAGGATGCGGGACGTGAACCCAACTCAAATGCACCCCACCGACCTCTTTCCCCAACCTCCACCCTTATAGAAAGAGATCTTTAATTAGCTTGATAACTATTTATATTAAGTTTAAAGTTTTATTAGGCATATTTATAAATGAGTAATTAAAATAAAGTAAACTAAGATGTTCATCGTTTAATGTTCAAACTTAATTATAGGAAGGTTATGCTTAAGGAACATTAACTTTTCTGCCTTTTCTGCTGCCAGTCTGTTTCTTTTCATCATATATTAATCCAGCACTGCTAAATAATCTCTCGCTTGGTACGTTTGTTGGAGGACAGGCTAAATGTTTCCTTGCAAGTTTACTCAAGTATGGAGAGATATTCTGCGTATTTTTCCACCAACTAATAGGATTGTCACATGCAGCCAGCGTTTTTCTTAGTGATAGCTCTCGATCATTTTTACTACATCTTTTGACATCGCGTAGGTCTCATCATTGCTGCTTGACTCAAGAAACTGAGAGAGAGATTCTGTGATAGATTTGCTTGTTGAAGGTGTTGGTTCTGTCACTGAAACTTTTATTCTTTTGGTGGGTGGCGAAGCGACAGATTCAAGAGATTGAAGCTCTTCAACTGCTTTGCCAAGTGATGATTTAACTCGTTCTAATGTACTAGGTGAAAATAACTTAGCTTTGTAACGTTGATCTAAGTAGGTTGCAAGAGAGTAACTTCATACAAGAACAGCCTCTCGTCTTGTCGCTTGCATCACTTTTGCGCACAATGAACTAGTTCTATTAATATAGTAGAATTTGATAATTTCCGCTTATTAATGATGTTTTATCTCAACGGTCCACATCCGCACGACATCCGCAGTCCAAAGTGCGGATGCGGACGCGGATGCGAGAAAATGTGCGGATGTTCCGCGGATGTGACCTACATCACTAATTGTGATGCATATTGATAACTGAAGTTTAGTTTTTCAACAAGGTCTTTATAAAGGAAATCAGGCATTCAAAAATGATTGATATTTACATGATAATTTTAAGTGATCCAAATATGTTAGATATGGTTCTTATAGCTAATGGTTAAGCAATACAAAACACCAATGGTAAAAACAAGACTATAGGATCACCTACCACACCATCAAGGAGAAGTGAGATGCTTTCCCGTCTCTAGAAATGTGCATATGATTGCCTCAAGGTTCTGATTATTCTCTTTACTGAGAGAATTTCAAATCTGTTATAATCAATTAAAAAGAGAAGAAAAATATTTTTAGTAACTCTGAAGGCCTGGCTCTCTAAGAAAGCTCTGGCCCAATGGGGATTACTGAAACCTCCCAGGCCCTACTGAAGGGTTTGGGAGCTCTCAGGAATCCTTCCCAACAGTGGAGTTCCCACCAAACTTGGTCTTAACCACACCATCTCATCATAAACAATGAATCAACATCAAAACTGATCATTCTTCCACATTTTAAATCTAAGGACATAATTTATTAATAAAATCATAGGAATTAGTGATGTGTGAGCCAGAAAATTTACCAACTAAAGGGGATAATTTATCTGCAAGAAATTTAGATAACCTGTAACCATAGATTGGGAATTAAGTAAGTTACTTTATAAATGTAATAATTATGTTAAAAGAAAAATAATAGAATCTGTATGTATAGAATAAGAAGATAATTTTAATTTGTGTGAAGGTACTTATAAGCTGGGCCCTTTAATGAGATTCTTGGTTAAAAAATCCCCTCAGTGTCAGGTGAATGGGATCTAACTTGGGTGTGAATTTCTTAATGGTCTCTGGCCTTCTAGAATGTTCCTTACCTTTCCTGGATTGTTTCTTTACTTACTTTTGTTTATTCATTTTTCTGTATCCACCCAAAGAGGATGCCAGTGGGCATCAAAACTGTTGTGGAAATAAACTCCATCTATTAGTGTGGGTTTTATTGTCACAGTCAGGGCTGCCGAGAGGGCGGGGAAGCTGGGTTAAATCGCTGGGGCCTGGACCTTTAGGGGGCCTCGGAAGGGGGGAATAAAATCTAAAAATATTAATAAAGCAATTGATTAAATGACAGCTAGAAGAAATATAATTATGAACATACATTTTATAGAGATTATTGTAGTGTGTTTTGAATAGTGACTTGGACATATAATCAGTTTGCTTGTTATATACACAAAAAACATTCATAATAAAATAATGAGTAAACAGGGGGGCCCATATACCAATCCTTCCCTGGGGCCCATGGCAGCTCTTGCCAGCCTTGGCCACAGTAAGGAAGTAGTCTGTAAATTATGTAATTCTTGTTATGCCTCACTGCATTGAAGCCTGGTCCCCTCACCTTAGACATGAAATTGAATGCTTGAAGGTGTGCAATGTAGCGCAACCAAGCTTATCCTTAACCGAAGAAGATTGGAATTCAGGCAAAGATTAAAGGAACTAGGTATGTTTAGTTTTGAGAGATGTTGTATGAAAGGAGATATGATACAGATGTTCAAAATGTTTTTAGGTTTGGACAATTTAGATGTATCTAACTTTTTTCACTAGATGAAATGCAAGAAAAACTGGAGGGTATCAATAGGGAAATACAAGCCCTGATTAATGAATATACAGAGAGGGAAAAGGAAAGGAAAATCCAAAATACTTCTATAGCTATATGAAAAGGAAAACAAAAATGTGTGCCACAACTGGGCCCTTAAGGAAGAGAAATAATGAACTAACCGATGATCCAAAAGAAATAGTTGAAACATTGAGAGCCCAGTATGAATCAGTTTTTAGTACCCCAAAAAGTGACAAAGTGATACCTGATAGATAATGCTTTGAAGTGAAATTGCAATGGGGAGTGTATAACAGACTTTGATTTTAGCTCAGAAGATGTACTGAGAGCTATAGGACAAATGAAACCACATTCAGCTGCGGGTCTGGACAATTGGAACACATTATTGATTAAAAACTGTGAAAATGAAATTGCTACACCTTTATGCTGGATATGGAGAAGATCCCTAGGCACAGGAAATACTGAGCACCTTGAAAAGAGCAAACATTGTCCCTATATATAAAGAAGGGGACAGATCTCAAGCAAAGAACTATAGACCAGTGTCATTGATGTTCCACCTCACCAAAGTATTTGAAAGAGTAGTTAGAGAAAATTTATAATTTCTTGGAGACACTGGAAAGATTCAACAAAAATCAGTATGGATTCCAATCAGGTAGATCATGCCTGTCACAACTAATAGAACACTACAACAATATCCTAGATGCACTGGAAGGCAATGACAACTATGATGTCATATACGGTACATGGATTTTGCTGAAGCCTTCAACAAAGGTGATCATGGTATAATAGCCCATAAAATGAAATCTCTGGGAATAACAGGCAAAGTGGGAAAATGGATCTACAACTTCCTCAGAGAACATCTACAAGTCATCAAAATTAAAGCTATATCATCATCAGAATCGGAAGTACAGTATGCAGCTCAGTACCACAAGGTACAGTATTGGTGCCACTCCTGTTCATTATCATGCTAACCGACATAGACAGTGGAGTAAACAGCAACAGTATAGTAGCATCCTTTGCAGATAATACAAAGATCAGCAAAATCAGTGATGTAAATGAAGTGGAGGCCTTGCAGAGGGACATGAACAAAATATACAAATGGTCAGAAAACATGACATTACATTTAACACTGAGAAATTTCAGCTCTTGAGATATGGTAGAAAAGAGGAACTTAAACAGACTGCATATTATGCTCCAGATAGACAGGAAATTCAGAGAAGCACGAAAGTGATTGATCTGGGGGTAATAATGAATGATGATGCGAAATTTGAAACACAAAATCAGATAACAATAAATAAAGCAAAAAGAGTAGTGGGACAGGTATTAAGAGTGTTCAAAAGAAGGGACAGGACAGTAATGATTCCCCTGCTAAAAACACTGATTATACCAAAACTTCAATACTGCTCATTTTTGATATCCCCATATAAAAGGAAGAAACTAATAGACTAGAAAAAAAAACCACACATTTCACAGCAAAGATTGATGGCTGCAAAGAACTCAACTACTGGGAAAGACTCTATAAACTAAATCTGTACTCCTTGGAAAGAAGAGAGGGGTACACCATAATCTTACATATGGAAAATGATTGAAAAACTGGTACCAAACCTTAAACTAAACCCAGTTACCATTCAAACAACACTGGAAAATAGGAAAGGCAGAATGTGTAGTGTTCCCAAATTAAAGGCCTGACAAGGGACTGCCTCAACACTAAAGGAAAAGCTTGGTTGTCAGGGGGCCAAGACTTTTTAACCAGCTTCCTAAAGACCTCAGAAATGTTAGAGGTCAAGGTTGAAGTCTTCAAGAGAAGACTAGATGCCTGGCTCAGAATGGTACCAGTTGAGCCAGGTGTACCTGACTATGTATGGTGGAGAGTGCAAGAAAGCAACTTGCTCCTCCTCCAAGCCAGACCCAGAGGCAGGGTCACCAGCTTGACCTTCGTGTGAAGAGAGACTAACGCATGAAACAGCAACAAGATGCTGATGGGATAACTCGTGGGCATAATAAGAAAATTAGAAAACTGACTTGTAGACTGGATCTATGAAAATAATTTTTCAGTCATACAACAGTTGGTTTTTGGAATGACTTGCCATATAATGTGGTAAACAGTAGTTCATTAGTTAATTTTAAGAAAAATGTGGACACTTTCATGACAGAAAGAGATACTGTAGTTTGTAGATCGTAAATATTGTATACTCTTATGTATTCTTAGCTTAAGTTTTGTAGGCTACTTTGGTAGTAGTAAATAGTATGTTAATTAGCTTGTTTGAGAATGGGTCATTCCATATGAAGTCATGTAGAGGTCCCCAGGTCACCCTCTCGGAAAATTCTGAAAAAATTATCATTTGTAATTCTATCAAACTTATGCACAGATCCCAAATTTTAGGTCAATATTACTTATAGTTTTTGAGATACAACAATTTGAAATTGTGCTATTTTTCCTTATTTTTTGGCATCATTGGCAAAATCACATGAATGTCCAACTTTAGGCAACCATATCTTTTTTGTTTATCCCTTCACAAGGCTGATATATTGTATATATGGTAAACAGTAGTCATAGAATCCATATTTGATGTCAAATCAAACCTATCTCTTATAGTTTGCCATCTACAAGGCTTAAAAAATCAAAGAAAACTTAAAAATTCACTAATGGTTACCTTCTTTTCACTGGTACTGATAAAAACTACTTATACTTAAGAGCTGAAATTAATTTTACAGTTTGTCATAGTGTATTTGTAGTTAGAAATGCTTTCAAAAGCTCTCTATTATCTATAGAATTGGAAACAATAACTATTAAAACAAAATGAAAAATTTCATTTTTGCAAAAAGAAGCCTATATTCATGCCATTATTGCCCCATCAGGACAGTTGGCCATCACTTTCATATTTTTACCATGTGTTCATATACATTTAGGCAAGCTACAGTCAAAGTTTGGTTTTGGTGGTCAGCTTCCTTCAATATTTAAGCTGCATCGGCCAGAGGGTGTCATATGACCCTAACTGCAGCGAGCCTGGGGGTGTCAAATGACTTTTGATCAGATCTGAGCCAGAATTTCAAGCTGATGTCCTGAAAAATGGATGGAACTTCTTGGTCTAGCACTCTGTGAGCTGTTGCCATGAGGGTGTCCTCAAATTTCTCATATATGGCTTGGTGAGAGCCCCATATATATGATAACCCCATTACCCCCCCCCACCCCCACCCTTTTCCCCCATCTATGGCGCACAGTGGATTAACATGATCATTGTTTAACAAACAGTAAACTTGTTTGAGTTTGTTTAAGAAACATTAGTATTGCACAATATTACATACAGGAAATATGATGACCTAATCTTGTCTGAACTTGTACATACCTTGTGCAATCCCTGCTACTATATGTAAGCTGTCCCAGTCTCATGAATTCTCATCCTTACAGAAATGTTGCTGGAGGCTACACAAAGCTGTTCTATTGGACAGAAATTACATGATGTATGTCATAAAAGGACTTACTGAGAAAAACTTGGTATACTCATGTTGGATCAATTAACCAGTGAGGATAAAGTGCTGCTGTCATGGAGATGTGATATATTGTTGGCAAACAGTGATACTGTGTTTTTTCATCATGAGAAAATGTTTGTTTCATTACGAAAATCTTCAATGCTATTGTGCAAACCCAAGAAAAGTTCACAGAAAGAAAATCGCAAGTAAGTTTCCTATATATTACATCATTATTGAATGTTGTCTCATCCATTTGCATTGTTCTAACATTCCTATCTAATACCAGTAAGTTTATATTCATTTATAACATTTGTAGTTTTGTATCTTATGGCAAGTGAGTTTTGAGAGAAATTTGATTTAGAATTGTATTTTATGATTATCAGAATCCCTACACACCGTAGATAGTGACACTGCCAGGATGATGAATATAAAACCAGGACAAAATCTGTGCCCAGAGTGCAGCAAGTGCCCCACACAATATGAAGAATAATGCCTACAGCCTCTACCGAATGATGGAGCAGGTACCAGTAGGTCTTGTGGATCAGTTTGAAGATTTTCAGCCAGTAGTAGTTCTTTGTCAGGAACTGAACACAAGTGCTAGTGTCCTGGACTGTTCTCCTCTAAAATTTGAGTGACAAGGACAAAGTCCTTACACCACTGTGACCATAGGCACTGGTGATGATGATGCAGATCTTACAGATCAAAATGTTGGCAAATGGCAAACTTACCAGCCTGGCAAATATGTAGCATGTGTTTATGACGGAAACTGGTGTGTGGGTAATATAAAAGATAATTCTGATGAACATACTGATGTTTTAGTCATTTTCATGAAAAGATCACACAAAAGTGTTTTGTCTTGGCCAGCAATGTCAAGAAGAGATGAATGCTGGGTGCCATTTCAATATGTTATCTGTGTAGTAAGTTCACCAACTGTCCAGGGAAGAGGTGCTCATCATTATACCCTAAACCCAAGTGACCTTAACAAAATTCAAACACTATTTCCTACATTTCTTTAGAGTGCTTTAAGTATGAGATGAATGTTGAGTAATCAAGTAATTCATTTGTAGGAACTTCACTTTTAACACATATTTAAGCAGTACATATTTACTAAATTGAGGACATGGTGAATTTAACAAATTGAATATTTAAGTTGGAATCTTGATTTCAGAAATATTTTTCAGTTTCAGGTCCCTTATTAAATGACAGGAGGATATAAAGTTGTATCTGTAATTCTCGAATGTTTCAGATCATTTTTCATGATATACAGTATGTATGTGTAATGCTGAAATATATTCATGTTACGCTGATATTTTTACTTTGCATTTTTGTGTAAATTATGGTAATTTTGAAAAAAAAAAAAATAAATTGAAGGAAGCTTACCACCAAAACCAAACTGTGACTGTAGTTTGCCTAAATGTATATGAACATATGATAAAAATATGAAAGTGATGGCATGAATATAGGCTTCGTTTTGCAAAAATAAAATTTTCAAATTTTTTTATTTATTGTTTCCAATTCTATAGATAATAGAGAGCTTTTGAAAGCATTTCTGACTACAAATACATTATGACAAACTGTAAAATTAATTTCAGCTCTCAAGTATGGATATTTTTTTATCAGTACCAGTGAAAAGAAGGTAACCATTAGTAAATTTTTAAGCTTTCTTTGATTTTTTGAACCTTGTAGATGGCAAACTATAAGAGATAGGTTTGATTTGACATCAAATATGGATTCTATGACTATCAGTCTTGTGAAGGGATAAACAAAAAAGATATGGTTGCCTAAAGTTGGACATTTGTGTGATTTTGCCAATGATGCCCAAAAATAAGGAAAAAAAGCATAATTTCAAATTGCTGTATCTCAAAAATTATAAGTAATATTGACCTAAAATTTGGGATTTGTGCATAAGTTTGATAGAATTACAAATTATAATTTTTTCAGAATTTTCTGAGAGGGTGACCTGGGAAGTTGTTCAAAATTTGGGTAATTTCATATGGAATTGACCGAATGATGTTTTGCAAGATTTTGTTATTATTGTTATTAAAATATAGCTCATGACTTGGATAACCTCGATAGCCCTCAGTGGCTTCATTTTCCAAATTTCATGTAATTTCTGCAATTTAATCAATACAGGCAAAACACTATGCCTAATTCTTTCATTGGAATAGGCCTATCTTGTATTTTGTTAATTTATTCACTCAGAACTTGTAGAAAAAGCAACACATCTTTGCCTAAACAATGCCTCCAACTAGGCTAACTCTGAATTAAAATTCTTTCTTGCTTCTTTTTGTATGTGTTAACAGATGGAAAATCACCAGATGTATATAATCATGTATTATCTTTACTTCTCTTCACAAAATGGTTTTGATGAGACAGTGTGATGGAATATTTTTGGGTTGAAAAAATACATTCTTGCTTGTTTATGTAAACCCAATGCCTACATATTTCTTGTTCTTTAGTGCCACCTATGGTAATTTTCCCTATTCCCAATGGGCTTTACCCCAAAATGCAAAGTAATTTGTAGTTATACAATAAATTAATATTTTGTATTAAATTATGACATAAAAGTACCAGGTGCCTTGGTTGTGTAGTGGTTAGTGTTGCTGATTATGAATCCATCAGCCCTGGGATTAAGACCCAGTGACAGCAGGCAGCATGCAGCAAAACCCAGCTGTTTATCCTTCACACAATAAAGAAACTGGTTGGTAGATAAATGGGTACCCTGGGTATCCTAGTGGTTAAGACACTGGGCTGCTGGTGGGGCATGGTTCGGATTGCACATTAAACTGTAGGTCTAAGTTGACAAAGCTTGACCTTTGTCAGAATGCACAATTCAGGCAGAAGCAAAACCAAGGTTTGTATAGTACCATATTGTAGGTATGTTTAGCCTGGGTTTGAATTAGGCCTTGTTGTAAACTGTGTGACAGGCATGTATAGTTTTGCCATAACTGGAAGGTGTATGTATGATTGTTTCCTTTTTTCAGTTTTCAATTGGAACTCTAATGGATGATTATTTAGGTATGTATTGGTTGATTTTTTTTGTATTATAATTTTCAGGAATTTTCCTTGTAGCTTACCTTAGAAATAAAGGTAAGGCAGTTTAATGATAGTATGTAATGACTTAGTTTTTCCTTCAGTTGGGATTCCAACTGTTAGGTCAGATGTGGTTAGAAAGCTCCATTCATTCACCCATTGCCTAAATATAAGGTCGTTTTTGTATTTGGTACTGAATGAGGGTTGGTGTATTACTTGTGTTGTCACCTGCAAATCTCTTCAAGAATTTTGTTTAAATGCTTTTTGCAGTATACAATTTTTTGTGCTAATTAAAGGTTAACACAGAGCTGCAATGATAGTGGAAACCAAAGATAAACAAAGTACCTTCCAATCATACTACAGGTCAGGCCAGATTAAATTTTCCACAATGCAGATGTATTTTTATGCAGGTAGAAACATTACAAAATGCCTCAATTGTACACCTGCCACTCCACCACAGATCCAAGCAGAAGTGTTATGAGGGTAGTAGAGCATTTCTGAGATAAGGAACTTAACCTATTCTCCATCCTTGTAGAATTGGTAATATTGTAATTTTTTAGATTCAGACTTGTAATAAATACACCCTATCTAATAGCCCATTTACTATTTTCATTTTGAGTGGGAAAGATGCTTTGGTACTAAAAACATGGTGTTGGGGATTATAACCAGGAATAAGGTACCAGCTCAGCCATAGGGATCCACTGTTGCCCTTCATGATTAGGATGGGAGTATCCCAAATTGCCTTGGAGATAGGCCATACATTCTGGATTTATTTCTCACCTCTCATCCTTCTTATTCTGTCACTTTTTTCTCCATTGGGCTCCACTGACCACAATTTTATATATGTTTTCTGTCCTATTGCTCCAATTTGGCCTTTGGCAGTCCTCCCAATAAGATATGACTTTGGTGCTGCTGCTGAGTGAGAGTCTGTCAAGCAATACCACTATGATTTCCCACAGAATGATTACTGCTTCTGAGTGAGGTGATTTTGTCAGGCATGGAGGTGTACATTCCATATTCTATTCCTACTAGCAATATGATAAAAACTTTGGTTTAACTTGTTCTAATGCTATCTGCAACAAAAAGGAGACTTTTAGAAGGTACCATCACCATCCAACTCATGACTCTCACTCAACTTATATTTCTGCCAGTGATCATGCAAAATCTGTTCTTCAACTCTCCAAAGATTCTTTCATTAGACAAAAATGTGAAAACCTATCCAATTCTGACTCTTCATACTCTTTCTGGCATCTAGCTAAGAACCTCTCCAACAACTTCTTTACTTTTGCTTTCCCTCCCCTTTTCATTCCAATGGCTCAGTTGCCATCTCTTCTCCTGACAAAGCTGAACTCTTTTCTTAAACTTTTGCCTCCAACTCAACTGTGGGTGATTCTGGTACTGTTCCTCCCTCTGACTTAATTATATCTGAAATTAGACTTCCAAAAATGTTTTTTGTGCCCTATCTGGGCTTAATTCTTGGAAGGTGTATGTATGGTCCTGATAGTGTCCCTTCTGTTGTCCAAAGAACTGTGCTTCTGTGCTGACACTGTGTCGAGGCAAACACACACATCTTTTTCATGTGGTACTTTCCCTTCCTGCTGGAAGTCTGCTTTCATTCAGCATGTCCCAAAGAAGGGTGACAGCTCTCAGCCTTCCAACTATCATCCCATTTCTTTGATTTCTTGCCTTTCTGAATTTTTGAATCTATCCTTAATAAGAGGAAGATTCTTAAACACACACTTCTCACAATCTTTCAGAGTGTCAGTATAGGTTCTGCAAGGGATTCTCTAATGGCAGTCTTCTTGGATATATCCATCTCTTGGTCCTCCTTTCAGGATTTTGGTGAAACCTTTGGTATTGCTCTAGACATATCCAAATGTTTTGATAGTCTGGCACAAATCTTTAATCTCCAAACTGCCCTTCTTTAGTTTGTATCCTTGTATCTGTGTCTTCATCTCTGATTTCCTTTCTGGCTGATCAATACCTACAATTGTAGATGTCCACTGTTCTTTTCCTAAAGCTATTAACTGGTGTTCCTCAGGGTTCTGTCTTCCACTCTTCACTCCTCCACCTGCTTCACAAAGCATCCCTCTCAACAGTCATTCCGTGCTTCACATAGGATGGCTATGGTACCAGACAGACATGGGGTCATTACAAGGTTTATCATTACCATTATCATTACCAGAAATTTTTCATTATTACAGCATTTATGTTTCATTACAGTATCATTACAAGCCCTTCATTATCTGAAAATAAAAACCCACTCTAACAGACAGAGTTTATTTCCACAACAGTTTCGATGCCCACTGGCATCCTCCTCGGGTGGATACAGAAAAATGAATGAACCAAAACAAGAGGGAAAAACAGTCCAGGGACTGACCATTAAGAAATTTGCACCTAGGTTAGATCCCATTTTCCCGACACCAGAAGGGCATTTTCATTAAAGGGACCCACTTATAAGTATATTTGCACAAATTTAAAACTATCTTCCTGTTCTAAACATACAGATTCTATTATATTTTTTTTTTTTTTTACATAATTATTACATTTATTATTAAATTTATTACATTTAATATTGCATTATTATTTATTACAGAAATTATAAATTTATTATTACAGTGGTTATTACATTGTTGTTTATTATACAGAACTTATAAACTGAAAAATTAATGAAAAAGGCGAGAAGGAAACAATCCAGAGACCATTGAGAAATTCGCACCTAGGTTAGATACCATTCTCCCGACACCGGAAGGGCATTTTATTACAGGGTCCTGCTTATAAGTACCTTCACACAAATTAAAATTATCTACTTTTTCTATAAATACAGATTCTATTATTTTTCTTTTGACATAATTATTACATTTATAAAGTACCTTACTTGATTCCCAATCTATAGCATGATTATTTTGGCTGGTGTGATAAAAAATGGCATTATTAGTATTACAACTTCTGAAGGCATATTTGTGTTTGTTAATACGGTTTCAATATTTCTTCATTTCTCCCACGTATACTAAATCACAACTTTTACAGGGAATGCTGTAGACACATGCTTGTTCCTCTTTTGCAACGTTATTCATAACCAATTTACTTTTCACGGTAGACGAATATTTAAATGCCAAAGCAAACTTAAAATCTTTCATCAATGGTTTTACTCTTTCTAAGCCAGCAATGTAAGGCAAACTCACATATTGTCTATAGCATTCCCTGTAAAAGTTGTGATTTAGTATATGTGGGAGAAACTGGAAGAAATATTGAAACCTGTATTAAAGAACACAAATATGCCTTCAGAAGTTGTAATACTATTACTAATAATGCAATTTTTTATCACGCCAGCCAAAATAATCATGCTATAGATTGGGAATCAAGTAAGGTACTTTATAAATGTAATAATTATGTCAAAAGAAAAATAATAGAATCTGTATGTATAGAAAAAGTAGATAATTTTAATTTGTGCGAAGGTACTTATAAGTTAGACCCTTTAATGAGATTCTTGGTCAAAAAATCCCTTAGAGTCGGGGGAACGTGTTCTAACCTAAGTGTGAATTTCTTAAAGGTCTCTGGATTGTTTCCTTACTCGCTTTTAGTAAATGTAATAATGGAAGTAATAAATGTGGAAATAAATATAAATGCAACAGATGTAATAATAAAGGTAATAATATAAATTTAATAATTAGGGTAAAGTTAATAATAATAAATGTTAAAAAAAATGTAAATGCAATAATAGATGCAGTAATTATGTCAAAATATTAGAATCTGTATGTTTAGAACAGGAAGATAGTTTTAAATTTGTGCGAATGTACTTATAAGCGGGTCCCTTTAATGAAAATGCCCTTCCGGTGTCGGGAGAATGGGATCTAACCTAGGTGCGAATTTCTCAACGGTCGGTCCCTGGACTGTTTTTCCCCTCTTGTTTTGGTTCATTCGTTTTTCTGTATCCACCCAAGGAGGATGCCAGTGGGCATCAAAACTGTTGTGGAAATAAACTCTCTATTAGAGTGGGTTTTTATTTTCATATTTTGACCTTCACATAGAAAAAAGTGAAGTTTTTTGCATTCCTTCATTATCATTGTAATAATCATTACAATACTGAATATACTTGCAGTCCTCATCAATGCAGGGCTGGTCAAGGTAGCTGTCCACCTGGCTGACAATAGGGTTCTGAGAAGCTGTAGAGGGAGCTGGAACAGCTATAAAATTGAACAACTTGCACTGCTTTGGTGCTGGCTGGGACTGGGAGGAATCAGAAGGTGTATATTATATTATATTATATATATATATATATATATATATATATATATATATATAATATATTGAAATTACATTGTAATGTGTAATGATTCATTACAGACCTTTCATTATCACTACCATTATTGCCTTGAAGTTTCTTTCATTATCATCACATTATTATTACAAGAGATTGTAATTAATTATAATTAATTACTATTACAATGATAATGACCCCATGTCTGTATGGTACACCTGACATTTGATTGTTCTGCTATATCTGATTGGGGCAGAGTAAACCTCATTGCTTTCAATGTATTCAAAAACTGAGTTCCTCCAGCTGTCTACTCATCACAATCTTCCACATGACTATTCCCTTGCCTTCAACAACACACAACTCAATCCTTCCTTTTCTCTTAACATTCTTGGTGTTTCTCTTTCTTGTGACTTTTCTTGGAAGGATTACATATTTTTTCTAAGACAGCTTCTAAGAGGTTAAGTGTGTTGTACTGGCTCTACAGTTTCTTCACCCCCTGTTTGTTGTTGTTGTTGTTGTTGTTGAGCCCACCCTGATTGAGCAAACTGGCAGCATGCAGGTAACTGATCACCCTCTCTGCAGTGGACCAGAGGTTCAGCGCACTAGTGATGATGTGTTGTGTTCTATGTTGTGCTAGAGCGGTACAGTCTGTCATGTGTTCAATTGTTTGTGGTGTGTCCTGGCACAGGTGGCAGGTGTTGTCTAGTCTGTGTTTATATGTCTGTAAGTTGCGGTGATGTCCACATTGGAATCGTGTTAAGTTAACTCAATCCAATCTGCTCAGGCTGGTCTCTGACCTGTCAATGGGTGGTGGCTTCACACCTAGGACCGCATTCGGACCGAGTCGTGTCAGTGCTTTGTGTGTGTGTGTGTTTTTTCTGTACTGTGTGATATCTGGGGGGGGGGGGGTATGGAATGGAGTATTTGGTTATAATGTGTGTGTGATGTTACCTTAATGGTGCGAGGTGTTGGTGCATGATTGTACATGTAGTGGCAAGGGTGTTGTGGGTTAGTTGTTGCTGCTGCCATGAATTGTGTTCCCCTCATGTCTAAATGTTCCCTAACTTTGTATTTTTGTTTGTGTGTGCAGGTGTTCTATTGGTGTTGGAGTGCATCCTGTAATGATATGAAGTGCATTGTTTTGTATTGTCTGTAAGGTGTTTGTGTGTGTTTGAGATAATGGGTGCCTAGCATGGGCTAGCATAGTCCATAACTGAGTGAATATATTGTTTGTATATGAGTGATGATGTTTCCTGCTGGTATCCAAAGTTTGTGCCTGTTTGTACCCAAAGCATGTTAAGTCTTGATGTACATTTGTTTTTAATGTCCTGAATGTGGTTTGCAAAAGATAATGATGTGTTGTATGTGACCCCCAAGTATTTTGGCCTTGAGTGTAGAATGTTGGTGGTGGTTAGTGTAAGCTGTGGAGTAATCTGGTGTTTTTTGTTTCGCTTGTTAGCAAGGTGATGGTTGATTTTGTGGGTGCTACTTGAGTCTATTGTGTGTGAGCCAGTCTTGTATACTGTTTATGTATGTATGTAGGTTATTTTTAGCGGTGTTGATATTGTTGTGGGTGGATGTTAGTGTGATGTCATCTGCATATGATAAGGTAAGTTTATCTATGGGTGTTGGAATGTCATGCATGTATAAGTTGAACAATGTTGGTGAGAGAACAGAGCCTTGAGGGACCCCATTCAGAAAAAGCTTGTTTTTGGATGACTTGCCATTAAATGTGACATGTGAGTATCTTCCTGAAAGATAGTTGCTCAGCCATCTTTTAGTGTTATTGTGCATGTTTGTGTTGAGTATTTTTATGAGAGGCAAGCGTGGGATAGCATCAAATGCTTTACTAATGTCTGTTGTTGCTAATAATGTACATTGAGCTGGTTATCTGGAGTTGATGCCATCCATGATGTGCTGCGTGAGGTTAGTGAGTAATGTCGTGGTTGAGTGGTGAGGTGTGAATCCATGTTGAGTAGGTGATAGTAGTATGTGTAGGTTGGTGATTTGTAAGATTAGTCTTTCTGCTACTATAGAAAGTGTGCATAGTAAAGTAATGCTATAGGAAGCTGGTTCTGTTGGAATTTTGTTTAGTTTGAGTAGTGTAATAATTTTACCTTGCTTCCATATGTCAGGAATAATAGTGTTGGTATGAATATGTGCTGATGTTTGCGAGAGCTAGTATTCCCTGTGGGCCCAAGTGTTTAAGGTGTATGTTAGATATGTTGTCTGGTCCAGTAGCCTTCAAATTCTTAATGTTTTTGATGATCTTGGTGGTCTGGTCTGTATTGAAGGGTGTAATGGTCGTGTTGAGTCTAGGTTTTCTCGTGTCTGGCTGTTTGTCTGTCTGCATGTTTCTGGTTGTTGTCTCTGATTAAGTGATTTTTCTTTGCATAGTGATTAACTAGAATGTTTGCTTATTGTGGATATGTTGGGAAATTATTTTGGCTGCGACAGATAGCTGCGTGTGAGGTGTGAATGCTGCTGTTGGAGTGGGTAATGCTGTTGCTCAGTTGTACAGGGATCTTGTCAACCTCTGTATAGAGTATGCTTCTCATGTGTTGGTTGGCTCAACCCACATCCTAACTTGATTGGGTGGAATCAAAGGCTTTTCATCTCATCACTTCCCCACCTCTGACTCTTCAATCCCCCTCTCTTTACTGTCACTCATTCGTGAGCCAGACTCCTTATTGAGTGGACACATTCCCTGGGCTCTCTGATATTGTTTCTATTTTTGGATATTGCCAATAAATTTACTGTTGGAAAGTTCTGAATTTTATATACTTGCGTTTATATTCACATTATTATAGTTAAGTAACTGAATGTTAGTGGTTTTTAGCGATTTAGAAGTTTTCATAGTGTGCTGGCTTAATTTAATTTAAACTTGTGATGGTTATAAATGTTAACTATCTTAACTTGTGCGATGCCGTTACAGAAAGTGTCATGTGCTAGGTGTTGGGTTAATCGGTGGTACTGATTTTAAAGATTACAACGGCAGTCCTATGGCAATTACTGAGATCAGTTTATTTCTTTTGTGAGTTAAGCGAAGAGGTAGTTGATTTAAAATGTAGTGTATGTGAGGTAACAGAAAGACTTGCAACACTTGGTGAGGGCAGGGGTAGGCTTACAGTTGATGAAGGCTGAACCTATACTAATGGTGAAGACGTTAAGTTGAGGGGTGAGGTTAGGAGCCTAGTTTCTACTGTAGGTATCTTATCGGGAAGGTTAGACAGAGTTGAGGAAGGGGTTAAGGTTAGTCTGAGATTAGTAGATGGGGAGCGATTTATAGTAGTTAAGGGTGGAGCTAGGCCATGTACATTAGGTGATAGGAATCCCCCTCCCCCTATTGAGGTTTCGAGCCTGGTTAATATAGGATTTTACTTTTCTGCTGGATCTACTGTGTTTATTAACTATTTTTGTTGAAAACATTCATTGCTTTTGCGTTTTAACTTCAGTAATGTCTAGAAAATGTGTAACCAATGCCAATTTATTTTGTTGTGTGTGTGTGGCGAACTAACATTGAAATCCAAAAAAACAAATATTTTACCACTGGTTAAAAAGGCATATGAATTATATTTTGGATGCAAAGTGGGTGATCAGGACACAAGCTAGGCTCCCCACATATGTTGCAATTCGTGTGCAAGGAGCTTAAGAGCGTGGTTACAAGGTTCACATCCATCAATGCCATTTGCTGTCCCTTTGGTCTGGAGAGAGCCAAAAAATCATTTTAGTGACTGCTTCTTTTGTTTAACAAATATAAGGTTTCTCTTCAAAATCCAAACATGCAATACGATACCCAAACCTGCCATCAGCTATGTGAATATTGCCACTCCAAAATTGAAATTGAACCACAAGCAGCTAGTGAGCTTGCAGATCCAGAATTTCTACCATCCACATCATCGTCACCTCACCTTATTACACAGGCAGAACTAAATGATCTTGTGAGAGATTTGAATCTTTCGTAAAATCATGCTGAACTTCTAGGATCTAGGCTGCAAGGGTAAAATCTTTTAAAAAAGGGCACCAACATAACTTCATGTAGAAAGTGTCAGAATGATTTCATTACCTTTTTCCTACAAGTGATGGTAGTATGCTTTGTAATGATATAGACAATTTAATGGAGTCTTTGGGCATTAACACAAGCTGGAGGAATGGTGTCTCTTCATTGATTCCTCCAAATTAAGTTTGAAGACAGTGCTTCTACACAACTGATATACTTATCCTTCTGTCCCAATTGCACAATTTTTTATCACACCAGCCAAAATAATCATGCCAGAGATTGGGAATCAAATAAGTTACTTTGTAAATGTAATAATTATGCCAAAAGAAAAATAATAGAATCTGTATGTATAGAACAAGATAATTTTAATTTGTGCGAAGGTACTTATAAACTTGGGCCCTTTAATGAGATTCTTGGTCAAAAAATCTCTTCTAGTGTTGGGTGAATGGGATCTAACTTAAGTGTATGAATTTCTTAATGGTCTCTGGCTTTCTAGAATGTTCTTTACCTTTCCTGGATTGTTTCCTTACTCACTTTTGTTCATTCGTTTTTCTGTATCCACCCAAAGAGGATGCCAGTGGGCATCAAAACTGTTGTGGAAATAAACTCCGTCTACTAGTGTGGGTTTTATTCTCACATTTTGACATCCACGTAAAAAAAAAAAAAAAGTGAAGTTTTGCATTTATAATCAGTCTCAACACGGCTTACTAATTTGCTCGATTTCTTTAATGATATTGTAAATATATATGACAAGAACAAAACGGTATATATTATATAATTCCCCCCACCTGTGGCCACCTTGTCGTGGTGGGTTGGCTCCCGTGTTGACCCAGTGTGCTACGTCAGTGGGGGCTTAGCTCCCGGAATGGTCACCCATGCCGGACAGGCTACTAGGGAGACCGGGCTATGAATCACTAAAGTCTTTGGCTCCCAGTATGGGTCTCAAGTGCTGTCCTCCGCATTTGACGCCCTTAGGGCGTCACTGTGTTGGATGGTTGGGTGTCCAGGCTGGTGGGATTGGGGGACTGGTATCTTTGCGCCGTTTGGGGGCAACTTTCACATCACGGGGACCCGTTTTTAAACTTATGGTGTGTCCCCTGGGGACGAGGTACCTCACCCCCTGCTCCCTTTCTCACCAGTAGGCAGTTTCTCGCGTCCCCTGGGTCCGTGTTCTGCAACATTAGTAACATATGGAAACCATTACTTCTTGTCGTAGAACTCGGGTGGTGGTCAACCAGGCCCCCCGAGTCTTCTACCACTGGAAGACCACGTCTTGAGGAGGTCGCCCTTCCTCTGGCAGCGGAATACTTGCACTCTCCTCTTCCATTATCGACCCCAGCCTGTACCTTGAACATGCCCTTGGACATACACCCTCTGGAGCAGGGGTCCCGCCCCAGCCCACCTCAGCCGCCTTCGGACAAGTCAAGTTCCACCCAAGACTTTCCTCCAAAACCCGGCTTCTTGCTCTCCCCGTATGCCCCCCTCATCCGCCGTCAGCCCGCCTCACCACGGAGAGAGCCCAGCGGCGGACGGGGAAGGTCTATCCTATCGACCGTTGGATATCCCAATCCACTTCTATCCTACACCCTCCCTATCCCTTCCAAATGTTCACAGATTCCGAGTGATCCGACCTACCTCTGTGTCCCTTCCGACCAACTCTGAACAGACGTTTCAGGCGATCCGAGCCCGCAGCAACTCCAGCCGCTATGATGTGCGACCACAGAGGGATGGCTTCCTCATAAAATCACGCTCAGCTGCAGAGACGAAAGCCCTGCTCTCCCTCATTGAAGTTCTTGGATGCTCGGTGTCCGTCTCCCGACACCCTCGCCTGAACCAGAGTCAGGGCACTATTTACGCCACCGGCCTATTATCGATCACAGTGAACGAACTCCTGGAGGACCTCGCACCCCAAGGTGTCACTAAGATCCATCGCGTCACATCCCGACAGGGAGGCACCCCCTCCCCCACCCCGCTTCTACTTACCTTCAATATCTTAGGCCCTCCTGACCGTATTGTATGGGGTCTGGGAGACCGCACGTCATGCGAGTTTACTCTCCGCCCATACATCCCAGACCCGACCCGTTGCTTTAAATGCAACAAGTTCGGACACGTCAGCTCAGTTTGCCGACAATCGCACCAACTGTGTGTTCGTTGCGGAGAAATGGCTCACCCAGACAGGTGCCCCAATACACCTAAATGTTCCAATTGCGAAGGCGCACACCCCTCTTCATCCCACGAATGCCTTTTCTGCAAGTTCGAGGAGGTCCGAGGCCTGCAGGTAGTGGACTTCCTTAGCCTCCGAGAGGCGCAAGATAGGGTGCGGAGTCGGGAGGGGAGGCCAAGGGTATCCCACGCCGCTGCCTCGGCTCTGTCCACTCGGCACGCTGCCCTGGTCTGCTGCTCAAACCCCTCCCCCCGACCACTGCTTCCCATCCCTCCTAAAGGAAGTCCTCGCTGGACCTGACGACCCCCTGTACCCCCACCATCCCTCCTCTTCACGCACCTCACCTGTTAAAGATTCCCCAGAAGTCTGGGACCAGGACACCCAGGCCCCGTCCACCTTGAACCCTGCCCTCCCAGCACTCTGCATACACCCGAACCTAACGCCCGGGGTAAGTCGATGAGGCGGAGACGCTGGAGCGAGTCGCCAGACTCTCCGGCCTTTCAACAGGCCTCTCCCTCTTCCCCCAGATCTAAGACGACGGCTCGGACCCTTACACCCCCACTTCGTCTGAGGACCATATCACCTCATCGCAGAAGTCCCTCCAATCTACCCCCACAGACTCTGACAATAGTAGCCGAATTACATGACCCGCCTCCCACGACGAGATCTAATGTGGACAACATCCTCTTCCCCGAGGATCCAGGGGATGCGCACTGGCGCAATTGCATGGTGTGGCCAAAGGATATGAATCTGCCCTTGCCTCCTGGTGCCATTTTTTTCACCCTGGCCGGAACACAGAAGCCCACTAAGAGACCCCTCACCCTCTGAGCCTACGACATTCCCCGAGCTGCCGTGACCCACGCCTCCTGTCTCGCTTGGCTGACTCGACCCCGCAATCTCCGCTGAGGTCGAGTGTCCGACCGATTCCCTCTCTGGTGAACGGCAGACAGCCAGCCATGCCCCTGACCCATCCTTTGCCTTCGCGAACCCCAGATCTCCCTTCACACCCCAACCCCCTAGCACCTACACCTTTACCCATCGCCCATCATCGAATAATGGACCCCCGAAAACTACAATAGTACACTGGAACTGCAGAGGAATATTTGCGAACTACGAAGGTCTTAATTCCTTGATTGCCCCCTTCCCGTCTGGTGTGTCTGTCTCCAGGAGCTAATTCTGGGGACCAGGCCCATACCCTGCCCTACTGGATATTCCTATATCACCACCCCATCTCCTACCTGTACTCGAAGAGGGGCTACCATTCTCGTACACCACGCAGTCCCTTTCCACAATCTCTCTATCCGATCCCCGTTACAGGTGATTGCTACCCGGCTTTCCCTGGATAGACACTACACCGTCTGCTCAATATACCTCCCTCCCCACACTCAAGTCTCCCGCGATGACTTGGTGGAGGTGGTAAAACAACTTCCCAGGCCCCTTCTATTGCTGGGCGATTTCAGTAGTCGCCACCCCTTGTAGGGAGAGAGAGAGAGACCACCTATATGGCCCTGACCCTGATTACTATCATGACCAAGCTCAAGCTCTCCTTCCAGTGCCTCAGTGATGGCTCTCCAACATTCTACCATGCCACCAGCTGCACTCCATCCTGTATAGACCTGTCATTCGTCTCGACCGATGCCCTCCTAGATTTCACATGGCAAGTCCTTCAAGCGGACTATGGTAGTGACCATTTTCCTGTTCAACTCACGCTAAATTGGCCCGCTCAGACCGGTTGGGTACCGGAAAAATGGATTATTGCCAAAGCTAACTGGTCCCCCGCTTCCACGACAATACATCTACAACCCTTACGACTGGCCACTTCCCATTCGACAAATGCATCGCATACTTCGAATCAGTCGTTGTAGCGGCTGCGTGCACTAACATCCCACGATTCTCCGCCTACCCCGGCACCCGACGGGTACCTTGGTGGACCCCAAAGTGCACCGAGGCCATACGCGCCAAGGCTACTCGACGCTTCTACCGTACACGACTCCCCATCCATCGCACGGAAATGCGGCGGGCCAGGGCCATCGTCCGCCATACAAGAAAAAAGCGCACGGGGCTTCTTAGCGTGCCTTTGTGTCCGGCGTCACCACCACCACACCCTCGGCTACCATCTGGAAGAAGGTACTGGGTGTCGAGAGGCGACATGTCCCCTCCCGACCCCGGTCCTCCGGACTAACGACGGACTTCTATATGAACTCAAATCCACCTAGCTTCTACCTTCGCCACCGTTTCTTCCTCCGCGAACAGTTCCTTCGTACCTGCCCCTGACAATAGCTCCTCTTCACCGTCCCCAAACAGCACCGACAATCGGTTGTTCACCATGCGTGAACTACAGGCGGCACTGGCCTCTCGAAGATACCCTTTCTCCGGCCCCGATGGTATCTCGTACAGCATGATCCAGCACATCCACCCTACTTGACAAATTTTCCTACTAGACCTATCCAACCGCATATGGATAGAGGGCACCTTCCCCTCCCAGTGGAGGGAGGCCCATGTAATACTCATCCCCAAACCTGGTAAAGATTGCCTCGATCTCACAAACTACAGACCTATCGCCCTAACCTGTTGTGCTTGCAAAATCTTAGAAAAAATGGTCGCTACGCGACTATCCTTCCTCCTCGAAAATAGTGATTCCTTTCCGGCTACCCAGTCCGGCTTCAAACAATTCCGCGCCACTACTGATCCCCTCCTGCTCCTCAGCCGAGATATACAGAATGCCTTCGACAGTGGACAGTTCGTCTTATCATTTTTTTTTGACATGCAGAAGGCCTACGACACCACCCGTCGGAAAATAATTCCCAGTCAGCTCCAAAATCTGGGTCTCGTCGGAGCCCTGCCGACCTTCATCAGGGGTTTCCTTTCCTCCTCTCCTTTAAAGTTCCGGTGGGCCCAGTCCTCTCAGACACCTTCGTGCAGGAGGACAGGGTCTCACAGGGAAGCATCCCGTGTTCTATGCTTTTCCATAATAATGAACACAGTCTCAAAATGCCTTCCACCCACCATCTGTTCTTTCATCTACGCGGATGACTTCACGAGGCGGGAGCCGTCCGTCGTTCAACGGCAAATTCAGCTCACCATCTATCGGGTGAAAAGATGGGCGACGTTGGTTGGGTTCCGCCTCTCTACCCCCAAGACCAAGTCTATGCTTTTCAGCAGAAGACCCGTAACTCTTCCCGTCCCCTCTGTCACGTTATACGGCGATCCTCTTGAGGTTGTACCCTCCACACGATTTCTGGGCATGATTCTGGATCGATGGCTCAACTGGGTTCCCCATCTCAAACACCTGAAGCAATCCCTCCAACGTCCCCTCGCTCTCCTGGATCACCTCTCCTACACCACATGGGGCGCAGACCGACGCTCTCTCCTTCGCCTTTACACTTCCATGGTGCAGTTGAAGCTGGACTATGGCAATGTTGTATACGGCTCAGCCTCCAAAGCCTTCCTCCGTATCTTGGACCCGGTACTGAATAGGAGCCTCCGCCTCTTCACCCAGTGCCTTCCACTCCTCCCCCCTCCCCCAGCCTCCAAGTGGAATGCAATTACCTCCCTCTCGCCATCCCACTGGGTTTGCTCCTCATGAAGACATACCTTCGTGCACAGAGACTACTCTCTCTCCGCTTCCGTGCGCGGCGATTTCTGAACTCCCACCCCAGGGACCGAGCTAGCACTTCACTGAAGCGATCCACTCATTCCTGAACTTTTCCAACATGCCCACCCCCCTCAGTTATCCCCATCTCATACAGCATCCACCCTCCCTGGCTCCTCACCCCTATAAAGTTTTTCAGGGACCCGTGTACCCTACCAAAGACTACCACGATTGCTACGGTATATAGGTCACTCTTCCGAGAACACGCAACCCAACACCCGGACACTGTCCCCATTTATGTAGATGGTTCCCGCTCGGAGGCTGGTACGGCCGTCTCAGCGGTGATACTGGCCCAGCCGCTTTCTCGAGGCATCAACCTGCCCCGCGAGGCCTCGGTTTTCTCAGCAGAACTCTTCGCGATTATGGAGGACCTTGACATTGTGTGCACCCACCCTGCCAGCTCCTTTGTCATTTATTGAGTCTCCCAAAGCGCACTTCTCTCCCTCGAGAGATTCCCCCCCCCCCCCCGCCCGAATCCGCTCGTCTGCACATCCAGTAAACCTTCCACTTGTTAACAACTTTTCCGACACAAGACAATCACCTTCTGCTGAGTCCCGGCACATGTCGGCATCCAAGGTAACGAGGAGGTGGACCGCACGGGAAAGACGGCCTGCTTACTGCCGGCCTCCTCCTCCTGGCCCCCCTCTTTCTCCAACTTCTTCCCGACTCTCTGTTCCCACTTCCACCCCATCTGGCAACGGGAATGGGACCAGGCCACACAAAACAAACTCCACAAGATCAAACCACAATTAGGATACTGGGCCTCCTCATTCCACCGGTCCCGTCATAAAGAAGTGATTTTACCCAGTCTCCGCCAGGACACGCACGCATTACACATGGTCACCTTATGTCTAAATCGCCAGCCCTGCTCTGCCCTACCTGCCATACCCCCGTCACCGTCGTACACCTGGTCGAATGCCGAACCTGTCCGCTCTTCGTCGCGGTTGTTTACCTCTCTTGTCCAGTATTTCCATACCCGAGCGTCTACAATCCATACTCGCCGAAGGCCTCCCACTTCTTAGCGGAAGCGACTTTCCTCTTCCTCACCCATTTCCATCCGCTTCATAGCATCTAAGTCCATACCCCTCTTACCGCCTATCCAGCAACCGAACCTTACTCAACCCACTAGTTTACCATCGCCAACCCACCACTCTTCCTTGGTACGAATCGGCGGTAAAATAAAGGAAGGGGAAAAAAAAAATTATATTATTCGATTTTCAAAAAGCGTTTGATAAAGTGCAACGTAGAAGATTGTAGCTAAACTTCATTCTTACAGAATTGGTGGCAATGTTCTCAAATGGATCGGAAATTGGCTTCGTGGACGTGAACAAAGAGTGGTCATTAATGGCAAAGCGTCTAACTGGAAAAGTGTAACTAGCGGCGTGCTTCGGGGATCAGTTCTGGGACCAGTTCTTTTTATTATTTATATCAATGACATCGATTTGGGAATTAACATTATAATTTTAAAATTTGCAGATGATACCAAACTAGGGGGACGAACAAAATTAGCGGCAGAACGTTTGCAGATTCAAGAAGTCATTAATAAATTACTTGAGTGGGCATAAATTTGGCAAATGAACTTTAATATAGATAAATGTAAAAAAAACGTTGCATATCGGGAGAAACACTGTTAACCCTTTAACTCATGTTACCAGAACGTATAGGTTTTATTGTCATTCAAAACTAAATATTTTAGTAACTAGTCACTGAAATGATACACATTTTGGGTTCCTTTCCCGACAACTAAATGACATCTATATCTAAACATGTAGAAACATTTATAGAAACGAGGCATTGTAGTACAATTTATATTATTATTTCTGGTGGACCTTAAGGTATCATCCATCATTAAAGGGTTAAAAAAAAAAGTATTTTATGCGCGAGAAGACACTAACTAATGTTATGGAAGAAAAAGATTTCGGTATTATTGTTGTCGACGCTCTTAAACCGAGCAAGCAGTGTACCGAAGGGGTCAGAAAAGCAAATTCAATCTTGGCATTTATTGGTAGATCGTTTGAATTTAAGTCGGAGAAAACACGGCTAACATTATATAATTCCTTAGTACGCCCGCACCTGGAATACTGCGTTCAATTCTAGTCCCCATATTTACAACAGGACTTAGACAGAATGGAGAGAGTGTAGCGACGGGGTTCTTGGATGATTCCTAGACTTAAACAAATCCTACGTTGCCCGTTTGGAAACATTAAATTTATTCTCGCTCGTAAAAGGCAAATTCGGGATTTAATCGAGGTGTTTAAAATGATGAAAGGTTTTGATAATGTCGACGCTAAAAAATATTTCACGTTCATGAATGCAAACAGAACTCACGGTATTGGTTCCAAATTAGAGGGTAAACACTTTAATTGTAATGAAGCGAAATATTTTTCCTTCAATCGTATAGTTAATGTATGGAATGGATTGCCAACCAATGTAGTTCAAAGTAATTCGATCGAATCCTTTAAAAAGAAACTGGATGCGTATCTTGCTTGAAACCCCCAGTTGGAAGCATATTTTCGTGCAAAGAAATGTTATAGAATTTTCACCTGGATTCTTTCCTCTGTACCTTAGAATTTTTATTTTATCTTTAAATTCTTTCCTACTTCTCAACCTCTTTTCTCTGCTTTGCTTTATATCTTTCACTGTTCTTTAAATTTTCTTCCTTCTTTTTAACCCTCCTCCTTAAGCAGTCACCCTCGTGGGGACCAGCCGGTCTGTTGCTGTTTGATGTCCTTTGTATTCCTTTGATATTTAATTTCTTTCACAATCTCTAAATTTTCTCCACTTCCCACAATATCAAGTGTTTTCTCAGTGTAAAGCACTTTGTTTTACATTCACTTTCAATGATCTCATTTCGTACACACCAACAAAACTGGCCATTTCTCTCCTTTATTTACTTTCTAACTTACCCAGAAGCACCACGCCGTCAGCCATACCTCAGCTGTAACAGCCACCACTCGTTTTCTTCCAAATTCCAGTTTACTACTACTACTACTACTATTGCATTACCCAATCCATATACGAGTACATCTTAAATTGGCAAGGCAATGAATTGGCAATGAACATGTTACTTAATTTTTACACTGGTACTGCCACCTACCAAAAAATCTCTGAATTTAACGCAGAACACTGACATCATAGCCCATATTAAAAACTGATATAATTAATGTGTGAATAAAAGTTGAGTTTCTGCAAGTGTAGTACAGTACAAGCAATTTTTGTAAATACAAACTTTGGTCTCCCCTAATGTACCACGAGAGGTATACCCCCAACTGCGATTCTTAAGTATCTTTATGCATTTTCAGTCTTGAGTTCAAGTATTGTAGAGAATGGGAAAGGGGTTCTTTCAGAATGTATGTAGTATTATATTGCTTTAGGGTGTGGAGATTAAATAGAGTCCCTAGTCTAATATTCTCTGCTTTTTATTTGAATTTATTTGTGGAAAGGCAGTTGTACAATTGAGTTCTACAAAAGAAATTGGAAAATTAGTTTTCATTCTTGGGAATTTAGCTTCACTATAGTGAAGTAATAAATTTGGCAAAGGCGTTCCTTGGTAAAAATTTGTTGTACAGCTGAGAGAGCTAGAAAAAAAATTTAGTATATAAAAAAAATGACTTATTTTACTATTTTCCAGGATTAACAAGTTAAGGTTTCGTACCTTAGGAAAACAACTTACCGAAGGAGAGCGTTAAATATTTTGGAAACAATTTCTGCATTCTTATGAAATTGAAACTGAATCATCAATTTTTCTTCTGACAGTTTTCTTGTGCTCATTGCCTTCCTTTCTTTTCTTGAATGAAACAGGTCCCAGAGATTCCCATTTCGAGAGACTTGCAACTCTTTCTTTAAAATTTACTTCAAAGTTTCTTGATAACCAACTCTTGTGCAGAATGGGACAATAAAGCCCACACTAATGAACGGAGTTTGTTTCTACAACAGTTTCGGTGCCCACTGGCATTCTCTTCGGGTGGATACAGAAAAAAGAATGGGATTAGTTTTTCTCTATCCACCCGAAGAGGATGTCAGTGGGCGTCGAAACTGTTGTGGAAATAAACTCCATCCATTAGTGGGTGCTTTGTCCCATTTTGACCTCGACGTAAAAGTGAAGTTTGCATTTCTTGTGCAGAATATCCTTTCTCTGTCACAGAGGGCAATTTAAGTCCACTTCTACAAGCCTGAAAATAAGTTTATAGGGACTTATCCATTCATTTTTTTGTATTAGACTCCTAGGTACAGTTGCAGAAGGAAGCTAACTGAAATAAAATCTATGGAAAGGACTTAGTGGTCAGAGTACATTTTCTGTAAGTCATTTAAAAATAATTAGGAATACATTGAGTATTTTCTGAATTTTAGAGTTCAGTATTCTTTCCAGAGACTTCATTTCTTTGTCAAACCTGTTACTTAACTGTGCTTGCATTAGTTACAAACATTCCTTTATTTCAAAATTGGTAATAAATTTTTTTTGATGGACAAACTGTTCTTACTCCCAAAAAGTATGAAAATCGATGAGATATGTGATATGATCTAAAAAAGCATAGAAATATTACACCTCCACTATTCACAATAATAAGCAAGTGTCTTAGACCACCTGGCACTTGATCAGGCAAATAGCTATATGAATAACTTCATTAATTAGAAGACAAAAGTTATGGATGTTATTTTAAGGAACATTTCTACAAATAAAATGTGATTATACGACAGCCTATCTTAGTCAAGTTTTAGGGAACTTTACTTGAATTCTACCTGATGCTGAGGTGTTTTTGTTGGAGGGGGATGAGAGATCATAAATTCATAAATATTCCTCAGAAATACAGGAAAGTAATGAATAGGGTTGCTTACCATCTAAGGTCATATGATAGGCAGTACCTACAGGTTTTGGTGGGATCCAAACCACTACGTACACTACCAAGAAATCTGATGCATGAAAACAAACCTTTAAATGGATGTAAAAGCTAATAGGTACAAAAATTATTGTATAAGAGGTCCATAGAAGATTAAGAAATAGTTGTCTGGAGCACTGACTAAGTAGGCCAGTGAATCACTGTAAATGAACATACAATTGCCTACGCCAATGCTTCCAGATTTGAGATTTATAAAATATATCGGAGACCAGTCCACTAACCATGGCTTCTATTATCTTATTGACTGACTCACCAAGCCTAGTGATAAATCGAAATACAAAATTGCGAATGACACTGGCACAGTTAGGCACCTTATTGACTACAAACAGCATACTGACACGAAGGAGCACCATTTACAAATCTTGGAGTCCTTAATAAACTCCTAAAAATATTATATGCAACATATAATTTCCTCAAATTATACATCCTGTAGTTCCATTACAAATGAACTGTATACATTGGAGTACAAAAAGTTTTGAACAAATTCAACTTAACACCTAATGTACACATGAAATTTTCTAACCAAAGTATTTTCCTGAGCATATAATTGTCTACATTGCCTTCGAATATCACAGTCATCTGAAAGACTATCAGTTAGTATGTGGCTAAGATACTTAGTCTGGGTTACTTCTGACACCACCATACCATTCAATTGAAATTCAAGAAATTTTATATATTTGTAGGCCTTGGTCCTCATAATCATAACATGACTTTTAGCTGGATTATATTTTATATTGTTATCCTTCCCATACCTTTCACACACCTTCAAAAGTGTGCTAAGTCCTTTTACAGATGGAGAAATAAGAACTAGATCATCTGCATACATCAGATGATTAACAATCATTGTACCAATATAGCAGCCTATTTTACAGGTGTTCAGCACAACAGATAGATTATCCATATAAACATTGAATAAGTAGGGGGATAGTATCCCTCCCGCCTGACACCAATGGTCACGGAGAATGGCTCTGAATTTTAACCCCACTCCATCTTACAATCATTGTCTGGTGATTATACCAGAATAGTAATACCGTATATTGGGGCGTATAAGTCTACGGTCCAGATTAGTTGATCCCCTGACTTTCAATTTCAGATTTAGATTTTAGCCTATTCTGGGTGTTTAAGTAAAATAAAAAAAGTAAAACTTTGTCAGAACCTTGTAAAAATTAGTTATCAAATCCTTCATAATCATCATCTGACATCATAAGTTCATTATATACATCCTGAGATACATTTCCAAGTGCTTCGTCATATGGATCCAATTCAGATGACCAAAAGCGAGCTAATGCAGGACTGAGGGCCTATGACAGGTAGACCTGTCTTTAAATACAAGCTAAAGTGGTAAGTTCATTTTTTAGACTGGGCCTATAAGTTGACTCCCTACTTTAGGGGCATAATTTTAAGCTTAAAATACCGACTTATACGCCCCCAATATAGGTATACGTATCAAGTAACTAGGTACATTACGATTTACAAGTTTCATGAATAATTTGTCATGATTAACATGATCAAATGCTTCAGAGGTATCCAGGCATCCGTTTACACCGGAAAGTGTATAAAGCATCAGTGAATCCGTGCATATAAATTATAAAGTGAAATTCCATTAAAATTAAGAAGTGCAATACAGTTTACATAAATTACCACCAGTTTAACGTGTATATTTAGATCGTAATACGGTTGGCATTCGAGAAAAGTTTGAAACAAAGCAGGAAAAAGGTCATAAACTCCCGTGACCATCGAAAGGAAAGAAAAAAAGTGTTTTTCTCGTTACGATAATTAATGAATAGCATGACCATGGGTCCAAATTCTCACTTAATCTGCAATTTGTGTAATCTGGAACCAACTGAAAATGCAGCAATCAGATGTGACTTGTCGAAAACTTCACGACTATATCTGCATAAATTGGGATGATAGGAAAATATTCCTCGTCTTGAACGCTAAACAGATTGCGAGAGTCAAATTTCTGTGATGCATGAGCACAGACTGTAACCTCCTTTGTGGTATTTAAAGAAATGGAGAAAGCGAATTCGAGTGTTACAGAAAAGGAGGGAATAATGGGGAAACAAGAGTTCAGAAATGTCCCAATGCAGCGACGGGTGAATAGGAGAGAAGAGCAAATGACAATATAATACAGAATGAAGACGTAAAAAGAATAGTAAAAGTTGCGATGAAGTAAAACTGCCCAACGAGGAAAATGATAAAAAGATAAAAACTAAAAACGTAGGAAATACAGTCGAAGAAAAATATCAAAATTAAAAACAGAAAAGAATCAGATAAGAAATAGAAGTATAGAAAGTACCTCGTATGTAAATACTACGCAAAAGGGTACTGCAGATATCGGGATGAGCAATGTATTTATGCACATCCCACGTTATGCAACACATTACACAACAGGATATTGCAAATTTGAAAAAAAAAGTGCAAGTTCCACCATCTTATTGTCTGCAACACTCGTACAAGCTATGGGAGGTGCAAATACGACCAAAACTGCCGTTCCACACCACCACACCACCACCCACCCTCAAAGGAACCCGACAGCTGAGCAGACGAAATCAGCAACAGAGAGCTACCAGTTTTTTAGATGTAGCCCACACAATCCAACTATTGAATACCATCCAGCAAATATAAAGCAAACTGATAAATACAGGGATCCAAGAGCCGTACAGAAGGCATACAGAAAGACACTACATGCGATATCGGGACAACAGGTATCGAAACAGATAGAGAGGAAAATTCTCGGACGATCACAAGGCAACGAAACGGGCACCCCCATTGGAAACGAATCGGAACCACATGTATGTAAAAGCCATAGAGAAAAAATAAAAATAATGGTAGCCAACATTCAGGGCCTTAAATCAAACCATTCCCCGGACAAAGTTTTATACCTGAAAGGACTCGTGCAAGAAACCGGAGCAAACTTTGCATGCTTCACAGAAACCCATCTGAAGGACTGCCAGGCGAACTGTGAAAACTGAGTTTCGTATTGACAAAAAAATACAAATTGACAGCTATAACATCCTCCGAGCCGACAGAACAGCCAGACGTAAAGGAGGATGTGCTATTTACACAAGCGAAAGGCATATGGCAGAAATGACTATAAGTACTTCAAACAGCTACGTAGAATGTGTCGTGACCGGAAAATTCGCCGTAAACATTTTCGCCGTAGGAAAATTCGCCGTAAACATTTTCGCCGTAAGACAAATTCGCCGTAAGGATATTTCGCCGTAAATAAAATAAAATTAAAATTAAAAAAAAAGTTTAACTGAACCCTTATAATAAGACAAATTCGCCGTAAGGACATTTCGCCGTAAATAAAATAAAATTAAATAAAAAAAAAAGTTTAACTGAACCCTTATAATAGCCGGTGCTGGTTAAGTGTGCGGTCTACCTAGCTTCGAGCAGTCTACCACAATTAAGATTCTTTATACTGTACGGCATTGACGATTGGTTAGGTTAAGTCGTGATAGTTTGGTTAAATAAATTTCTTAAATAAATTCCTTATCTTGCTTTGAAACTCACTATATAGGAGGAGAACGAGGCCGAGGCGCGCGAAGGCGAAGAATGGAGCCAACATTTCCTATAGAATTGTGGAATGTTGTCGAAAGAACTCATAATAATATGCCGAGAACGAACAACAGTATAGAAGGCTTCCACAATGCAATACAAAGCTCTATTACTAACATGCATCCAAGTATCTAGAAACTCATAACCAATTTGATGAAGGAAGAGAGTTTATTTTTAAGAAGTTTTATCACTGACTTTTACCATTGAATAAAGACTTGCCTTTTTAATGCTTATATAATACCCTTTATCATCCATTGATTATTTTTAAAAAATTTTACGGCGAAATGTCTTACGGCGAATTTGTCTTACGGCGAAAATGTTTACGGCGAAAATGTTTACGGCGAATTTTTCCTACGGCGAAAATGTTTGCGGCGAAATTTCCTAGAACCAGAATGTGTAGCAGCAAAAGTTGAAAAATTACATATGGTACTAATTGTAATGTACAGACCCCCGAACACGCGAACTTCAAAATCCTCAGATTCCACTACAGAGGTAAGAAACTGGGTGAAAGATCTACATTCTCCAACCCCAAATATTTTTCTTTGTGTTGATTTTTATTTTCCATTCATGAAATAGAAAAGGATAGGAAAAAATATAAGTATACATCAGGTCAAGGGGGGCACACGGGAAGACCAGGAGCAGGTAAAAATGCTACTAACTGTGGCTGATGAATTTGTTAACACAAGAAATAACAGAAGAGACAAGAAAAAACAACTGCCTAGATTTGGTATTCACAAACAACAGCAACCTAATTGATAACAGAAATATCCCCAACAATAATATCGGATCACAACATTATTGAAATAATAACCAATGTAAAAGCAACAGGAAAGAAGAACACGAACAACAACAGAAAGAAGGAAATTCAAAATTTTTAATTTTCACTCCAAAGCTATAAACTGGGAAGGTGGTGTCTGCAAAGTAATAGATTGGAAAAACCATCTTCAAGGTCAAGACAACGGAAGAGATGCTAATGACCTCAGAGGAGAAGACGCTGGAAATTGTGGAGAGAGATGTTCCAAAAATACAACAAAGAGGAAAGCGAAGCAGGTTCGAGTGACAAAAGAGGTCATTGTTCCGAAAAAGAAAGTGACTGAAAAATTAGGTAACTGCAAAGACAACAACGTCAGAAAAATATTAACTGATAAACTGAAGGGTATCGATTGCGTCAAACAGGAACTAATTGAGAAGCATACAGAAAAAGACGACGACGACGCTGTAAAAGCGATAAAGGTTAACTTAACGTACGGACTTCTATAATTTTGCGAAAAGGAAGTCGAAAAATCACACTACTATCGGACCTTTGAAAAATGAAGACTGCTTTATCTGATGATTTAACAGAAGTATTTGAAATATTTGTAGTATTTGAAGTATTTGTAATCGTTGAGCCCCTATATTGGATATGGAGACGATCCCTAGACACGGGAGAAATATTGGGGATCCTGAAGAGCGCGAGCATAGTCCCAATATATAAAGGAGATGAGATGTGAGTGACACTGGCCTATAGTTTTTGGCCTCGGATCCATCTCACTGAAATATTTGAAAGAATAGTTAGACAAAATCAATGACTTTTTGGAAACTCGGAAAAAATTAAATGATAACCAACATGGATTTTGGGTCAGGCAGATCATGCCTATCACAACTAATGGAACACAACAACAACATTATTGATGCACTTGAAAGTAATGACAACTATGATGTACTATACACAGACTTTGCCAAAGCGTTCGACAAGTGTGACCATGGAATCATAATACATAAACTGAATTATATAGGAATAACAGGAAAAGTAAGGAAATGGATATATAATTTCGTTAGTGAGCGGCGGCAAGTCTTTACAGTGCAAGGAATATCTCTATCAGAATCAGGTGTCCTCAGCTCAGTACCACAAGGAACAGTATTAGCTCCACTACTCTTCATAATCATGCTAACTGACAGAGATGAGGCCGTCATCGGAGACAGCACAGTAACATCCTTTGCCGATGACACAAAGATCAGTAGAAAAATAAGAAACCCAGAGGATATAGGATCTCTACAAACAGACATGAGCAGAATCTACGAGTGGATGGAAGACAACAATATGAAGTTTAACACAGAGAAATTTCAATTGTTACGGTACGGAAAAAGAGAGTAACTATACCCCAAATGGGCAGGAAATTAAGAGAAATTTTAAAGCAAAAGATTTAGGAGTTGTAATGACTGATGATGCGAAATTTGAAACAAAATAAGATAGCAGTAAACAGAGCAGAGAATAATGGCAGACACTGAGAACCTTTAAACGAAGGGATAGGCATATAATGAGTCCTCTATTGAAAACGCTGAATACCGAAGTTGGAATACTGCTCGGTCCTAACATCCCCATATAAAAAAGAAGACATTAGTCAGCTCGGAGGGGTTCAGTGAAGCTTCATAGCCAAGATCAATGGGTGCAAAGAACTAAATTACTGGGAAAGGTTACGTGAATTAAACCTATATTCACTGGTAAGGACAAGAGGGAGATACACCATTATTTACACTTGGAAAATAATGGAGAAACTAGCTCCAAATCTTACCCTGAACACTATAATCCCCCAAACAACAGTGGGAAGTAGAAAAGGAAGACTGTGTCGTGTTCCCAAACTAAAGGCTAGACAGGGGACATCCTTAACCCTGAAAGAAAATAGTTTTGTTGTGAAAGGACCAAGACTGTTTAACCGGCTGCCCAAAGAACTAAGGAACACGAGTGGTGTTGTGGTGGACGTTTTCAAAAGAAGATTAGACGCCTGGCTCAGAACAATCCCCGATGAGCCTGCCGTGCCTGGCTATGTGAGGTGGAGAGTACAAGAAACCAACTCTTTACTTCACCAGGCCATCTGAGGAGGGGCGGCAAGCTTGACCTTCGTGAAATGAGGAATCATCGCACGGAACATTTGAAAGGTTGAAGGGAATGTGTGTATATATATATATATATGTATATGT
>JAJOZX010006212.1:0-15000 GCA_023014485.1 Bathynomus jamesi | reverse complement strand
AAAAGCGGTCGAGACAGGTGAGCAGATAACGTTGGCCTTGAATCACTGGAAGAGGGCCAACAATGTCTACATGAATTACTTCAAATCGCTGGGATGGGGGCGGAAATGCGTCAAAGGGGGACCTGGTGTGCCTTTGGACTTTGGCACGCTGGCAGGCAAGGCACGTTTTGGTCCAATGTTTGACATCCTTCCGCATCGAGGGCAAACAAAGCGAGAGGTAACCAGGTGTTGCGAAGCACGGATACCAGGATGGGAGGGCTTATGAAGATCCGTGAAGACTGCTTTTCTGTGACATGGAGGGACATAAGGGCGAATAGCAGCTGTTGATACGTCGCAATAGAGGGGCACAGACAATCCTGGCATACTCATTTTCTTGAGGGAAAGTGAGTGAGTGGAGTCTTCTCTGAGCAGGTCTTGTAGTTCCGTATCCCTATCTTGATCCTGTGCAATAGCATTCCACAGTGTAGAGCTGAGGGTAACAGAAGTAATCTCTACTCTTGAAAGTGCATCCGCTGGAGTATTCAAGACACCTTTGATGTGGCGGATATCTGTGGTAAATTGCGAGATATAATCGAGTTGCCTGATGACTCTGGGAGAGTGGTTACAGCTGTTTTTATTGAAGACAGTGACCAAAGGTTTGTGGTCGGTAAAAACACAAAACTCTCGGCCTTCAAGGAAATGTTGAAAATGCTTCACGTTTAAGTAAATAGCAAGAAGTTCACGTCCGAAAGCACTATAACGCGTTTGGGCTGGCTGCAGCTTTTTCGAGTAAAACGCGATGGGTGCTTGTTGACCGTTAATGGTTTGTTCCAACACTCCACGATCGCAACATCTGAGGCATCGACCGTCAGAGTTAGGGGGGCATCACTGATAGGAAATGACAAAGACAATGCACTATTGATAGCATTTTTGGCATTGTCGAACGCCTGTAAACTATCGCTACACCATAACAATTTCGTTACCTTGCGTTTGTGTGTGATCATAGCGTGTAGAGGAGCAAGAACACTAGCACAGTTTTTAATGAACTTGTGGTAATAATTTACCAAACCTAGAAACCGACGTAACTCACGCTGATTATTTGGCATTGGGTAATTTTTAATCACTTCACACTTGTCCTGAAGGGGGGTAATTCCGTGCTGCGAAATCGTGTGACCAAGAAATTCCAAGGTTGGCTGTGCAAACACACACTTAGATGCATTAATAGTAACACCGTATTGTTCTAAGCGTTGAAAAAGGAGTGAAAGATGTTCCTTATGTTCCTCTTCCGTTGAGCTGGCCACAAGCAAATCATCGATGTAGGCATAAACAAAGTCTAAGCCTCTGGTGACCTCATCTATAAACCTCTGAAAGGTTTGCGCAGCATTCCGTAGCCCGAACGGCATCTTCACAAATTCGAATAACCCAAATGGTGTACAAACTGCAGTCTTGGGAATATCCGAAGGCTCTACGGGAATGTGGTGGAAAGCCTTAACGAGATCTATTCTACTGAAGATAGATTTGCCGTGGAGAAGAGAAGTAAAGTCTTGGACATTTGGTACCGGATATCGGTCCGGGATGGTTGTCGAATTCAAAAACCGGTAATCCCCACATGGTCTCCAGTCTCCTGACTTCTTCTGGACCAGGTGTAGGGGAGAGAGGACCAACTGCTTTGGAAGGTCTTATTATCCCAAGATCCAGCATAAGCTGGAATTCCGATTTGGCAGCTTTCAGTTTGTCCGGGCAAGACGTCTGGGTTTTGCAAACACAGGGGGACCTTTTGTTGTAATGTGATGGGTAATGGTGTGCTTAATGGTATCACCCATCTGCATAGGTTGAAGAATTCCTGGATATCGTTGGAAAAGGCACTGGTACATGGAATTAGGGGAACGAGGGAAAGTGCAGAGTTCGAGGCGTCCGGAAGGGCAACCTGTTTGGCAAGAACAGAAAGCAGTGTGGCCTGGTCGCATAAGCGTCGCTGTCAAGATCCACCAGGAGTTTGAAATGCTGGAGGAAGTCAGCGCCGATTATGGGATGCTGCACTTTGAGCACAGATGAAAATCCACTTGAAGGATCGGTGAAGGCCCAAGTTTAGTTCACGCGACTGAGTACCGTACGTGGGTATGCGTGAACCGTTAGCAGCGTATAGAGGCGGAGATTCCGAGTGCTTATGACCAGATTTTTGAGGGAATACACTGACTGACGCTCCGGTATCGACCAAGAAATGACACCAGAGTTCCTGTCCTTTATGAATAACAGGTTGGCAGTGCGAGTACTAGACGCCATTAGGACTCGCTGCTGGGGTTTTCCGACGAAAAATTGCAAGGGGGGATGCACTTCCTAGCCTTCTTTCCAAAATTTCGAGTGGTAGAAGCAGATCTTCCCGGAACTCGAACGATGCCTCTTCGTAAATCTTGACCGAGAATGGCTTCTTTGCCGTTGATTTTGTAGCAGAGAACAAACGTGGTTGAGTCGTTGACTTAACTCTTTCACTTTCAACTCCAGTTCCGATTGTGTGTTCACGTTGTTGACCGGAGCTGTGTCAATCTCTACTACTTTGTCGGCAGTTTCTGCTAGTTTATCAACTGGAGTAGCAGGATCCATAGTGGCCAAGACACGCTGAGCTGAGAGGAAGTTTCTGCAAGAACAACTGTCTAAAGATGTCCTTATCGAAGGTTGTGCGCGTTCGCCTAGAGCGCACTGCATAGCCCTCAGCATTTGAGTGGGCTTACGGTCTCCAAGTTCTTCTTTTGAGATTAACTGATGTAGTTTCTCACGCTCGGAGACAGTGGTGCGGCACAGGATGGCAGACTTCAGATCGTTGTATGGGTCCTCACTCGTGGAAGTAGATATGATGACGTCACGGACTTCAGAGATGATGCTCGCTGGTAGAGAGGACAAAACATGATCGTATTTCGTCCTGCTAGTGGTGATCCTTCCCAAGTTGAATGTGATTCCACTTGGTGGAACCAAATAAATGGATCACCCGGCCAGAAGACGGGGAGCATTACGCTCAAGTGGGAGATGGCACCAGCGTCGTCAGGCATCTTCTCCTATGCTTGTGACGTACAAGCAAGACGACAAGTTCCCAACGAAGGAGTGGAGGTTGAGACGAGCGCAGGCACAGAGCGCACGGGCAGGGGTGAGGGGCAGAGGGCACGAGCGACATTACAGTCTGGTCCTAGTCGCTCGGGTGAAGGGGGTGATGGGCAGAGGGCACGAGCGACGTTACAGTCTGGTCCTAGTCGCTCGGGTGAAGGGGGTGATGGGCACGAACGACATTACAGTCTAATCCTAGTCGTTCGGGTAAAAGGGGTAATCCAGCTCCGGGTCATCAATTGTTGGTTTACGTCGTCGTCGTCGTTGGCCTAGGCAAGCTACGGCTTGGGACCGTAGCGCATCTATCCGGTATAGGTTAACCTGGATGATGTAGCCATAAGCACTGCCGCTAGTTAAGTGCCAACCAGTGATTATCTCACTAGCCGTATTGAGTCCGTTAGGCGAAACTGCGACAGTACCAAAGGTGGAAAATATAACCTTTGGTTTTCTATTATTTATTTGTAAAATGGACATGGCATTAGATTAAAATAAATATTTGAATATAAATAATTAACTGACAATTGTGATATATAATTAATTATGTTTACATACAATAAAATAATATAGTATACATAAAATTAGTATTAATGTGGTTCACAATTGAATTATAATGGGGTAACTAATTTAAAATGAATTTATACTATTCCGAAATTCAAGACGGTAAAATTAACATTTATCTTGAAACTAAAATAAGAGTATTCACTACACGTGGATGACACTTTCTTAATATTTAACCATCCTTCACACGTAAAACTTTTTCTTGATTATCTTAATAAACAACATAGTAATATTAAGTACACATGTGAAAACGAAACAAATAATAGTTTACCTTTCCTGGTTGTTTTAGTTAAACGGGCTCATAATAAGTTCCAAACTTCACTATTTCGAAAACAAACTTTTACTGGCTTGGGAACCAATTATTTAAGTTATGTTTTATAAATATAAGATTAGTGCTATAGTAACATTATTAACAAGAAGTTACCGTATTTGTTCGGATTACTTTTCGTTAAACGAAGAATTTAAATTTTTAAAACTACTTTATTAACAATTACTACCCTTCTAATCTATTCGATAACCAATTAAAGAAATTTTTTAAATAACACTTTTAATACTAAACTCCCCATAACTACAGTACAAAAAGAAACCAGATATATAAATTACCTTTTTATGGTTATTTATCATTGCGTATTCGAGGTGAATTGTCCAAACTGCTCAAGTCTAGTTATCCCCAAATAAATTTTAGATTCGCCTTCGTCAACCCACTTAAATTATCAAATTTTTTAAAGTTCAAAGATGAATTCCCCAAACCTGTATGCCCCAATGTTGTTTACAAATACACGTGCGACAGCTGTAAGGCTGCGTATATTGGCAGCACTCAACTCCAACTGGAGGTGCGCCTTTCTCAACATTTGGGCTTGTCAGTCCGTACCAACCGTCCCCTCAGTAGCCCTCCACAATCCGCAATTAGAAACCATAGTAATGAAAACAACCATCCCCTTCACAAAACTCAGTTTGAAATTTTAACTAGATCCAATAACCTCACAGAACTCCGATTTTAGAATCTTTGTACATCTATAGAAACAAACCCTCCATTAACAATAATAGCTCATCCTACAAATTACAGCTCTTCTAACTAACCAACCGATTCTCATAGACATATCCTTTCTAATCCTCTGACCATCCAGTGTTCTCTTAGGCTTTGCCAAGTATGGAGGTGGATGTAAACATTGTGTATTTACCTATTGAGGTAATTTAATTTGATTTTAATTTTTTTATAGTGATGAAATTTAAATGATTTTAATTTTGTATTGATGCAATTTTCATTTTGCTTTAAGGTTTTAATTTTAATGGTTTTAATATTATATTGATGTAATTTTCACTTTTTACTTTTGTTTTAAGGTTAAGACTTAATTCACTGATGATGACAAAAGATTTGTCGAAACGTCTGAAGTACAAAAAATAAATGAAAATGTTTGCCGTTGTTGTTGGTCCTTCTGTTCATCTGTAAGCTCCGTTTCCCTAAGGAGAAGTCAATAGCTTTGATATATATATATATATATATATATATATATATATATATATATACACACACACAAACTCAGAATGGTCCCCTGAGAAACATGTTAAACACAGACCGTGCATGGAACAAGGCACTCTTCTGGGAAATTACATCCACTATAGTTCGAATAAGTAATGATACATGACAAATACTATAGTTTTTTCTTTTTCATGGTGGAAAGCCCAACGTGGGCACCGGGTTACTCGCAAAGTGGCCCCAAAATATAGCTTCCCTCACCAGCTATCTGCAAAGCAAATAGGATCCAGCTTTGGCACAGGATCTAGGGTTTACAGCTTATACCTAACCTACTACATTCAGAACATCAATATACACAAGAAACTCGTTGCATTCACGTCGGATTGAATACATCAAAGAAAAAGGGGTAACTTGTATTTTTAGCCAAAAAACAAAATTTAAACCTCAACCGGGACATTGAGCGTCCACTTTTCAAGGCACATAACACGTCATGTATCATTACTTATTTGAACTATAGTGGATGTAATTTCCCAGAAGAGTTCCTTGTTCCATGCACGGGATGTTATACAGGGTGGGCCGTAAGTTTCCATACATATGAAAAATTAAACGTTTGTTTTTATGTTTCAGATACCCTAAGAATATGCGTTTGATGTAAGATCTTGTTTACTGATGAAGCAAATTTTTACGTCAATGGAGAGGTTAATCGGCAAAACATACGTTATTGGAGTAATGCTAACCCTAACTTGCTGAGTCCGACGAAGATGCAAGGTGCCGGTAAAGTGATGGTGTGGGCCGGGATATGGGGTGACAGAATTATTGGACCAATTTTTGTCAGTGGAAATCTTAATGCCGAAAGGTATCTTAACATGTTGCAAGAAGAGATTTTCCCATCCCTGCTAAACGAGGAAGGTAACTTCCCAGTTTACTTCCAGCAAGATGGAGCTCCACCTCATTATGGTCTTCACGTGCGTCGGTATTTGGATCAGCAGTTTCCGGATGCTTGGATTGGTCGGCGTGGTCCTGTGGAGTGGCCTCCCAGATCCCAGATCTCACCCCCCTTGATTTCTATCTTTGGGGGCACTTGAAGGCCATGGTGTATCAGGAAAAGATACGAGACATAAATCATCTAAAGGAACGTATCACCAACGCCATTACAAGCATAACGTCAACTGTGCTAATGCGTGTTCATCAACAGTGGGGAACACGTATTGAAATGTGTTTTCAAAACAATGGCAACCATGTAGAGCATATTATATAAATAAAAATGGTTGTCCATAAAAAATGTTTATTTTTCCTATGTATGGAAACTTACGGCCCACCCTGTATATATATATATATATATATATATATATATATATATATATATATATATATATATATATATATATATATATATATATTAGTGATGTAGGTCACATCCGCACATTTTT
Source organism: Bathynomus jamesi (assembly GCA_023014485.1). Classification (NCBI taxonomy): domain Eukaryota; kingdom Metazoa; phylum Arthropoda; class Malacostraca; order Isopoda; family Cirolanidae; genus Bathynomus; species Bathynomus jamesi. The sequence goes on along the minus strand of JAJOZX010006212.1, from coordinate 8,460 downwards.
TCGCATCCGCATCCGCACTTTGGACTGCGGATGTTGTGCGGATGTGGACCGTTGAGATAAAGCGTCATTAATAAGCGGAAATTATCAAATTCTACTATAATAATAGAACTAGTTCATTGTGCGCAAAAGTGATGCAAGCGACAAGACGAGAGGCTGTTCTTGTATAAAGTTACTCTCTTGCAACCTACTTAGATCCACGTTACAAAGCTAAGTTATTTTCACCTAGTACATTAGAACGAGTTAAATCATCACTTGGCAAAGCAGTTGAAGAGCTTCAATCTCTTGAATCTGTCGCTTCGCCACCCACCAAAAGAATAAAAGTTTCAGTGACAGAACCAACACCTTCAACAAGCAAATCTATCACAGAATCTGTCTCTCAGTTTCTTGAGTCAAGCAGCGATGACGAGACCTACGCGATGTCAAAAGATGTAGTAAAAATGATCGAGAGCTATCACCAAGAAAAACACCTGGCTGCATGTGACAATCCTATTAGTTGGTGGAAAAATACGCAGAATATCTATCCATACTTGAGTAAACTTGCAAGGAAACATTTAGCACGTCCTCCAACAAGCGTACCAAGCGAGAGATTATTTAGCAGTGCTGGATTAATATATGATGAAAAGAGAAACAGACTGGCAGCAGAATAGGCAGAAAAATTAATGTTCCTTAAGCATAACCCTCCTATAATTAAGTTTGAATATTAAACGATGAACATCTTAGTTTACTTTATTTTAATTACTCATTTATAAATATGCCTAATAAAACTAAACTTAATATAAATAGTTATCAAGCTAATTAAAGATCTCTTTCTATAAGAGTGGAGGTTGGGGAAAGAGGTCGGGTAACACAATTATGGTTTCTAATTGTGGCTGAAACTCAACAAAATATAACGAATTTATTTGCAGACGAATTCACTAATTGATTTCTATATTAGTTAGATGCTTGCTATTATTTTATATGTTCAGGGAAAAGTACAGCAATTATTGTACAATTAATCAATTATACTACATTATAGCAACAGCTCTCTATATATAATAACTTATTATATACGTTAAACAACAAATCTCGAATATATCCTAAAAAGGAACGAAAATGTAGACATCCGCATCCATCCGCGGATGTTGGAATCAAACATCCTCATCCGCATCCGCGGATGTGAAAAAAATGACATCCGCTACATCACTAATATATATAATATATAATTAGGGTGATTCAAAAAAATCAGTTTTTTTTTTTAATTGTTCAACCTGTATTTTTGTTCCCTATGACAAAAAAGTAGTGTATGCCAAATTTGGTGAATTTTAAATAAAATTTACTATGTGCTACCAGGCGTCAAAGTTTCCCTCTTTTTCAATTTGTTTGTTTTTACAACTTATGATTTTATGTTTAATTGTTTATATTTCAGAATTTTTAATTAATGGTTTATACTAGCTTGCTTTTAATTGTTGCTTGGAACTCGTAATTTTGATACCAATTAATCGATTATAGAAGCTAGGCCTAACTCACCATCACCCAGTTGCTCATTTGGGAGAAGTTCTGCAAGAAAAGAAACTGAAGTATGGCTAATTGGGCAGCCCTCTGCAGTACTAAAAACATCCGTATTACCATCAGAGAAGGAAATGATGGCCCTCTTCATGCACTACAGAAATATTAAAAAACAAGACATTAGAGAATCATGCTGCTATACTGCAGATGATGTGCTAGCAGTTTGGAAAAAAGCAGGAATACCAGCAAAACAAAGAATACATGTAGTAGATAAAATTCAAGGAATACTGAAGGAATGACAGCTGCTTAAGAAAAACAAAGCAAACAAATTGAAAAGATCACAAAATTTAAATAATAAAGAAGAAAAATGGAAAGATAAAACTGAAAAACTTATTTGACATTGCTCATGAGAATGCTATGCAGCTTATAAAAATAGAAGATGATAAGAAATTCTTGAAAATGCAACGTGAGAAAGGACGTCATGGAAAAATGGGTACCATTGATAAGGCTGTTGCTAAAAAAGAGCAAAGAGCAGCAGAAAAGCAACAACGTTATGAAAAGAGGAAAGCAGAAGAAGAGATCAAAAGAAAGAAGAATGAAGAGGCTGTCATACTCACCAGTACATAATCAGAATCAGAGGAGAGTAAAAGTGATGAATCTGGTTTCTGTGCTGCACAACCTTCAACATGGAAAAGTAAGGTTGGCAAACGTAGAAAATTGTTTGATGATAAATTATTAGGAAGTCTTGATGTTGCAAAATTGAGTGACAGAAATGCGTCTCTTTTTAATGCAAACAATCAGACATCGCTTGAATGGGACATCTGCAAACAAATAAAATGCATGTGTTTCAATACAACGGCAGCCAACACTGGTCCTAGAAATGGTGCAGCTATTCTTCTAGAACAAAAATTCGACAACGATTTATTGTGGCTGGCATGTCGACACCATATATTTGAAATTATGCTGGAAGCTGTTGTTTCAAAGTCTTTATCACCATCTTCTGGCCCAGATATAGTCCTTTTTAAGAAGTTCAGAGAAAAATGGTCAAGCATTAATAAGGAGGACTACGAAACAGCATTATCAGATCCAGATATCTATGAAAATATTCATGGCATCAAAGATGACATAATTATATTTGCAACAAATCAACTAGATACATTCCAACCAAGAGACGATTACCTAGAACTATTGCAGTGAACAATTATTTTTTTGGGAGGTGAACCAAAAGGTGGAATCAAATTTAAACATCCAGCGGGACTTCATCGGGCTAGGTGGATGGCCAAAATTACATATTCATTAAAAATTTTTATGTTCAAATCTCAGTTCAAAATTTCAGTAAAAGACAAAAAAGGACTAAAAGACATTTGTCTATTTGCTACTCGGTTATATGTAAAGGCATGGTTTACAGCTCCTGTGCCATCTTGCGCTCCTCGTCTTGATCTGGAATTATTACAGAATCTTGTAGTCTACAAACAAATAAATGACACAATTGCATTTGTTGCTATTAAAAAACTGTTAGGTCACCTCTGGTACCTATCAGAAGAACTGGTAGCCTTGGCCTTTTATGATGATGAAGTGCCTACTGAAACGAAAAACAAAATTGTAAAGGCCTTGCAAAATACAACAGAAACTCTTCTTGCAAAACGGGCTTTTCTAGATCCTGCACTTATTCCAACGAAGAAATTAGAAGATTTTGTCATCAAATACTCAAAGATTCTTTATAATAACAGAATTTAGTTCAAAATTTTTACTCAAAGATGCTAAAGAATGGCATAATGATGAAGAGTATAACTCCGCTAAGAAATCTATCAAACAGTGGAAAGTCGTGAATGATATAGCGGAAAGAGGAGTAAAATTAATGGATGAATATAATAAAATACTAACACATGACGAAGATCAAAAACAATTCTTGCTACAAGTAGTGAAAAACTACAGGGCTGTTTACCCTGATAGAAAGAAAGAAACATTGATGAAGTAAGGACAGCTAATGTCTCAAATATCATGCTAGTTTAATTATGCATGCTTGTGGTTATGGTAGGACCTACGGGGGAGCTTTCCACATTAAAAAAAAGCAATGCGCCTTGTACTGTACCCCCTGGGTGGTGTGGAAAAATTTGACAATTTGAGTCGTTCTGTCAATTTTTAATTGCTGGTAGCAACCCCTAAAAATTAAAAATTTGCTAAAATATTTTAGGATAGTTGTTTTTATGCTGAAATGAACCATTTAAAGGGTTGAACACATTAAACTATAATTTTTTTTTTTTTACCCCCATATTTGAATCACCCTAAATTATATATATATATATATTATATATATATATATATATATATATATATATATATATATATATAATGTTAACCCCTCCGTCCATGGCCTGGGTTGGTTCGAAGTCGACGGGGGTTCTGGTTAGGAGGCAGCAACGGATCTGTTACTTGCAGTAGTTTCTTCTATAACCTCCTAATTTTTTTCTCGCTATAGGGTCGACAGTTGTTAATTCTTCTCTTTCTATATTCTGATACTTTATCTTGGTTCGCCGATTTTCTTTTTATAACTTATCGACTTTATTGACTGAGTTCTCGGACGAGGCCACCGCTCGAAGAAAAAGATAAAAAAAAACTTTCTTTCACGGTAATTTACTTCTAAAAATGTACAGGTAGTGCTCTGAATTTACAAGGGTAGACGTTCGACCTCTTTCGACCATGGCTCAGGCCGGAATCTAAAAAAATTAAGGAGGCAAGGGGCTCTGCCCCCTCCTCTGGGAGTGAAGTCTAAGAAGAAGTAGTCGTCGTACTCGAAGTAATCGAAGAAGTTATTTTACAATTACATGCTTATATATAATCTAAATTTTGGGGGAGTGCAGTTTGAAGGTTGTTTCCCCCTTTAAACACGTGATCAGAATGGTTAAACAGATCAACAGGATATAGGAAGAGGAAGTCTTATTTTTAGCTTAAACCGCATATTTTTAGATCATCTGTTTCCCGATCCGTCGAGTTAATTAGAAACGGAAATTGAACTATGCATCTTTATGATTAAGAAATTTTTAAAAGAACAAGTCACAAATTATTTGGCAAAATAGGAAGTAACTCCAAAATTTATCCCAACAAAAAAATAATAATATCGCCGAGTGTACAGTACATTCCTAAATGGCGACATAATGACGGGTTGTACACAGAGTACAATCCTAAGTACATCACTGAGTACGTTGTAATTTTGGTTTATTACAATTATGATTATAATTATCAATTAATTCACATTCACTTATTATCGTTAATTATAATTTTATTAAAGTACATTAATTTCATTATATTAAATTATTATCATTAATTATAGTTTTATTAAAGTACATTAATTTCATTATATTAAAGTATTACAGTTAATTACAATTAAACAGTTAACTATATTTTTGTTTACAGTGTTTCATATTTATAGACAATTAGGATGTTAGGAGTATAACATAAAGTACATGGGCACATACGGTATAATATATATATATATATATATATATATAATATATATATACAGGGCGTCCCAAAAAAATGTATACACACTTTAACAGCTGATAGCTCAATTGATGTTTCTTTCTTTCCAAGTTAAACCCATTAGAATTAATAATGGCAGTCAGACTAAGCTTTGACAAAGGAAATTCATTCTAAAATGCTACTGGAAGTGTGAAAACGCAGTTGAAGTGCAAAGACAGTTTAGGAGGGAGTTGTTTCAAACAGATCCACCAAACGCGGACTTACCATCACTCGAATTAGAGATAAGTTTGAAGCCGATGGAACTGTTCAGAATGTCCACAAGAAGCGTTCCGGAAGACCACGGACATCGACAAGCCCACAAAGCAAGAAAGAGTACTGGAAAGTATCACCAAAGTCCAAGAAAATCTGTGCGGCGGCAAGCGAGTCGTGAGGTAGGAATTTCAGAATCGTCTGTCCAACGCATTTTGAAGCGCTGTCAATGGAAAAGTTACATTCCAAGATTAGTCCATGCTATTAATGAAGATGATCCGGACCGAAGAGTGGAGTATTGCGAGTGGTACTTGGCACGATGTGGATGTGGATTGGACGAAGGGGTTTCGTAGAATACCCTCCGCGTTCACCAGACCTCACACCACTAGACTTTTTTTTATGGGGATACTTAAAAGACAAAGTCTACGCTATAAAACCTGCAACAGTCGCTGAATTGAGAGCAGCCATTGAACGAGAATGCACACAAATACCAAACGAAATGTTTCGTGATGTTTGCGATTCCATTGCTTCGCGTTATCAGCAGTGCCTGGACCAGAACGGACGTCAGTTTGAAACAGGCGTTGACAAAACAATTAAATAATGTCTGTAGATTCTATTACATTTTGAAAATGAAATGTATTTTAAAAACACTGCCTCTATAAGTATTTAAAGTGTGTATACATTTTTTTGGGACGCCCTAGATATATATATATATATATATATATATATATACATACATACAGTGTGCCGTTAAAGTCATGGTGGGATTTTAAATAGCTATATTATTGCAACGAAACATGATAATGAGATGAAATAAAGGCAAATTGAAGAACAACTCTAAAGAATAACTTTATTTAACGTAGTTCGATATGGGCTCCTCTGGTAGCCCTGCAGACATCTAGGCGGTGATGTGTGTCCGTAAAGTCATGGTGGGATTTTAAATAGCTATATTATTGCAACGAAACATGATAATGAGATGAAACAATGCCAAATTTAAGAACAACTCTCAAAGTTGTATCTTGTAGTTAGTCTAGGCTAAGCTTAACCTTTATCTCGTAGTTAGTCTAGGCTGTCCACATGCCTATGTTGAACATGAGTGTAATAGCCCGAAAGTTAATGTGTGGTGTGCTCTAGCACGAGATCGAGGATTGGCCCATTTTTCTTCGCGAAACCACTGTGACGTCACACAACTACCTCGCTATGTTGGAACATTTTGCAGTACCCCAATTTATTGACAATAATGTCATCTTTCAGCAAGATGGTGCCCCTCCGCACTATGCCAACGTTGTTCGAGAATTCCTTAATGAAAAATTTCCACAGAGATGGATAGGAAGAGGAGGATGGAAGCCATGGCTCCACGCTCTCCGGACCTGACACTTTGGACTTTATTTGTGGGGTTACGTCAAGCAAAGCGTGTACAGTGTACCCATTAGGGATATTCATCACTTGCACGAGCGAATCACGGAAGAAGCTATCGCATCCGTCACTCCTGATGTTCTTGGGCGTGTGTGGCTGGAATTGAATCACCGCCTAGATGTCTGCAGGGCTACCAGAGGAGCCCATATCGAACTACGTTAAATAAAGTTATTCTTTGAGTTGTTCTTCAATTTGCCTTTTTTTCATCTCATATCATGTTTCGTTGCAATAATATAGCTATTTAAAATCCCACCAGACTTACGGACACACTGTATATATCGGGTGGCCACAAAAAAAACTTTACTTAATTCAAAGTTTAATAACTGCAACAATTCAAAACTTATGCGATTGAGCTTTGGCACACATTAACAGATGGTTATAATCTATAATTGCTGGAATTTTCAAATATGTAGGTTCTATAGTTTTGTTACAGTGAACAATTTAAAAGCATATGTCTGAAAATAGCATGCCGAAGAAAATGAATTTGAACTTAACAAAATTACTTCAACAAATGGTCAATGTGACCTCCCTGTTGGTAAACTGCCTCAATCGCTTCTTCCACGAGGAGATGCACTTTCGAACCTCATCTAAGGTGATATCCTCCCATGCTCTACTGATTTTCTCCTTAAGTTCATCTTCGGTGAATTTGTCTTTCTGGCTGCCGTAAACCTTCACCATTAGGGCGGAGTGAAAAACCTCATGTTCGAATTTTCAAATTGGCTAGTGTGGAAAATGTGTGAGTAGTGAGGAAATAAGCTGGTATAAATTTAAAATCATAACATTAATATCTTCAGGTGCCACAATGACCTTCAATATTGAAAAAAATTGAAAAAAGCAGATTCTAACCAATAATTACAGAAGAGTCCACGATGCACAATAGACAAGAATTTATTCACACTTGTATAAAAATAGCTCAGTCAACCTTTAAAAAAAGTTTTATTCTCTAAAAACAGTTTTCTATAGTCAGCTCACTCAGCTGTCACGTAAGTACCTCGGTTCAGTGTAGCTGTCGCTCTCGTAGCAGGTGGGTGTTCTGTTGTTGGCGTTACTCAGATAGCCTAAACTATATTTATTATATATTTGCATTTCTGTATTGTGTTGCCCTAAGTTTGCCATGTACTATTAACTGAAATTAAACGTATAATTGATATCAGCTCTTTCTTTTTCAGATTTGTATACTTTCAAAATGTCTCGAGTTTGTGCAAAATCAACCAGGGCCTCAACTGAGTGCCCCATGTTGGTATGGGGGAAGATTTGTGGCACAGGAATCTTCCTACATACGAAGGAGTTTTAAATATTACTTGTTTGTAAGAAACGATTTGAAACAGAATACTAATAAAGATCCTTCAATATCTCAAATATTAGAACAAGTTGTTGATAAATTGAAAACAATTTGGGAAAGTGCTTCCGTCCCAATTCTGCCAGACAGGCGAATTGAAACAATGTTCAGAAGCTACCACGAAAAGTATCGTGTCATTATGAAGCCATACCAAAGCAGAAAAAATTCTGAAGCTTACAAAGCAAAGATTGATAGTTCAAAAAAGAAGCACACACGAAACTTTTTGACATTGCAGCGTGCAAGTGCAAGTACTAACACAATGTTCTTGTCCCAAGAAAAAAACGGTTCAAAGGAAGAAGTGACGTTCCTCTTAGATCAAAGGAGTGAAAGAAAACTGTTTATTGATAGAGTAGATATTACACACACAAAAAAAAAGCATCTACGTTGCTAAGAAAGCAAAAAGAAGCTGTGAGGCTCACCAAAGAATCTTCACAGGAGAAATTGCAGGATGCAAATGTTGGAATTATCATCATCGACATCAAATAGTGAAA
>JAJOZX010006211.1:7500-274316 GCA_023014485.1 Bathynomus jamesi | reverse complement strand
TTTATCAACACTTCTCAGTAATACTCAAGACTTGTACCTATATATATATATACACACACACACACCTCGGTGGTGTAGTGGTTAGCGTCGCTGACTACGAATCCATCGGCCCCGGGATCGAGACCCGCAGCCGGCGCGCGGCAAAACCCAGCTTTCATCTTTCCACACAATAAAGAAAGTGGTTGGTAGATAAATGGGTACCCTGGGTGGCCAAGTGGTTAAGACGCTGGCCTGCTGGTGGGGAGTAGTTCGGATTCCACGTTAAACTGTAGGTGGAGTGGAAAGCTTGATCTTCGTCAGAATGAACAATTCGGGCGGAAACAAACCAAAGGTTACCAAAGGTATATATGTATATACAGTATATATATATATATATATATGTATGTATATACACACGTTTATAGCATTTCGTTTAACACAACTGTTGATGTGAGTCATGAACTTTGGGATTGAACACTTGTTTAGAACAAAACTAAAGAACTAGTGAAAAAATCTGTTTTCAAAAGAATTTAATATTGTCATATCATTTGCATACGAGGCGCTCTGGACCACAAGTTGCCAAGCGCCAAAATTAAAAAACTTAGAAAAATTCAGTTAAAGTTTGTCAACTTGCAAAATGCCATAACTTTTGAACCAATAACGATATTTGATTGATTTCGACCATACGTACAGGTCCACAATCTGCTCCCTGACTCACCCACGGGATAGACTATAGAGGAAGGGTGGGGGAATATAGTGGTAGAAATAACTCGATTCTGGCCCCACTGGCGCTTAGCAGGTTGCGGTCCGGAGCGCCTCATATATCGCTTGCAAAGATTTTTTCTGCCCTATCTGAGCTCAACTTCGGGAAGGCTTACGGTCCTGATAGGGTCCCTCCTGTTGTTCTCAAGAATTGTGCTTCTGTGCTGACACCGTGCACTGCCCAGGCAAATTTGTCGTTCTTTCATCTGTACTTTTCCTTCTCGCTGGAAGTTTGCTTTCATTCAACCTGTTCCAAAGAAGAGTAACCGCTCTCAACCCTCCAACTATCGTCCAGTTGCCTTGATTTCTTGACTTTCTAAAGTTTTTGAATCCATCCTTAATAGGAAGATTCTTAAACACCTCTCTTCTCACAATCTTCTTTCAGGTAGTCAGTATGGGTTCCGCAAGGGACGCTCTACTGGCGATCCTCTTGCATATCTCTGACTTTTGTCATCCTCCTTTCGGGATTTCGGTGAAACTTTTGCTATTGCCCTGAACACATCAAAAGCTTTTGATAGAGTCTGGCACAAATAATTAATTTTCAAACTGTCTTCCTTCGGTCTATTCTTCTATCTGTGCCTTCATCTTTGATTTCCTTTATGTCGATCTATAGCTGCGGTTGTAGATGGCCACTGTTCTTCTCCTAAAGCTATTAATAGCGTTGTTCCTCAGGACTCTGTCCTGTCATCCACTTTCTTCCTTTTACTTATCAATGATCTTTTAAGTCGTACTTCCTGTCCTATTTACTCTAATGCCGATGATTCCACTTTTCACTTCTCCATCCGCTTCACAAAGCGTCCATCTCAACAGCCATCTGATGCTTCGCGTGAGACGGCTAAACCGCACCTGACCTCTGATCTTTCTACCATCTCTGAATGGAGCAGGGAAAACCTCGTGGCTTTCAATCCCTTAAAAACCCAGTTCCTTCATTTGTCTACTCGTCACAGTCTTCCACACGACTATCCCCTTTTTTCAACAGTACACAACTCAATCCTTTCCCTTCTCTTAACACTCTTTTGGTGTTTCCTTTTCTTATGATCTTTCTTGGAAAGATCACATATACTCTCTTTCTGAAACAGCTTCTAAGAGGTTAGGTGTGTTTTACCGTTTCCGCAGTTTCTTCAACCCTACTTAGTTGTTGCTGTCTGTCTCTGTACAGGGGTCTTGTCCGCCCTTGTATGGAGTATGCCTCTTGTGTGTAAGATGGTTCAATCCACATATACTACTTGACCGGGTTTTCATCTCAATTTCTCGCCTCTTACTGACTATCTTCAACCTCTCTCTCTCTTCGCCGCAGTGTTGCCTCAATCTCTCTTTACTATTGCTATTATAACGGAACTGAACACTCTAACTGTATGCCTCTTCCTTTAAGAAAAGCTTGCAGTACCAGACTTTCGACACATTCTCATCCATTTTCTATCCAATTTTCTAACGCGAGGGTTAATCGATATTTTCATTGTTTCATCTACTCAACCAGTCAACTCTGGAATAACCTTCCTCAATCCATCTTTCCCCCAGTCTATGACCTCCAATCTTTCAAACGCAGAGTCCAGGCATCTCGAAAACTCTGAACCTTGATTTCAACTCTCCTCCTCCTTCTATTGGTATGGGGGTATTTTTGCGGGCGTTCGCTCTTGGCTTCTTTCTTGCATAATATATATACTCGTATATATATATATATATATATATATAATAATAATTATTGGTTTTGTTTACTTTAACCTCCTTCGCAACATCTGAGTAATATGACGGAGGAGACCTACAGTTTTACGTGGGATCGAACCACGGTCGCTACATAGTCTGGACGCAGCGGACGGTCTCCCATCCAACTACTACCCAGACCCAATGTCGCTTAACTTCACTGATCAACAGGAAGCGGTGTTACGACATTGGCTACGACTAAAATACTGTACTTTCGAAAAAGGGTCATCAATTTAAATTGTAACTTAATATTTATTATTATGTAATTTAATGATGTATAATCAAATATCGGAGCAGTAAATAAATTGGGAATGTAGGCTTGTACAGTATTTCTTCGAAGATATGATAATATTCGCTTTTTGTTAATAAATTTGTAGATCATGCGAGTATGTCCATGCCCCAAAAAAGCTTAGTTCTCATTCCGTACACCAAGCGACACCTAATATTCATTTGGCGGAATAATGAGCTTAACGATAGAAAAACCGTTAATTTCATATCCTGTTATTTATACGATATACACAATCTTTGATATAACTCATTAAATTTAATAATCTAATCTTAATAATATTAAAATAATTTACATAAAATGAGCACGCAAAATGTAGTGGAACATAATGGTGGGGTGTTATTTTACTCCTTTGGGGCTTTGTATAATTAATAATAATGCTTTATATTAATGACCACATCACACAACCGTTTTTCACCGCTGAATTGAGCCCCGCTTAAAATCTACCGTATTAATCGACATATTAATCAACAACAATAACCGGAGTTTGAAAAATTTCAAACTCTTTCCTGAATAGCGATTAAGGACCACCTGAAGATTAGGGCCCCCATGTATTCTTGTTTTTTGCTTTACAGTACCAAATACGAGTATAATAATAAATTAAATTGAATGCCCGGTTAGGTCAACTGTACACCCTTGACGATTGGTTAGGTTAAGTCGTGATATTTTCGCTAGTTTTAACGAAGATATCATTTGGTAATTGAGGCTGGGGGCCCTGATCTTCAGGTGATCCGCGATTAATACTAAATTCATGACGAGTAATTATTAAAAGTTAATTTAAAATAAATCGTAACGACCTTTGGTCATTTTTATATAACTTAGAAAGTTTTATAGTTTTAAATTAAATTGTCTTTCATGAAAGTGTGTACCAATTAGATTACTGGAAGGTAGTGAGGACATACTAATTTGTTTGTTTATCCAAGGTGGAGGCCAGACTGAAAAAGTTTGCAATCCACTGGGCTAGTTTGCTTAATCCTTCATAGTAGCCGAGTTTTATTTAGTTTTATAACCCGGGATAAATTTCACATTGCTGTTGCATGTCGTTCACGGTCAGCTTCAAGGCGTGATTGTCTTTCTTGGGGTGTTTCTCTTGCTCTACACTTTCTCGGACAGCTTCAAGACGTGATTGCCTTTCTTGCAGTGTTTCTCTTGCTCTGGTAGCTGCTACACTTTCTTGGACAGCTTCAAGACGTGATTGTCTTTCTTGGAGGTTTTCTCTTGCTCTGGCTGTTTGTCTTTCTTGTGAGCTTTCCTGCTTCCAGGCTTCTTTATTTTTTCTGGCTGCTGATGTAGATCTGCCCAAACTTGCCCGTTTCTTTGGTGGCATGGTAAAGTTGTTGGGATTTTCAAAAACTGCAAAAAAATTGCCACATTAACTTCCTGTAACTATTCGCACAAACAGACAGGCTGACCGACTCTGTGTTGACATTCTTCATCCCATAAGAGGTTCCAGTGCCAAATTTGGTAGCTCTAGGTCAAACGGTTTGCGCATGCATAAAGGACAGACAAACAAACAAACAGACAGGCATATATATATATATATATAAGCTCACCAGACATCCCGATTTTGAGCTTATGTCCCACTGTTCCCAAGAAACTTTAGGGGACGCCGAAATATCCCGCTTTGGGAGATGATGAACTTAAATGGCCCGCTTTATCAACATTACTACCTGTAATTTTGATAAAGAGGGACATTTATCAAAATTAGTACCTGTAAGCAATATGACTTTAAGAAACTTTGGATCACCTGAAGATCAGGGCCCCCAGCCTTCTTTCGTTAGTTTTATAAGGCTAACTAACGAAAATATCACGACCTAACCTAACCAATCGTCAAGGGCGTACAGTTGACCTAACGATTGGTTAGGTTAGGTCGTGATATTTTCGTTAGTTAGCCTTATAAGGTTAACTAAAGAAGGCTGGGGGCCCTGATCGTCAGGTGATCCGAAACTTTTGCTGCCATAAAGCAAATACATGTATACAAAAATATCAAAGGTACGATATTAGTTTGAACTATATAAATAATTTTTTGTTAATTATGTTTTGCTAATTATGATTTTTGTGCATTCAGTAAATATAATTTTATGTTACAATCTACTTCATACTAGTAGGCTATCAGATGTAAGCGAGCGCAGTATTTTCTATTCATTCTTCAAGAGATGTCCCGCTTTTAACTCCCGAAAATCTGGTCACCTTTTTAAATATATATAATGGCTTACCTTGTCTTTATGAAAGCAAATTATACATGCAGCCAAATGAAAACATTGCGCATGCGCAGTCGTATATAAATTTACCCTATAAGACCATGATAATCCTTATTTACTCGCTTAATAAATTATGGTAATTTCATCATAATGTAAATATAATCATGTTTATGCTCGTACAAACAACCCATTGGCTCCCGAGTTAGTTTTTTTTTGGTGGTCGTCGTAAACTGTTTTTTTTTAAATTAACTGTGTTAAATATATGATTTAACCATTTCACATTTTGCATTTTCGGAAAGATTTAATCAGTGCGTAACCACTGTGCAAATTATTTAAAAAAAATGAAGGGGATTTATTTTTCAGAATTTAAAATTTTTCAGCTCAGAATTTTGGGACTTTGAATTTCTTTTCATGTTGTGGTAATCAAGAGTTAAAGTATTTGAATTTTAAACCATACCGTTCTAATGTTCTAATTAAAAAAAAAAAGATGCCCAAAAGTAATTTTATTTAAAATATAAACCTAAAAGTGTTCACATAATGTAAGAAACCTTCTTTTGACATATTTTAGGATCATATTAAACGCTTACTTTGAAGGTACAGGATGTTCAAAAAATAATTACCCAAAAATAATGATCCAAAAATAATTGGCCATTTTTCTTTTTAATCAAATTTAAAATTTAACGTTTTCAATAAGTAAATCTGTCCTGCAAAATGAAACTGTTGATGATGTGAAATGAGCAAACAAGGGTCAGTAAATCTAATTACGTGACAATCTTGTATATTTTCCAATGATTTACCTTTTACTGCAACAAACTGTATAGATAATAAAACGGAGGAGAACTACGGGGCTTCACGTGGGAACCACGGGTCGCTACATCATCGAGACGGTCTCCCATGCAACTACTATCCAGACCCAATGTCGCCTAACTTCGCAACTTCGCTGTTGAACAGGAAGCAATGTTACGACACTGGCCATGATGTAGCTCACTGTAGTGTAAAATAGGGCCAACGACATACGCAGAAATTTGAATCGAGAATTTAAGTTCTCACTTCAGTAGAAACCATCTTATGTAGTGTTGTTCACCAGTGGCGTAGCAACAGGGTGACGTTGGTAGCAAAATGCAACGGGCCTAGTTTATATTCTTTAAAATTTAGAAAAAACAAAAATAAAAAAATATTTTTTATATTTTTTGTTTTTGTCTTTCTCCAACAATTTCGCGAAAGAAACTAGATCATTTTGTGGAGGTAAAAGCAAGGAAGAATGATTTTTAAAGATATTTTGTTATATTATATTTATGAATTTCATGTAAACCTGTCTCAAAATGTCTATGTTTATTTTTGCTAATACTCATTTCGATGTTTTGAAATATATAGCCTACTCCATCTAGCTGATTTTTCTCGCTCATTCATTATATTTGATCAATTAGACAGAGAAACTTAATAGGATTTACATATTTTGGTTCCAAATTAACCATAAACGTTGTTGGTTTGGGGGAGTGGCCCCTTCCCCCAAACCAACAACGTAAAGTTTCAAATTTCACTGATGGGCCCCCCTCCGAGGGTGAAATTTTGTACTCTGAAACATCTTCCGAGGTTATTAGGGGTTATTTAAGAGTGTGTGTGTGCTAATATGCGTAGAAATTTTTCCTTAATGCAACAAATCTATTCTTCATGGCAACTGAACTGTTCTTCAGAATGTAGCACCACAAAGTCAAGATCGTGAAACACATTATAAAGATCCGATAGTAAAGCTTTGTCCTTTGTATTTGACAAGTCTCCTTGTTGGGGAGCAATATGTCTCAATATGGGTTCGATGTGTTAATGGAAATAACTGAATACACGGTCGTTAACAAAATTATTTCATGTGAGAGAGAGAGAGAAACGGGAGCCGGTGGAGAGTTGGGCTGCGTTCTTTATTAAAAAGTGTCACCGGCAGAGATAACAAACGTCCATTAAAGCACTAACTCAGGAACAGAATTGTTTTCCACTCGGAAAAGCGTCTTGGACATAAGTGAGAGACACTTTGTAATGGAATCGTTCGTCATTTTACCGGATGCAGAAAACGAAGAGGCAGGAAGAACTCGAAAGATAATACATGAAATCAGAGCGAAAATTATTTGGAATAGCAATTAAGAAAGGAAAGCCTAACTGTGAAGTGCCGTTAAATTTTGACTGAACATCTAACTGTTAACGTAGAGTCGTACTTACAAGATATGGTTCGGGTATCCAATATTCACTAATATTTTAACCTTTAATAAATATCGTCGTATAACGTCTGGTTTCATCATTCAGTTTTTCTGTTTCGATAGGTCACTGACACTTGTAAATCAACTGTAAACAAATAGACGAAAGGAGAGATTTAAAAAAAAAAATTCTGTAGTTCTGCTCCAACTTCATGTAATTATACGCGCATTAGATTCGTTTACAGATATGCAATTTGTGTCTTCCTTTTGCTTGTACGGAAATGGTATTACCCACTTTGCTCCAGGCGCTGGCAAGCGTTAATCTCAAACCTTATCCCACTGAAAAAATTAAAGGTCAATATGTATTAAATGACATGGGCTGGACCTGTAAATCAAAATAACTTTTTATGAGGTAGTTTTAGTCGCTTTATTCAAATTTGTCACTCATTTTTTGTGCAAATGCATATTAATGGTGAACATTATGATACTAATAATATATATATATATATATATATATATATATATATATATATATATATTATACACTCATTTTTGGTCCGACGAGTATAATCTTGAGTTTTTGTTTTTTTTCGCTACTCTGCGACTTAATTAGTTTGTTTTTCTGTTCTGGCTTTTTTTTTTCTAATAACTAATTGGATTCAGTTTCGTGGTGTTTGTGATAGAATTATGACGTACCGTTCGTGTGGTTTCGACTTTGAGAACTTGATTTGTCATGTGCCCTAGATGAAGACAAAGCATTGGATGTTTTTATCAATTACGGCGTTATTCTCTCATCCTTAACTTGCGAAATGTGACAGTGAGCGCCTAATACAAAAAGATCAGAAGATATTTAGGTGAAATAACCAATATTAGCCGGTTAGGTTAATTGAATGCCTGGTTAGGTTAATTGAATGCCCGGTTAGGTTAATTGAATGCCCGGTTAGGTTAATGGAATGCCTGGTTAGGTTAATGGAATGCCCGGTTAGGTCAACTGTACGCCCTTGATGATTGGTTAAGTTAAGTCGTGATATTTTCGTTAGTTTAAACGAAAATGACGAGAGCAAACTTTTCTGGTTAATTTTGGGGTATTTTGAACGTTTCCTGTGGTAATGCGTCGTTTACGAGATCTCGTAACATGAACATGTTAGGTTATGCTTTATTGTATAAAATGTAGTCAAAAATACATTTTTCAAGTGTATTTTGGTGTGTTTTGTTCGAATATGACCTTCATTTCTTGTGCAAATGAACAGAAATACAGTTGTCATTGCATGGCCCAAACACGTATTTCTGTTCATTTGCACAAGAAATGAAGGTTATATTTGAACAGAGCACCCCAAAATACACTAAAAAATGCATTTTTTAATTCAACTTCAGGCCGTCATTTTCTGCATAATGACCAAATTAAAAATTACGGGATGTTATAACTATATACTGTATATGGTGTCCCACAAGTCTGGACTCATAAAGAAAATAGACATTATATTTTTAAAGTGAAACAAACGCATTTCTAATGTCAGTTTTACATATTTCAGGTAAGAAAATACCCTGATGGCTCGGTATACCAATCAAGAGAAGGTGGAACTGGTATTGTTACATGTTTCCGGAAAAAGCCAAAGGGAGGCATGTCAGTTATTTCACAAACATGCCTCCTCCTGGCTTTTTCCGGAAACATGTAGCAATTACCAGTTCCACCTCTTGATTGGTGTACTGAGCTATCAGGGTATTTTCTTTCCTGAAATATGTAAAACTGACATTAGAAATCTGTTTGTTTCACTTTAAAAATATAATGTCTATTTTTCCTATGAGTCCAGACTTCTGGGACACCCTGTATACATAAAATTGTGACATACAATAAAACACTGGGATCTCTTCCGTCTTGCTAATATAATTAGTGGTAGACAAAAGCCTAAAGCTTAAGGGCCAAATTAAATAAAATAAATAGTCCAGCTTCACAGTTATTTTTGTCATTGCAAATTGTAAGACCAATGTATTTATTTTATTAATAAAGGTTATTCAATTCAATTCAATTATTAAAAGTTTAATACGTATAGCCTTTTTGTGTGTGCTCGGTGCGCAATATGATAGTTGATTTTATTGCAATAATTATTGAAATAGGCTTAACAGAATGTTAATATTTATGTTTGAACTAGACAGGTAGGTTTTGATTTAAATTAAGGATTAAAGGTCTTGTATATGCTTCACCTTTAAAGATCATGTAAGCCTAGTCTACTCGATGTGATTTCATTTGACAGGAAATTTGACACCTAACTTAGAGTTAACACAATTTTTTTTTTTACTGTAAATACTTCAAGACGGTCAAAACTAGGGCATGGTTCAGATTAATCAGTTAATCATTTTTTTTCGAATTTAATCATTAATTAATCAAAAAATATTTTTGGTACTTTTCTGTTATCCCGGACCCCAGACCTTTTGCAGAAAATATCACAACTTAACCTAACCAAATGTCAAGGGCATACAGTTGACCTAACCGTATTTCTTGTGTGTCCATAATGAGACTTTAAAAGATTATTAATAATAATAACAGAAAAACTAGTACTTTCCTGTTAGGTCAACTGTATGCCCTTGACAGTTAAATTGGTTAGGTTAAGTTGTGATATTTTTGGCAAAAAGTCTGGGGTCCGGGATAACAGGAAAGTACCATATTCTTAAAAACGATGAGAAATTATTAATTTTCCTCATAATTTCACCATCATTTTACCTTAAATTTTGTAATGTATCATTTGAATTTGGCACCTATTTGCATGTATAAAACTGTCTAATCCGCCTATGCCTGATTTCTTGAACTAAAGCAAACTAAATGTTTTCTTCGGTCTTATCTCACGCAACAGAAACAATAAAGCTCTTTCTTACTCTTTTCAGAAGTGTTTAATTTTTAATATTTTTTAATCAGTTAATCATTGATTAATTAGAAAATTTCATCATTCATCACTTTTTCCTAAAAATGATTAATTACCCATGCTCTGGTCAAAACTATATACAGTATGTTCGAATTTATACATAATGGCAACATATTTTGCTCCCAACCTATTAACATAAAACAAGAGATCGTTCTATAACTTTTCCACCCATTTATTGATCCGCTCTCGTCTTATAAGTATTTATAGAAAAAGGTGGTCGCTGTAACAAAAGCTAGAATCTGCGCGAAAGATTTTTCATTGAATTAATTTTGCAGATTTTGTTATTCCCTTTTCGAAGATTTGGGGAAATAGATGGTGTGCGTGGGCGTTATAAGGCTATTCAGTTGGGTTTTAAGGGGACTCTGTAGGCGATACAATAGCAGTGGTTGAAATGTGGAAAAAGGCAAGACTTGGGATTTTGGAATTTGCTGGTCTTGCAAAACATTTAGTTACGAGATTCTTCCCCTAAAAGGTATTCCAAAGGTTCAGAGCTTTACAGCCTTAGAACACAGTAGTGATTTATTAAAAACTACATGAATAGGCCCACCCTTATCGGTGTAACTACATTAAAAGTTAATTCATAGTCGTGATTATATATAACGCATTACATAGAACTTACACAAAAACAAAACCGTTATTACACTTAAATAATAACCACAATAAATGATACGCCCTTATACTGAAGAAGACGAAGACGCAGCAGCAGCAGCAGCAGAAGAAGAAGAAGAAGAAGAAGAAGAAAGAGAAGAAATTAATCAGAGATTCATATCGGTAAAAAGATTTGGCCAAGTAGGTTTTCTATCAACGCGAAGCAATATTGGGACCTTCATTAAATATTTATTGATATTTCGGAAGCCCAGACTCCACCTTATCCCCCCCGCCTTCAAATTATGAGACCTGTTTTCTGAACTCAGAAAAAGCTTGAGCTTAGCTTTGAGGGTTGTTTTCCTCGCTGCGAATAGGATGCCACTCAGTTCACGCCGTTGTGGAAGGTAAATTAACAGTTTTACGAGGCACTATGAATTCATGTATAGGCCATATAAAGGGTACATATATCGTATTTAGATTGAAATTAAAGGGAATGCGTCTATATATATATATATATATATATTATATATATATATATATACACGGTAAGATCACAGAATAACACGTGATCTTATTAAAGCAAACAACTACAGGGAAAAAAGGAAAAAAGAAACACGAAATCCGAGCGCTTTCGTGATATATTCACATCTTCAGGGAAAAGAAAGATATATATATATATATATATATATATATATGGGATTGAACTCAGAATGGTCCCCTGAAATTTTTCATGGTACACATGGACCGTGCATGGAACAAGGAACGGATCTTTTCCGTTTGACACACATGGTTCGATTTTATTTTAAATTTCTACACAGACGTAGTTTTGCATGCCGATTACGAAAATCAGAACCATTTTTTGGAGAAATTAATAATAAAAAAAGTTACAACCCTTTAAAGTATTTTATTAGACCCGCCCTTCGTGCGGGTCGCGGGTAGCAAAAATTAACCAAACTATTTATTTATAAATACTATAAACACCCAGGAATGTCTGTCAGTCAGTCCGTCCCGCTCAGTTTGTCAGTCGGTCACGCTGAAGAACGTTTGTCGGTCACGCTCAGGAACGTTTAGGTTAAGTCGTGATATTTTCGTTAGCTTTAACCAAAATATCACGACTTAACCTAACCAATCGTCAAGGGCGTACAATTACCCTAAAAAAATAAATAAAAAAAGAATTTTTTTTATTTAACCAAACTAGCACGACTTAACCTAACCAATCGTCAATGTCGTACAGTATAAAGAATCCTCTTCTCTTAATATATAAAAATAAATAAATAAAAAAAATTTATTGTTTTTTATTTATTTTTTAGGTTAATTGTACGCCCTTGACGATTGGTTAGGTTAAGTCGTGATAGTTTGGTTAATTTTTGCTACCCGCGACCCGCACGAAGGGCGGGTCCTAGGCTAGTTTTTATATATTAAGAGAAGAGGATTCTTTATACTGTACGGCATTGACGATTGGTTAGGTTAAGTCGTGCTAGTTTGGTTAAATAAAAATAAATTTAAAAACCAATCTTTACTTAACCTAACCTAACCTAAAAATTCAATCTTTAAAGGGTTGTAACTTTTTTATTATTAATTTCTCCAAAACATGGTTCTGATTTTCGTAATCGGCATGCAAAACTACGTCTGTGTAGAAATTTAAAATAAAATCGAACCATGTGTGTCAAACGGAAAAGATCCCAAGGAACTCTTCTGGGAAAATTAAATCCACTATAGTCCAAATAAGTAATTGTAAATGACAAACACTATAGTTTTTTCTTTTTCATGATGTTAGCCCGACGACGTGGACAACGGGTCACTCGCAAAGAGGCCCCAAAAATATAGCTGCCCTCACCAGCTATCTGTCCCAAAGCTGGATCCTATCTGCTTTGCAGATACTGGTGAAGGAAGCTATATTTTTGGGGCCTCTTTGCGAGTGACCCGTTGTCCACGTCGTCGGGCTAACATCATGAAAAAGAAAAAACTATAGTGTTTGTCATTTATCATTACTTTATTCGGACTATAGTGGATTTAATTTTCCCAGAAAAGTTCCTTGTTCCATGCCACGGTCTGTATGTTATCATATATATAGCTGTGTACATCTTCAGAACTAGTCAGATATGTGCTTTTAGAAGTTAAAGGTTTTTCTGAATTGAATTAAAATTTCTAATTTTGTTTCTTGAATTTTGCCCTCCGTCAAATCTTAATTAATATCTAGGCAAACTATTAATTTACATGTATAGTAATGGAAATGGTGAAGACAGAGTTCTGTTGACGATTGGTTTTAAATATAATGGCACTGGCTTCACTAATATAAACAGTCAGGAGAGCCAGAAATTGTCAGAGCGCTGAATTCAAGTTCAAGGTTGCCAACTCTGCGAGTTAGAATTTCTGGACAGAAATATATAAATGCCAGTATCTGTATTTACATTTACATTTCACATGTTTGAAAGCCCAGCAGAAGACTGATGTAATTCTACACAAGTGTTTTTAAAGCTGTATTTGGTGACACTCTTACAAGACTGAAGAAGGTTTTGGTTATTCAAGGAATAGTTATAAAAGTTGCCGCTGGTCATAACAAAGTTAAGACGCATCTGCAGGCCCAGTGGCGTACATAAGGGGGGGGGGCATAGGGGGCATAGGCCCCCACTGTAAAAATTATTACTACTCATTAAAGATATTTGAAAAAATAATTAGGAGCTATTGAAGAATAGGGACCCCAGCCTTCTTTAGTTAGCTTTATAAGGCTAACTAATGAAAATATCATGACCTAACCTAACCAATCGTCAAGGGCGTACAGTTAACCTAACGATTGGTTAGGTTAGGTCGTGATGTTTTCGTTAGTTAGCCTTATAAGCTTAACTAAAGAAGGCTGGGGTCCCTATTCTTTAATAGCTCCAAAAATTAAAAAAATTCGATAACTTTGCAACATTCACCACAAAAAAATCTTGATGTCATATGGAATTTCAGTTATTTCATGGTTACCAGGACATGTTATTAACTCAAAACTTAAAAGCAATTTTGGCTGGCTTAGGAACGTTTATGTACGTCTTTATACGTACAATTAATTTGTGCAAATTTAATTCTTTGCCCATAAATTGGAAATAAAATACAACTGAAGCTTTCCAAGATGCAATTCATTTGGATTCCAAATCAGTCATCATTAATTTTGAGCTGACACACACACACACACACACACACACACACACACACATTTTTCCCGGGCTTTTTAGGCATTGCTAATGTACTTAAACTTTTGGATATTAATGTAGTATTTTCATATAACAATATTGTGAAAAATATCATAGTAAAAAATAGCCCTACCAATAATTCAGGCATTATCTATAAAATTGGTTGTAAACAATGTGATTCCTTTTACATAGGTCAGACGGGAAAGGATTTGCACACACGTATAAAACAGCATCAATATTCCGTTAGAACAGGACAGTTGTCCAGTGCTCTTTTTGTCCACTTGTCAGAGTTATCCCACTGTATTGATTGGAATAATGCTTCGGTTTTATTTCACTCTAGCAACATTGTTAATAGAAATATTCTTGAGTCTGCCATTATCCAACTTTCAAATAACTTCAACATAAGCAAAGGTCTTTTTCAACTCGATCCTGTTGTTTTGAATTCCTTCAGAACAGATTTAGATAAGAAAGGTAGAACGCTAAATCTTTGGTAAACTTGTATGCCACCCTAATAACTTTTATTTTTCAATTTTTATATACAAAAAAGTGCAGAGTGCTAAAACCCGGGCAGATTTCCAGTATAAATTTGTATATATTTTTTTTTTATAACATTGGTTGGAAACAATTCATTTAATCTTGTGCTAAAAATCGATAATTTTTCAATTTTTATATACAAAAAGAGCAGAGTGCTAAAACCCGGGCAGATTTCCAGTATAAATTGTAAATTTTTTTTTTTCTTTTATCTATAGCATTGGATGGAAACAATTCATTTAATCTTGTGCTAAAAATCGATAGTTTTTCCTTATAAATTTGTGTGCCCCTCCCACAATCCTTTAAATTTGTTTCTCCGTTTATTGTATATATATATATATATATATATATATATATATATATATATATATTTTTTTTCTGTAACCTATATATAGGCTGTAACTCTTTATGTACTTCAGTGTTCCTGAGGATGTCATTAGACGAAAGCGCTTGAGCATCATTCTGTGTTTCCTTTCCTTCGTGGTTTTATTCATCACTATATATATATATATATATATATATATATATATTGTGTGTGTATGCGCGCGCTCCCCGCCCTTTAAGAAATGCTGTGTACGCCCCTGCCTGCAGCTGACTTAATTCATCAATCATTCTGTTTCTTTCATCATTCCATAGTATCTCCATTAAACTAAATACCCTTTCGCAGTAAGCATTAGATACTGCAAGTTTCATTCATTCAATTCACTCCAAGATTATATAGTAACAATTAACAGCTGAAAGTAGGCTGGTTGAAAGAGCTGCGCGCGCACCGGAGACACCTGTTGTGATCCGTTCCTGTCCTAAACTTAAATAGGATTATATATATCATTGGGATTGGGAATATATTTTCGCCTTTAATATTTTCTATAACTGTTCATTTATCTTTACTACTTTACTCCCTTCTTTGGCTACCCTAGAGTGGATCCTCGGATCTTTGGTAGCCTGTAACTTCTGTAATACAGGTGAACCCCGTTTAACGTAGCTTCGTTTAACATAGTTTCGTTATAACTGAGTTAACAAATTACTACCAATTTCGTTTAACGTAGTACGTACGTTACCCCGCTGTAACGTACTTGGGAACTAAGCAACATATATATTTGCCAAATATTGACACTACCTAGCGTAAACGCTCTCGTAGGCAACAAAACTAGCACATCACACTGCGCATGCGTACTGCGTATAGTCGCTTTACAGGCGTTTGTTTACATACAGTTTTCCCGCGCGTTGACTATGTTAGTTGGTGGTGCTTTGCTACTTCATTATTTCATCATTATTAACCATTATTCCACCCTTTAAATAATTGTAAACTCTGAAAGATGGCTACCAAACGTGGATTAAGTAAGCGAGGACTGCGCTACTCCTAAAAGTAAGAGGAAAACCATTAATTTAAAAGCGTGTTACGTTGTAGGGCCGAAAATCTTGCGTTGGGAATGTACAGTGCGTTCGAAAAGTCTCTCCGCAGTGCTATGTTAAACGCATAGGAAATTGAAAAACTACAATGTTTTCATTCAACCATGATTTAGTGATTTTATTACATAACCTTTTGATTTTACAGCATGTGTTGAAAGTGTTTTCCACCATTTTGCAGGCACAGAGCAACTCGTCTACACTTGTTGTCAAACACTTTTTTTAAA
The DNA here is from genome assembly GCA_023014485.1 of Bathynomus jamesi. Classification (NCBI taxonomy): domain Eukaryota; kingdom Metazoa; phylum Arthropoda; class Malacostraca; order Isopoda; family Cirolanidae; genus Bathynomus; species Bathynomus jamesi. Next base: position 258,360 of record JAJOZX010006211.1, on the reverse strand, counting down.
GTGTTGGTTGACTGCGGAGAGACTTTTCGAACGCACTGTATCTTCCGATAATACAGTTCAATGGGAAAACGTACTTCGTTTAGCTAGTTTCGCTTAACGTAGTGTTTTCCAGGAATGTATCTGCTACGTTAAACGGGGTACGCCTGTACATAAAATCCTAAACTTTAGGCATCCAGGACAGAGTTCAAATGGTTCATGAACAACACTCTGCCATTCCTGAACTGTCCAGAACAATCTCGGACGGTTAGCAACCCTAAGGCCTACTAATACTGTTCACTAATCTAATAATAATCAGTCAGGAGAGTCAGAAATTATTATTACCGGCATCATCGGGGTTCGAACCACCTATCTCACTGTCTTCACTTTGCTTGTAGGGAAACAACGTTACCCACTGACTACGGACGCCCGCGCACATTGATCTAAATCCTGGATTATTATTACCAACAGCATCGGGAGTCTAACACTCGACCTCAATATTTTCACTTCGATTATAGGGAAAAGGTGTTATCCACAACCGCCAGCGCCTGTAACACCGTTTCCCTTTAAACAAAGTGAAGTCACTGAGGTCGACGGTTCGAATCCCGATAATGCTGGTAATAATAAAGAAGTTAGTGCAATGGGTCGCACTAGTTGGCCTGAGTCTGTGCCATATCCGAGTCCTCCTGAATGATGATGATTTTTATTATTACCCACTGAACCAAGGGCGCTGGCGACATAAGCCTACTCTCGCTTTTAGTTCCATTGTACTTGTAACTTTATAAAGAAAAACAAAATAACTAAGTTATTTTACTGTTATTATGAAAAAAGATCATTAAATTTAAAAAGTTAATATAAATTAGTCGTCTGAATTCAATATAGCTTTCCGAAAGTCATAAGAAATTCCTGTTGATATGTTAAGAAATGTAGCTTTCTTGGGATGCAGGACTCATTTAAGAGCTGTTGATTGGCTAAGTTTGTGTTGTTTGGGAGTAACTGAGCGAAGACTGAATTTAAATGAGTTTACAAGCTTAAAGCCAAAGAGACTAATCCAGTATATATATATATTATATATATATATATATAAGAACCTGCCAATGCGACCACCCAACTAAAGTGACCACTTTTCTACAGTTCCGCCAAAATATCATATATTTACAATGTAAATTCTTTTCAGTGTGGTGATCACCAGCATATTGTAAAATAATTACCAATTTTACTCAGTTAAATAATTTTTGTTCAGAATTTAATCTGTTAAAGTAACCATACGATTTCAATAAAACAACTTAATTCTCTCATGGCTTATTTATACCTACATTTTAGCAAAAGATTGTTTGCACAGTTAAATAAATAGAAAGTTAAAACGAGTAGGCCTATGTCTCGGTATTTAAATAGTTAAAAGTGTCTCTGTCTCGGAAAGTGCATCGTTTTATGAAAATTATTGGAATATTCAATTTTATTGTTCAATCACGTGATTAAAAAAAGCCGGTCAATTTGTTATTAGCTCTCTTTAAATTTTTTTTTTTCTAAAGTGCCCATTTGCTTAAAGCAACCACATTCGTTTGGTCCTGATAGTGACCATTTTAAGTAGGTTCTTTTATATATATATATATGAATTTAGTGTTCCTCTTTAGTGAAATGTCTTTCATTCTGTCGAATGATTGATTTTAAATGAAAAGGACCTCGTTAATTGGAAACTGTTTCTAGGCCTCATTAAGCGTAGGCGAGGGCGGCCGCTCGCACGATCAATAAGGGACGTAGCCTAGGTTAGAAGAGCAGCAGGTGGCTCTGAGCATCGCAAAACGCATCCCGGTCTTCTCTTTTCTCCTTGTCCCCTCTTTTTTCATTCACAGTTTGACTCCAACTAACTAACGCTTTCATTCACTGCGCCACTTTATTTAACTTTTTCGAATTTGTATGCTATGCGACTGTGACGAGCATGACGTGGGTTTAATTGACGATTAAGTATGTACAGTATGTATATTCATCAATGCATTCATAATTTAAGTGAAAGTATGAAGAGTTAAACATCTTTTCACATAAACATCATTCCCCATACACCTATTTCAGGATACGAGCAACTCGCAGCAGCATTGCCAAGCAAATAGGGGGTTAAACTACTGACGAGGCTTCCGTACATGATTCATCACCGCTGAAAGCGACAATAATGCTTTCTCTCGTGTATATATATATATATATATATATTAGTTCAAACTAACGACACAAAAACGGAAATGATTATGAATTTTCCCGCTCATTGGATTATAACAACAGAAACCAGTGCTGTTTCTACTGGTGATGAACCACGTACGTTAGTACTGTAACTCCCTTTATATTCGTCAATGATGGTGCCAGCTGCTCGTACCCTGAATGAGTACATGAGCAAAATTTGTGCTTTGTAAAAATAACACAATCTTTGCTTCTTACCTATGACTTAATTTATAAATATCGTGTTCCAAACGTGTGTATATAACTATATACAGTATATATAGGCCCTATATATATACACGAGGGCCACTCACTATATTTTTCCCCACCTTTTTTTTTCTTTCCAAGTTTCTTTAAGTTCCAGAAATTTTGTACACAAGTAGTTACATACCTTTCCTACAAGTTTTTATTTTTCCACATAGTCGCTATCGTTTTCTGGGTTGGGTATGATTCGATGTGGCCGACTCGATGCGACCCAACTCGATGTGGCCGACTCGATGTCAGGACAACTCGATGTGATATCCCTAAGGGATATTTTCGTTAGTTTTAACGAAAATATCACAACTTAACCTAACCAATCGTCAAGGGCGTACAGTTGACCTAACCGGGCATTCAGTTAACCTACATTAAATATATAAAGAAAATGAAATCGACTTGGCCTGGCATCGACTTGGCCTGGCATCGACTTGGCCTGGCATCGACTTGGCCTGGCATCGAGTCGTCCTGACATCGAGTCGGCCACATCGAGTTGGGTCGCATCGAGTCGGCCACATCGAGTTGGGTCGCATCGAGTCGGCCACGTCGAATTGTCCCTGCCCCCGTTTTCTACGGCTTTCCTCCACCTCGAAATCCTTGCTGGTAAAAATCCGCTGGGTTCCACTGAAACCACCGCTTAACCTCCTCGACAACCTCATCGTCACTCTGAAACTTTCTTCCACGAATAGCATCCTTCATTGGCCCAAACAAATGGAAGTCTAACGGTGCCAGATCCGGGCTGTATGGAGGGTGGGGTAACACAGTCAAGCGCATTTTTGTGATGGCTTATCTTGTTTGCAAACTGTTGTGTGGTCTTGCGTTATCGTGCAAAAGAAAGACGTCTTCCAGTTTTCTCTCCGTCGAGCTCACTTTATACAGTACGTCTCCGCAGTCTCTGAAGGGTAGCAATATATGCCTCTGAGTTGATTGTTTGTCCTTTCTTCATAATGTCCACCAGAATCACCCCTTTCATGTCCCAGAAGATGGTGGGCCATAACCTTTCCTGCAGAGGGAGCCATTTTGAACTTTTTTTTGCGTGGGCAGTCTGCGTGATGCCACTCCATGGTTTGGCGTTTTGTTTCAGGTTCAAAGTGGTGTACCCGAGTCTCATCCCCAGTCACAATTCGTGAAAGGAAGTCATCCCCTTCTGTCTCGTATCGAATCAACGACTCGGAAGCAATTTCTTTTCTTTGGGCTTTGTGATCTTCAGTCAGTTCGCGAGGAACAAACCGTGAACACACTTTTGAATATCCCAGTTGCTGAATTATCGTATTCACGCTTCCTTCACTAATTCCTAGCTCCAGTGATAGCTCCTTGTATGTGACGCGCCGATTTGATCGAATGATGCTGTTAGCACGTTGCAGTGTGAGATGCCACAGCCGATGCCGGGCGACCGTTGCGTGGCTCATCATCGAGGCTGGCTCTCCCCCTCTCCGATGATCTCTCACGTTTAGACCAGCGTCCAACTGTGTTTCGATCAACAACAGCATCTCCGTAAACGTTTTGTAGACGTTTGTGAATATTTCCAACTGTTTCCTTCTCTGAGGTTAAGAGCTCTTATAACAGTTCTCTGTTTACGACGCACATCACTGTCAGACGCCATTTTCGAGACTGCGTTAACCATCGGTTTTATACAAGAGCGTTTAAAAGCGGTTTTATACAAGGAGGGGAGGTTCAAACTGGAAAAATCCGGTTATGAGAAACGCAGAAAGTTCAAACTTACGGCCCAAAAGACATTTCAGCCCCATGGGCTATTATTTAGTTAAGAAAAAAGGGTGGGGCAAAATATATTGAGTGCCCCTAGTATATATATGTATATATATGAATCGTGTCAAATTAGTGATTAACAGAACGTTTATAACCTCGTGTGTATACTTGCATGTCACATATTTGCGAAATTGTAGAAAAGTATATAATTTGAAATGGTCGTGCAATCTAGCTGTTCATGAGTTTATACATTTTCATTGCATTTTAAATGTTCTAATTCATTTGTTCCTTGTGTCTATTTAACATCATGAGAAACCTTTATGTAGTACGCATATATATATATATATATATATATATATGGGATGAATTTCATAATAAAACACGTGAAATGAATGAATGCTGCAAACCCACAAGGAAAAAGAAAAACGATTCCAAGGCCTTTCGTGTATTCAAAGCTACACCTCGTCAGGGAATGAAGATAAAAGGCGAGATGCCCATAAATATATACAACGTACAGGAAAAACAAAACAATTAGCACATACTTAACAAGGGTTAATGAGAGGCAAAAGAAATTTTAACATGATATCGTCAATTTTATACGTCCCCGAACTGTTATTGAAATTGTTTTTAAAATGAATAAATGCACATTCTAGAATATTTCTTTCTATTATATCTCCGTTTTTAACAAGCGCTTTAGAACTATCCCACTTGATGCTATGGTTACATCTATACATATGGTTAAATAAAGCATTGGAATTATTAGCTGTTCTACACGCATATTTATGCTGTTTTACCCTAATATCTAACGTTTTACCGGTTTGGCCTATAAATACTGAGTTACATTGTGTACATCCAATCGAATACACACAACCAACAACATTATCAGGGCTATTCTTTATTAGGCGTGATTTAACAGTATTATTATACTTGGTAGGCTCAACAATTTAGTCCCATCTATTAAGTTTACAGTTGAAAAAGAAAATGATGTAAGCCTATCTTTTCTTGATCTAAAAATTTGGAGATGCTCTAATCAGTTCAAATATGAAGTCTACCGTAAGCCTACTAATAATAACTCTTATGTGCATTTTTATTCTGACCATCATCCTTCGATTAAATCCTCTATTTTCTCTGCTATGTTTCTTCGAGCATTGAGAGTTGTCAGTCCTGAATTTTTAGATTCTGAGTTATGCAATATCATGAATATTGGTACTAAATTATGTTATCCTATTTCATTTTTAGATAACTCTCTTAAGAAAGCCAAGAATAGGTATTATAATAATGTAATTGTAAAGGAATTTCAGCGTAAAAATATCCTTAGCCTACCTTACCATGTTAATTTTCAATACGTTCCAACTGTACTTGAAGCAATTGGCATTAATGTAATCTTTAAGTATAATAATACTGTTAAATCACGCCTAATAAAGAATAGCCCTAATAATGTTGTTGGTTGTGTGTATTCGATTGGATGTACACAATGTAACTCAGTATAGACCAAACCGGTAAAACGTTAGATATTAGGGTAAAACAGCATAAATATGCGTGTAGAACAGCTAATAATTCCAATGCTTTATTTAACCATATGTATAGATGTAACCATAGCATCAAGTGGGATAGTTCTAAAGCGCTTGTTAAAAACAGAGATATAATAGAAAGAAATATTCTAGAATGTGCATTTATTCATTTTAAAAACAATTTCAATAACAGTTCGGGACGTATAAAATTGACGATATCATGTTAAAATTTCTTTTGCCTCTCATTAACCCTTGTTAAGTATGTGCTAATTGTTTTGTTTTTCCTGTACGTTGTATATATTTATGGGCATCTCGCCTTTTATCTTCATTCCCTGACGAGGTGTAGCTTTGAATACACGAAAGGCCTTGGAATCGTTTTTCTTTTTCCTTGTGGGTTTGCAGCATATATATATATATATATATATATATATATATATATATATACTGTATATATATGGCTTATTAAACTTGACTATAAAAGCGAGACTTTTGTCTGTCTTTACCGTGCGTGATGATGAAAAGAAAATATTGAGCTTTCATAGTTTAAATACGTTCTCCCATTAACCCGCCTTGGCGTTAACCCTTAACTGGTATGGTGGTATGGAACCGCACCATACCACTTATGTAACTAAACCGTACCATACCAGTTAAGGGTTTATTGCTGCTACAAAGGAGTTCTTCAAAGTCGTTCAAATACAGTTTACGTTTATAAATATGTTGGTTATCGCAGCAAAGTAAGTAATCTTCATCTAATTTTAATATTCCATCGATTTCCTTTATTTTTTGTCATTTTAAATATTTTATGAGTTTGAAAAGCATTTTATTTGATCGAACTTCGAGCGCAGCATGAATATATGAAACAGTTGAAGAATACTAGGAAAGATATTGCTGTTTTGTTTACATTTTCTTCGGTCTTTTTTGCCTTGAAAGTTGTTGTTGTTGTTTGATGGGGTTGTTTAACCTCCTTCGTAGTAACATCTAAGGCCATATGACGAAGGGGAAGGGAACCTATAGCTTTAAGTGGGATTCAAACCACGGATCGCTGCGTAATCTCGACTCGGTGGACGGTCTCCCAGCCAACTGTTCTCCAGACCCAATGTCTCTTAACTTCGCTGATTGAACGGGAAACGGTGTTACGACGTTAGCCACAGGACGTAGCCTTAAGGTGTAACTATAATTAATATTGATCTAAAATTTTTTTTGAAGAATTGACTGGCTGGTTGTTACCCGCTATTTGTTATATATACACAGTTTGTTTAAACGTGTCACACTTTAAAAGGTTTGTATATTTTTTATCAACTGAAATAAAAACACGACTGAGAACACTAGTGTTAATGAAGATTCATAACGTCGTTAGCATACTTTAAATGCTTATTCGACAGGTCATCTATACCCGAGGAGGAACCCGTCTTTAGCTCTTTTAATCAGCCTCTTAATTTCGGGCACTGAAGTCCCCATATTTTCACTGGCCCCTCGTAATGACGTTCCATTGCAGCCTAGATTAAGATTAACTCTCCCTACGCTGTTAAGGAAGTGTGAGTAATGAGTTCTCAATAACTTTGATATTTCTTCTTCCCCAGCTACTCCATCGGTTGTCGATGGAATGACATTCTTGGCATCCGTTTCCTTCTCGATAAATTTCCCCCAAAATTTTATCATTATTTAAGTTTGCCTCAAATGCTCGAATGGAATCTTCTTCCTGTTTACACCGTCTTGTAATTGCTTCATAATAAACCCTATTTCTCTTCATAATTTCGTATAAAATGGCCCTATTCTCGGTCGACCAGAGAGGCTCCACATACATCGTAAACATATTTTGATTTCCTTTTCAGGTGGACAATAAAATCATTCCACCCAGAAATAATTTTAATATGGCAACTGTACGATTTAATCCAAGGTCTTTCTGCTTCCTTTAGTTCGGATATTATATCATTATAATATCGATCGACAATTTTAAAGCGCGAATCATGTCAACAAAAATTACTACAGTCAAGCTGTAATAACTCTAAATTATTAAAAAGATATTCTGTCATATCTTTATGCTATATTTCCTTTGCATATTAGCCTCAACCCAGTCAACACACTCATTCTTGCCTAATGAGTTGTGTGTGTGTATATATATATATGCAATAAAGATCACAAAAGAAACTAAAAAATATTATCTCAAGCGTTTTCGTGTGTATTTAACAGCACATTATCTTAATAATATGCTGTTAAATTCATACGAAGGCGCTTGGTCGATAATGTTCTCCTTTTTCCATGATGACTTTTACTGTATACATACAGTAAACTCTCCATAAAGCGCAGTAATTGATGTCCAGGTGTGTGCGTCTAAATGAGAGACTATTTTCTCGGGGCCTTTATTAAAGTTGTAATTAAGAAATAGCAAAAAACTAATGAGGTACATTAAAATAAATATGTTTACACGACAAAATAGAACAGATTGAATTATACTGTATACTCAAGTTGCGAAAACACCATGAAATACTGCGCTGTATGTGTAGAGCCACGCATGATTTAATGTGCAGTTTATGGAGAATTTACTATTATACAGGGCGGACTATAAGTCGCTTTATCGAATTGCGTTTTGCTATAATACGAAGTTAAAGCGACTTATGGTCCATCCTGCGTATATATATATATATATATATATATATATATATATATATATATACAGCTTGACCTTCGTGTGAAGCGAAACCAATGTATGGAACTGCTACGATATATATATATATATATTAGAAATTTGTAAACAACAAAAATATAAAAAAATATATGAATCGAGTTTTCTTAAATATTAAATATTTTTCTGTTCCAATTTTGTTTCTTTTTAAAGATAAACAAATAAAGAGAAAAAAGTTGCCAAGAATGTAATCGATTAAGGAAGAAAATTGTTGTGAACAACAGACTGGAAAAATAAAATAAGTCGAAATGACATTTCCACGATTTTTTTTTTATATATTTGTTGTTTATTTGTTTTTTTAATATTGGCAAAAGACATTTTTCAGATTAAAAAATAAATTACAGTCGATTTAAAAAGTCCTGTCGTGAATTCCACGTTTTTTTCGAGGTTTTTATTGGTAAGAAATGTGGATTTTTCACGTTAGGACTTTTGGTTTCGAGTGTATACCGATATATTAAATGGTACTTCTAAAATTTGCAATTCAATTTCTATAATTCACATCGTGAATTTTTATAATAATAAATAATAATGTATCGCTTTCAATATATACGCAATATATACACGAGAAGTGATCAAAAAGTATCGATAATTTTATTGCTACGGACAAATGAATGCAAATAAGAAATAACCGTTTACATATACGAGTCTTCCTGCCCTCTGGCGTCTGCAGTCTGAAGCAAAATCTGCTACCATGAGTCAGTAGTTGGTTGGAGCGCTTGAAAGGACGGTGTGTTTTTGCATTACGTATAAATCTCTGAAATGGAACAACGCGCGTTGGAGACGAACGAAATGATTAAAACAGCTTTTGGAAATGATGCTCTCGGTGTAGCTAACGTTTACAAATGGCACAAAAAGTTTAAAAATGGAGAAACATTTGCTCGTACCAGAAAATCGATCTGTTGGACATTTTCATCCGTACGAGAAGTGGAAGGGCGGCCACTGCGTTCCTTGTCTTCAAGCGATGTTTCTCCATTTTTAAACTTTCTGTGACATTTGTAAACGTTAACTACACTGAGAGCATCATTTCCAAAAGCTGTTTTAATTATTTCGTTCGTCTCCGAACGCGCGTTGTTCCATTTCAGAGATTTATACATACTGCAAAAACAAACACTCCTTTTAAGCGCTCCAACCGACTACTGACTCATGGTAGCAGATTTTGCTTCAGACTGCAGACGCCAGAGGGCAGGAAGACACATATGTAAACGGTTATTTCTTATTTACATTCATTTGTCCATAGCAATAAAATTATCGATACTTTTTTATCACTCCGCGTATATATATATATATATATATATATATATATATCAGGGCTGTGCGGGTCTATCACTTTCGGGTCGGGTCCGGGTCTGGGTCATTTTTCTAATTTACTTTCGGGTCCTGGTCCTGGTCCGGGTCCGGGTCGGACCCGAAAGTTCACTTTCAGTTCCTGTCGGGTCTTTCAGTATATGACCCGGGTCTGGGTCGGGTCCATTATTAAAAATGTAATAATTATAATCTGGTATAGGATAGGTAATAAGACTGCTACCGTGGCTACATTATCATGTTTTCTGAAACATAGTAAAACATTATATGGCTATACGGTAGTAGCCTAACCATATATATTAATTAATCCGATTTTGGAAATGTTTGAAAGTAGGCGTATTAATTGTATTAATATTTAATTGTAACTAGGTATAGTTATACATGCATTGCTAAGGGGCAAAGTACGATGTATGATTGCTCTCTCTTCAGCCGCCTTATTTTAAATTTTAATTAGTTTGTGAAACAAATTCTATATTTTTTTGAGTGAACTCAAATGGAAAGGCGACAGCACTTGATCATATCGGACTCGTTGTTTGTTGCAATGGATACAACTTGTGCAGATGCCAAGTCGTACTCGGTTAACACAGACTGAATGGTTTGTTTCAAAACATCTATGAAATTAATTATTTATTACTGATTTAGATTTAAAGTAACATTCTTTTACGTATACTGTAATATTGTACGATATATATAATATATATATATTTGTGTGAAATGTAAAATAATTTTTTGTGTGAAATGTAAATAATTTTTACCTGTATGCGAGCAGTGAAGTTCCTTGACAACCAATGTTTTCACTTCAATTTTGTTTTCAAAGTCATATTGGGCTTGAATACCTAAAAATCCTCTATCTAAGCGGCTGCAACGATCTACTTTTAAATGAAACATTTTCTTTTAAGAAGTATTTTTAACTTTTTTTTTCAGCTATTGCTCTATCGAGAGTCAAAGTAGCAAGATTTTCTCTGTTCATGTTTATATTCATTGTAGATAGAAATGGTTCAACCAAAATTTTAAATCCAATATCTTCTACAATGCTAAAAGGCCGCCCGTCTATTGTCACCCACGAAATAAGGCCATTTTTTCCAAGTTTTCTTATGAAGTTGCGGGTGAACTCCAACTTTAATTTGTTTAAAAAAGTTTTTGACACTAGTTTGGCCTACATTCATTCCCTTGGTTTGTATTTGAGTTTTCGAAGTACTGCTAGTGCTAGGTAGGCTTTTATCATGATCCTCAACTTTACGATATATGTCTGGGTGACACGATTTTAGGTGTCGCTTTAGGTTTGTCACATAATTGCCACTATACACTTTTCCACACTTTTCAATTTGGCATGTAGATGTTTTATCAATATTATTATATTTAAAATATTCATTTGTAAGGCTAGTTTTTTTGCAAACGAAGCACTGGACAACAACCAATGTGCACAGTACACAACTCACAACAAAATATATTAGGATTAGGCTATTCTTCCGTCACAGTTAACTCTCCACTTCCAGTGAGTAATTTGGAGGGTGGAGTGATAATTCAATAGATTGCTGCCAAATCTAAAGGCGCACACATAAATTTTGTAAACTAAAAACCTGGCTGTGCGGGTCCTTTCTTCACTTTCGGGTTGGGTCTGGGTCTGGGTCAGTTTTAAAATTCACTTTCGGGTCCGGGTCCGGGTCCGAGTCTTTTTTCTAATTCACTATCGGGTCCGGGTCTCATCTCACTTTCGGGTTAAACCCGGGTCTAGGTCCGGGTCCGGGTCCGACCTGCCAGCCCTGATATATATATATATATATATATACAGGGTGTCCCATAAGTCCGGCATCATAGGAAAAATAATAAAAAAGGCAAAACAAAAGCTTTTATTTACAGAACGTGCTCAATATGTCCACCATTGTTTCAATACACAAATTCAGACGTGATACCCAGTCAGCAAGCACACGGTGAATGATGTCAGGAGTAATGGTGTTACATGCCCCAATAATGCGCTGCCGCAAATGTTCAACACTCCTAATTTTCTCTGCGTATACCAGCGCTTTCAAGTGGCCCCAGAGATAAAAATCTAGTGGCGTGAGATCCGGGCTTCTAGCTGGCCATTCCACAGGCCCTCGACGTCCTATCCAATGACCAAGGAATTGTTGGTACAGGTATTCCCTTACTTGGGTACTGTAATGTGCAGGAGCGCCGTCTTGCTGGAACCATGTTGGGAAATTTCCTTCTTCGTTCAAGACACTGGGAAATGCTTCTTCCTTGAGCATACGTAGGTAGGTGCCTCCAGTGACATGTTCATCGAAAAAGAGGGGGCCTATGATGCGATCCTTCCAAATGCCACACCATACCATCACCCGAGATGCACCTTGTTTTTGAAGAGGTATACCAGTGAGGGTTGTTTTGAGACCAGTAGCGGGTGTTCTGTCGATTTACCTCACCATTTCCATATAAAACAGCCTTGTCACTGAACAGAATGGTGGACGGGAAATTGGCATCCGAGCATATTGTTCCGTAGCCCATTCACAAAATTCCATCCGCCGGTCGGGATCATCTTCGCTTAATTTCTGTAGGATCTGAAGTTTATATGGATGCCATTTGTGAGCCTGAAGAATGCGATGGATGCTACTTTTCGACACTCCTGTCTCGGCGGACAATCGCCGAAGAGACTTATTGGGACTTCTGTTAAAATGAGCCAGGATAGCAGTCACTGTATCATCGTCAGTGGACCTCCTTGAAGGTCCACTGCGTGGTTTATCTTCTATGGATCCCGTTTCCTTAAACTTTGCAACAAGTCTGCTAACACAACTCTGTGTTATTGGTTCGCGGTCTGGATGCAGTCTGTTAAATTCAGCAGCGGCCTCTCTTTGACTCCGATTTCCTGTGAGTAGAATTATCTGGATTCGTTCTTCCTTGCTCACAGACATTATGGCCTGTAGAAAGAGAAAAATATGAATTACTGTATGGTTTGTAGAAATAGAAAAATATGAATTTCTCCTATGATATGGGATGAATTTCACAATTAAACACGTGAAATGAATGAATGATGCAAACCCACATGGAAAAAGAAAAATTATTCCAAGGCCTTTCGAGTATTCAGAAATACACCTCGTCAGGGAATGAAAGGAGAAGGCGAGATGACGAAATATACATATGTACAACGGGACATAGATATACACAGTATTTGATGACGTTTTATGCCTTTGGCCTAACAATTTAGATGTTGACTTATTTCTTGGTAGGCTGAACAATTTAGTCCCATCTATTAAGTTCACTGTTGAAAAAGAAAATGATGGATGCTTAGCTTTTCTGGATCTAAAAATTTGGAGATGTTTGAATCAGTTCAAATTTGAAGTTTTTCGTAAGCCTACTTACTAATCATAACTCTTATGTGCATTTTTCTTGTGACCATCATCCCTCGATTAAATCTTCTATTTTCTCTGCTGTTTCTTAGAGCATTGAGGGTTATCAGTCCTGAATTTTTAGATTCCGAGTTATGCAGTATCATGAATATTGGTACTAAATTACTGTATGTTATCCTATTTCATATCTAGATAACTGCCTTAGGAAAGCTAAGACTAGGTATTATAATAGTGTAACTGTAAAGGAATTTGAGCGTAAAAATATCCTTAGCCTACCTTACCATGTTAATTTTAAATATCTTCCGACTTTACTTAAAGCAATTGGTATCAACGTAGTCTTTAAGTATAATAATACTGTTAAATCACGCCTAATAAAGAATAGCCCTGATAATGCGGTTGGGCTGTGTGTATTCGATCGGATGTACACAATGTACTCAGTATACAGTATGTAGGCGAAACGGGTAAAACGTTAGACATTAGGGTAAAACAGCATAAATATGCGTCTAGAACAGCAAATAATTCTAATGCATTGTTTAACCATGTGTACAGATGTAATCATAGCATCAAATGGGATAGTTCAAAAGCGCTCGTTAAAAAAATAGATATACTGTAATTGAAAGGAATATTCTAGAATGTGCATTCATCCATTTTAAAAATAATTTCACTAACTGCGGGAATGTATAAAATTGACAATATTCTGTTAAAATACCTTTTGCCTTTAATCATCTCTTGTTAATCATGTCCTAATCTTTTTATTTCTCTGTCCCGTTGTACATATGTATATATTTTCGTCATCTTGCCTTCTCCCTTCATTCCCTGACGAGGTGTACTTCTGAATACTCGAAAGACCTTGGAATCATTTTTCTTTTTCCATGTGGGTTTGCATTATATATATATATATATATATATATATATATATATATATGAAAAATTATTTCACGAAAGTGACACGTGAAAAGTATTTATGATGAATAAAACCACGAAGGAAAAAGAAACACAAAGGGGTGCTCAAGCGCTTTCGTCTAATGACATCCTCAGGAACACTGGAGTGAAAGGACAGATCAAGGCTATATAGGTTACAAAAATAAACATACATACATACACATTCACATATATATACATATATATATATATACATATATATATATATATATAAATATATACATATATATAGTAAGCATAGAAAAAAATTGTGGGAGGAGCCAACATTTATATGGTCACAGAAAAATAAAGAAATAAAAATAAATATAAATTGAGAAAAAATTAATTACAAAATAGTGCCTTAGTGATATATATGTCACAGCCTAAATAATCATAAAGAAATAAACAGGCAAATAAAAAAAAACCCATAAATACATATACATACATATATATATATATATATACATATATATACACATATATATATATATATATATATATATATAAAGACACTTTTAGCACTTTGGCCGACCTTCCATATAAATTCAAATGGCTTTTTTATGGAACAGGTCACAAAAGAATAAAGAAATAAAAATAAATATAAATATTGTAAGTAGAGTCTACCAATTCAAGCTCAAGAGGGAGGTTTTACAATCGATTTAATAGATGCTGCCAAAATGATATATATGTCACATTATTAAAAAATAAAAATTGAAAGATAAATTTTAAGAGAGGCACACCAATTTATAAGGGAAAAAATTACCACATATGCATATTATAGTCACAAACGAATACAAAAGTACAAATAAATATAAATTGGAAAACAAAATGATCCCTAGATGATATATAAAGAACAATAAAATATATATACAACCTATTTACGGTATATATACGAAATATAAACGCAATATATACAGAATATATATATATATATATATATTATGCATAAGGGAAAAAAATTACCAAATTTGTTTTTATAATTATTGTCTGAGAAAACGGTAGGTCGCAAAAGAATAAAGAAATAAAAATAAATATAACTTGAAAAAATTACAAATAATACACGTACACATATATACCCGCATACCCAAATATATATATACATATACACACATATATACAAAAACACACACACACACACACACATATATATATATATATATATATACAAGCTTGACCTT
Source organism: Bathynomus jamesi (assembly GCA_023014485.1). Lineage (NCBI taxonomy): Eukaryota > Metazoa > Arthropoda > Malacostraca > Isopoda > Cirolanidae > Bathynomus > Bathynomus jamesi. Next base: position 243,281 of record JAJOZX010006211.1, on the reverse strand, counting down.
CACGAAATGAGAAATCATCCCGCAGAATGTGTATGTATGTATGTTTATTTTTGTAACCTATATATTGCCTTGATCTGTCCTTTCACTCCAGTGTTCCTGAGGATGTCATTAGACGAAAGCGCTTGAGCACCCCTTTGTGTTTCTTTTTCCTTCGTGGTTTTATTCATCATATATATAAATATATATAAAATAATGGGTGATTATTTTAAACAAGTAACACATTAAAAGGTTTGTATTTTTTTATTAACTAAAATAAAAGCATGAAATTTTTACTCTGCCTTTTCTAGGCATGGGGAATTATCTCCTAGTGCAAAACATGCTCTCTGTGATGTCTTCTCAGTTCATTAACTCTGCGCGCACGAACAACAAAACTTTGCAGTACTTTGGACAGAGTACGAGTATCTGTTGAAATCTGAGAACTTTCTCGTTCCGCTGATGCTTTCAATTCTTCTGTTGGGTGGGGATTCTGTTTAAATCTATCTTTTAAATAACTCTACAGATAAAAGTCGCGGGGGCTTTAGATCTGGTGACGTTGGTGGCCATGATATTCCTTTATCATAACCCGCAGGAAATCTGTTGGATAGGACTCTTCCGTCGTATCGTGAGCTGAGAGGACATAGTTTCTAAATGTTTATGTTCATTTATGCACGCCTATACGGCTCGGGTAATCTGCATCAAATTTAGTATATACATTAAGGGAGAATCAGGGAAGGTTTTAGTAGTAGCACATTTGCCCCTTCCAGTACCCACCAAGGTTGTTTCGGATTCTTTTGCTGCGCATTCTAGTGTGTGTATATATGATATATATATATATATATATATGAAATGAAATGTGTATATATATATATATATATATATATATGAAATATATATATATATATATATATATATATATATATATATATATATATATTCGCCTCGGTGGTAGTGTGGTTAGCATCACTGACTACGAATCCACCGGCTCGGGTTCAATTCAATTCCCGGCGATGGCAGGCGGTGCTCAGCTCACCCAGCTGTTCATCTTTCCATACAAAAAAATTCGTAGTAGATAAATGATTACCCTGGGTAGACCAGTGGTTAAGACGATGGGATGCTGACTGGGAGATCGAGTTTGAGTGAGGACTTTGTGATTTCTGACCACTTGTGGTGTGTCGTTATTCGGATTCCACGTTAATCTGTAGATCTGAGGTGGGGGCAACAAGCTTGACCTTCGCCTCAGAATGAACAATTTAGGCGGAAGTAAAACTGAGGTTACTTTACTTACTTTATATATACAGGGTGGCGCAAAGGTCGCGCATCATAGGAATTTTCAGTGTTGATTATAATATATTATTTTTTCTTTTAGGTAGGGGATAGCTGCGAAATTAACAATAGACGAGAGGGTGAGCTTGGTTTTAATGTATGGAATACCAGGTACAACAAATCGATGAATCGGTACAGAATTTAAATTTTGTACCGATTCATCGATTTGTTGTACCTGGTATTCTATACATTAAAACTAAGCTCACTCTCTCGTCTATTGTTAATTTTGCAGCCATCCCCTACCTAAAAGAGAAAAAAATATAATCAACACTGAAAATTCCTATGATGCGCGACTTCTGCGCCACCCTGTATATATATATAATATGTATCATGTTCTATGATGATGAATGTATGGTTAAATTCATACTCGTCTGAGTCGTTAGTTTGCATTACAGACACTCCTGGTTTTATAGGTTCGGGTGCATGATACATCAGGAACAAGATGCACCACAAGTTTGCGTTCCTCCCCAAAGCGACACAAATGCACCCATTTCAATCACAAGTATATTCATATCATCTTAGGCTTGTTCTACACAAATTGGACCAAGAATTCGGAATCTTCGTAATTTCAAACCTTCCCTTTAGCTATGCCTTTAGCTTATTTCTGTATAATATTAATGAGGTTACGCGTGACTATCCTAATTTTTACAAAAGAACCATGGTTAAGTGTGTGTGTGTGTGTGTGTGTGTCCAAAAAATAATGGCGCAAAACTTGTATGCAATTTTTTTAATAATCAATATATATATATATATATACACAATATATATGATTATTTACATTTCGAAATTGTCCAAGTTTAAAACACTTCCACATGATGACCATCATTCGTCGCTAGAGTGCGTATTCGACGCCCAAACTTCATTTGAGCATTAGCAAGATGATGATGTAAAATGGATCCATCATCCAATAACCTCTCATATTGTTTGGCGAAGTTCTGCCAGATTTCTGGATTTGTCACGAAACACAAATGTTCTAACATAGCCCGGGGTTAAATCGGGTGATCGTCATGCTATCGGTCCACCACGGCCTATATCCAGCGCTGAGAAAAAGTTGCATCTGGAAAATTGCGAACCGCATACACTCCTCGTCCTCGTACCGCCTCTAATAACACTTAGCTGGGAAAGAAAAAAATGTGTGTAGCATTGAACTGAATTGAATTCAATAACCTTTATTAATTAATAATAAAATAAATACATTGGTTTTACAATTTACAATGACGTAAATAATTGTAAAGCTGGACTATTTATTTTATTTAATTTGGTCCTTAAACTTTAGGCTTTACTGGGCTTTTATTAAAAATAAAACATAGTTATTATTAATGAATCAATAATAAATAAATAAATAAATGAGTATTATTAATAGTTAAAGTATGTATTACTCTTAAATTATAATTATCGATATGACAAATGAAATGTCATTATTGAAGGTATTATACCAATACTATACAAAGAAATTAATATTATACGTGTTAAGATAGTTCGATGCAGTCACGGTACGATTGTCAAAAATGGACCGATTTGCAGTCACGTGGCATAGCACACCAAACTACTCTTTTGGTGAATCCCCTTCATGTTAATGTCTTTCAACGCAGCATAGGTTGTGGTGGACCGATAATGGACCGATCTGCAGTCACGTGGCATATCGCCAAACTACTCTTTTGGTGAATCCCTTTCATATTGATATGGTTCAACGCAGGATAGGCTGTGGTAGACCGATACCATGGCAACCCTTTTGAATTTTTGTCTGTGCAAATGAGAGGCATACAGCACTTGAAATGGGCCGCTATGAGGCAGTACGCCATACCTTCACTTTTTTACTAATTTTCACTCATTTTTCCTGACGCTCATTTCAGAGTATATGAAAAGATAAGGAGAAAAAGAGTAAATTGTAAGAAGTAAAGTCGAGAATCCCTTGTAAGAATCGAAGGCATTACAACAATATTGTTTAGGCTATTCGATAATAATCGATGTTCCAGGCATAGCAAATCCGCTGGTATAAATGGATCTTTTAAACTATTTCCACCCCCCAACATACTCTTTTCAACAATGACCACCCCAATGTTGATCTTTTCAAATATACCCCCCCCCCCCAAAGTTTAAACTCTGCAAATTAACCAAATAAGATAAGAAAACAATAACAAATTTATTATTTATTGCAAACATATAATAAATAGAGAACCATTATTTACATAGGATAAAATATTTAAATATGCTCACATAAGTTATTAAAAGCATTTCGATTAAATCTATCTCACCACATAAATTCTTGCAGGTACCAGTGTAAGAAATCGCGCTTGTATCTCATCATTTCTTTAATGCGTTGTTGATGCTTGTGCCATTAAGATTCTATGTGCTGCGTATGTACATTGTACATCTTTCAGCTCAACAAAATTAACACTGACTTACAGTTCGGTGCTGGAATCCTAACCCTTAACCGGTTAGGTTAATTGAATGCCCGGTTAGGTCAACTGTATGCCCTTAACGATTGGTTAGGTTAAGCTGTGATATTTTCGTTAAAACTAACGAAAATATCACGACTTAACCTAACCAATCACAAGGGCGTACAGTTGACCTGACCGGGTATTCAGTTGATCTAACCGGGCATTCAATTAACCTAACCGGGCATATACTTATATATATATGGATCACACACATTTGTCTATCACACACATCTGTCTGTCACACACACAATGTCTATCCATTACAAACGGGAACTGTACTGATGGGACTATCTCACTATGGCTGATCTTAGTTCCAGCGAAATCGCTTTGTGTGAAAATAATTAAATAAGACCCGACTCACGTTGCACTTGTATCACAAAGGTGCATCGTCAAAACAATAATAAGCATCAGAACTTTTAATACAGTTCGACAAATATTTTCGCGACAGTTGATTTGCAAATATAAGAAAGATGACTGCAAAACCCTGTAATAGAATTTTTAAACCGGAAATATGATAGAATATAATAGAATTTTCAAGATATGTATCTTATATACGTATCTTAAAAATCCTATTATGTAAATAAGATAAGTAAAACCTGTTAAATTATCTCCCCGCTAATATTGACTTTTTAAACTATGTCTCCCCCTCTCTGAAGCTGGGGGGTAATAGTTTAAAAGATCCGTATAAATTTTCCTAACCCTAGATAAGATAGATGGGTTATATAAAAAAAGAAGACTTGAACGGAAGTTAAAAGCAGGGGATCAGTGTGTAACTTCAAACAATTTAAAATATACAAAGTATTTTGACAAAGTGTATAAGGAAATTTTGTTATTTGTCTCGCTTTATTCTCGAACTTATTTGGTGACAGTTTATACCGGCATTTTTTCTCCCCACTTCGAGCATTGGGGCTACGTTAAAACACCTGTACGAGTATATCGTGACAAATCCAGGATCTGGCAGAACTCTTTCAAAGAATCAGAGGAGTTATTGGAGCCATTTCACGACAGCATCTTCCTAATGGAATATAAGCGTCGAATATGCATTGTAGCGAAGAATGGTGGTCATGTGGAAGTGTTCTAAACTTGAACAATTTTGAAATGTAAATAGCTACACACACACACACACACACACACACATGTGTGTATATATACATATATATATATATATATATATATATTAATTCCTCCTAATTATAAACATGTTATGATTTTAGAATCTACCAGAATTATTTGAGCAGGTGTTTACCCTCAAAAGAGGTCGTTGCGTAGGCCTACATATCTGAAATCTCTCTCTCTCTCACATATATATATATATATATATATATATGGGCTACGTCGTGGCCAATGTCGTAACACCATTTCCCGGAGATCAGCGAAGTTAAGCGGCATTGGGTCTGGGTAGTAGTTGGATGGGAGACCGTCCTCCGCGCCCAGATTATGTAGCGACCCGTGGTTCGGATCCCACGTAAAGCTGTAGGTCCCCTCCGTCATATGACCTTAGATGTTGCCAAGGAGGTTAAACAACCTCAATAAAAAAAAAAATATATATATATACACTTTATAATTCTTTTCAATTTCTTATCATGAAGACGGGCTTACATGCAAGTCCCAACTACCATTAATTCTGGTGATAGCATTCGAACAGTTGTTGTTTATGTATTTAAAGAGACCTATACAGGGTGTCCCATAAATACACAAAATATTAGCAATAACTATTAAATATTGTATCCGAAAGAATAAGAAATTCTTTAACTTCAGTCACTATTTATTTTGAAAAAGTTTTGATTAAAGAGTTGTGAAACCAAATACGAATTCGCTCGGACACATTTCGTACTGTAAAGAAACTATATACAAGCTTTCTTCTCTGTACGAGGATGAAACAAAATTTGTGATACGTGGCGTGGGTTTGTTAAAACGTATATTATTCCTTATACGTTACTGTCATGAGGGCAATATTTTTAAATAATTTCCGTTTACTATTATAATTCTATTATACAGGGTGTTCAAAAAGAAACGCAACCCGAAACAACGAAAAAAGTTAGGTTACAATGATATATGCCTTCTCCAGTGGGTTGCGTTTCTTTTTGAACATCCTGTAGCTTATCAGATTTCGTGTAAACTTCGTTATTTTCATATCTTTACAGTGACGGTAGTGAAGAGGAAATACAGGGTGGCGCAAAATTCGCACCACCATGAGGTAAATTCTACCTGGTGGCCATTGCCTTGGAAAATACTTCGTGATTTGCTGTACACACGATATCTGTTAATTATTATCGTTTCTTGGTCGTTGACGTCTCGGAGACGGAACAATTGAAGGAAACAAACAGGATTCGAATGTGCCAAGATCAGCGTCAGGGTGGTGCGTAACAAGTGTTCAAACACGTGTTTAGTGAATCAGAAAATGTTTTCAAGTTGAGGTCACCAGTTCAAATATTGACTATAAATTACATTTATAGTTTCACATTTTACTGTAATTTTCCCAATTGGCTCGTGCGAGACTTTTGTGCCACCCTGTATAGTGTTTCCGTTTGCGGAAGCATCGTTGTCGCTACGTTTGGTTGTATGTAATAAAAAGTATAATAATACAGTGTCTACTGTGGATCAAGTAAAGATAAACACCCCCAGCCTTCTTTAATTAGCCTTATAAGGCTAACTAACGAAAATATCACGACCTAACCTAACCAATCGTCAAGGGCGTACAGTTGACTTAACGATTGGTTAGGTTAGGTCGTGATATTTTCGTTAGTTAGCCTTATAAGGCTAATTAAAGAAGGCTGGGGGTGCTTATCTTTACTTGATCCTCTACTGTAAATAAATGCATTTAACTCACGGTATCAATTGTTTAAGATACTTTACTAAATTGACTGATTTCTGTCGAGAATTTTCAGTTCTTGAAGTAGGGAATGAGGGAGAGTTCGGTATTCAGATTAGGGGGATGAAGTTGAGTAACGAGATCCGTCTACATATCTTATGACTTCTTTCTTTATTAATAAAAGCGCACGTGCAACTTTTTAGTCAGGGTTAAAGCATATTTGCAGTTTATTTCACTTACAATGCATGAAAGAATTTAAGTCTAAATTTAAATTTCCTTCTTCCAGAGTCGTAGAAGGAATGAAAAATTGGGGTGTGAACTTTTTATTAATTTTTTTGTGGAAAGGGCTACCTCTTGGAGGCGTGGCATAAAGCTATCCCTTCACCAAGAGCAATTTTTAAAAAAAATCATTATGTTTCCGTAGACTTTTTCTTCGGAGAGCCTTTTTTTTTTTTTTTATTTACTCAACTATACTGTACAATGGCTACAGTAACTGACTTTCAGGAGTTGACAGTTACGTTCGCCGTTAATTGTGCCGGAAATAAATAGGCCGTAATTCACAAAATAGAGAAAACATTTAAAGTGAACATTCATTTTTAACAAAAGTGGATTCTTATATAAATTTTGCGAGATGCAAATGTCATTTTCACCTAACAACGCGTATTCATAATTGATGGAATGAATTGATTAACATTTCTAGCCAATGAGCTTGAATATAAGCAGTAACTTGGTCAACAACGTCCATTTACCGATTATTTGAGCAGATAACTGAGAAAATGGCCTATTATAATCGGATTAATTAGTCACCGCCGTCTCGTGAGAATTATGAAATAAAAGTTTTCCTTTACCGCATATTTTTCAGCATTACCATTTTTTCTTATACAAACTAATTACCAGAGTGGTAATTAGTTTGCTAATTACTTAATGCGTTCACGAACGGAACGAGTTTAAGCTTAAAATAGTTTCTAATGTCCACCAACTTTTTAGTCGTCGATGTAAAATTAAAAAGAAAAAACTTAAATTGGAAAGCCTTTGTAGTTTGCAGTTGTCCTTTTTTTTTAATGGCCTTTTTCTGGTGTCCTTTTTTTGTTTGTGGCCTATTTTTTGCGTGGCTTTTTTTTCTTAATTAAAGATACACTTTTTTCTTTTTTAATCAATTAAGCAAATTTGTGGCGAATAGTGAATATTTAGATTTTCTCACATTTGTATCCTTAAAAGGTAATTTTAGGAAATGGTTTATTTACTGCGTATTGTGAAAGTCTTATTCCTATAATTGTAATAATATACATACAGTCAGTGAACCCATCTTCGAAGCCTTATAGTTCATCTTATTTATGGAAACAAAAAGAACTTTTCCTTCAGGAAACTCTACGGTACGCGCATGCGCTCTCCATTGCGAGGGCAGCTATCAGACGCTATAAACGGAAATTAGATAAAAGGCTTCATAAAACTGAAGTAGTCTTGGAAAGCCTTTTAATTATAATCCATCGCCCGTTTCCTGATTGGTTCATTTCGGGGAAGTCGTGGATAATTACGAGAAAATGAAGAATTAAATATTTTAGATGGTATTTCTTTATATTAAATTACGACTTAAATAACGTCACATTCATTAAATTTGGAACGTTAGAACATATATATATATATATATATATATATATATATATATATATAATAATTAAAGTTTACAGTCGGGAAAGGACTCTGTATACACTATATATATATATATATATATATATATATATATATATATATATATATATATATATATATATATATATATATATATGTGGTGTCTAGGAAATGATGGTGCAAAAGATAATATAATTGGTCTTGACTCTAGAATATATGAGGCGCTCCGGACCACAACCTGCCAAGCGCCAGTAAGGCCAGAATTGAGTTATTTATACCACTATATTCCCCCACCCCGTGGATGATTCAGGGAGAAGATTGTGGACCTGTGCGTATGGTCGAAATCAATCAAATATCGTTATTGGTTCAAAAGTTATGACATTAAAAGTTGACAAACTTTAACTGCATTTTCCTCCATTTTTTAATTTCGGCGCTTGGCAACTTGTGGTCCGGAGCGCCTTATATATAGCTGTTTACATTTCCAAGCTGTCCAAGTTTAGAACACTTTCACGGTACAATCGTCAAAGAAAAATGAATTGATTGTGTAGCTACGTGACATAACCCACCAAACGTTAACTTTTTGTAATTTTTGTTCATGTTGATGGTTTCAGTACTGATAGACCTCCTTAGTCACCCGACTTAATCCCGTTGACTTTTATTTATGGGGTTATGTTAAAACACTCGTGTATCATGATTCATGACAGACCGAGGCAGCTTGGCAGAACTCTGTCAAAGAATCCGAGGTTAGTGGATCTATTCCACAAAAACATCTTGCTGATGCTCTAATGAAGTTTGAGCGTCGAATACACACTGTAGCGACGAATGATGTTCATCATGTGGAAGCGTTCGAAATTTGAACAGTTTGGAAATGTAAACATCCATATATTCTATAGATATGAATTAATACGCCTCCGTGGTGTAGTGGTTAGCATCGCTGACTACGAATCCATTGGCCCCGGGATCAAGACCAAGTGATTGCAGGCGGCGCGTAGCGAAACCCAGCTGTTCATCCTTCCACACAATAAAAATTGGTTGGTAGATAAATGGGTACCCTGGGTAGCCTAGTGGTTAAGACGCTGGGCTGCTGATCATGAGGTCGTGAAATCGAGTCCGGGCGAGGACTTTGTAATTTCTGACTGCCCGTGGTGGGGCATGGCGTGGTTCGGATTCACGTTAAACTGTAGGTCTAAGGGGGAGTGACAAGCTTGACCTTTGTCAGAATGACCAAATCAGGCGGAAGCAATATTCTGGCAATAGTATCTCTGTTATTAATTGAGCTAGAACGTTCAATTTTGGCTAAATTAGAGTTCTAAGTATGCTAATGAAGATGTTGATGAGTTTTTGGAATAGATTTTTATATTTTATATACATTTTTTTTTAATTTTTTGATTTTCTTATGCCGAACTTTGGGTGAACTTTTGGCTGGCGATAGAGGTAAAAAAAGTAGTTCGCTTCATAAGGTTTTCAGAGCCATACTTCTAGTGTCGTAAGGTCATTATAACCCAAACCACGCGATAGAGGAAGGGTGAAAATAATGATATCCATCAAAAACACGTTTTCGCCTGTGGTGGCGCTTAGGTACCTTAAGACGCGCGACCCCTCATATATATGTGTGTATATATATATATATATATATATATATATATATATATATATAATATATAATATATATATGCGCCTCGGTGGTGTAGTGGTTAGTAGATAAATGGGCACCCTAGGTGGCCTAGTGGTTAAGACGCTGGGCTGCTGATGGGGCGTGGTTCGGATTCCACGTTAAACTGTAGGTCTGTGGAGTGAAAAGCTTGACCTTCGTCAGAATGAACAATTCGGGCGGAATCTAACCAAAGGTTAAAGGTTATATATATATATATACACAGTGTGTGTATATATATATATATATATATATATATATATATATATATTATTATATACACACGCACACACAGTGTTATATACACAGTATATCGGAGATCAGCGAAGTTAAGCAACATTCGGTCTGGGTAGTAGTTGGATGGAAGACCGTCCTCTGCGCCCAGATTATGTAGCGACCATTGGTTCGGATCCCACGTAAGCTGTAGGTCCCCTCCGTCATAAAACCTTAGATGTTGCAAAGGAGGTTAAACAACCCCAATAAAAAAAAAAATTCCATTATATATATATATAATTATATATATATATATATAATTATATATATATATATAATTATATTATATATATAATTATATATATATATATATAATGAAAATGAAAGCACAAATTCCAAAGATTTTTTCTGTTTCCTCGGAGATTGGTTCAAGGCTGTCCCTCTCGATATGTTGAAGAGGGGAGAATGTAGAACAATAAAGTATATATATATATATATACAGGGTGGTGCAAAAGTCTGGACCCATAGGCGGTTTATATAGAAAAAAAGTGTGGCCTGCAGGAAGTTTATTATGAAATGAAATTTAATTAACCATACACCAGTGACTAAATTATGTTAAATTTAACGTTCTACTACGTAGTTCAGAATTTACAATAAGTATTCGAATTGATGTCCATCTTCTTCCAAACACTCCTTCTTTTGCGTACAAAAGCACAAGCTCTATTCTTTCTGCTATTGTTAACTTCTCTGCCATAGGGTAACAATCTGAAAAATATTTAGTAAAATTATAAACAAAAATTAAATTATAAAAACTATTATAAAAATCGAAAGATATTTTTTTATATAGTAAATTGCCTATGGGTCCAGACTTTTGCACCACCCTATAATATATATATACAGGGTGGGCCGTAAGTTTCCATACATAGGAAAAATAAACATTTTTTTATGGACAACCATTTTTATTTATATAATATGCTCTACATGGTTGCCATTGTTTTGAAAACACATTTCAATACGTGTTCCCCACTGTTGATGAACACGCATTAGCACAGTTGACGTTATGCTTGTAATGGCGTTGGTGATACGTTCCTTTAGATGATTTATGTCTCGTATCTTTTCCTGATACACCATGGCCTTCAAGTGCCCCCAAAGATAGAAATCAAGGGGGTGAGATCTGGGGATCTGGGAGGCCACTCCACAGGACCACGCCGACCAATCCAAGCATCCGGAAACTGCTGATCCAAATACCGACGCACGTGAAGACCATAATTTAAATTTTCCTATGTATGGAAACTTACGGCCCACCCTGTATATATATATATTTATATATACACGTACAGGGTGTCCCATAACTCCGGCATCATAGGAAAAATAATAAAAAAGGCAAAACAAAAGCTTTTATTTACAAAACGTGCTCAATATGTCCACCATTGTTTTCAATACACAAATTCAGACGTGATACCCAGTCAGCAAGCACACGGTGAATGATGTCAGGAGTAATGGTGTTACATGCCCCAATAATGCGCTGCCGCAAATATTCAACACTCCTAATTTTCTCTGCGTATACCAGCGCTTTCAAGTAGCCCCAGAGATAAAACTCTAGTGGCGTGAGATCCGGGCTTCTAGCTGGCCATTCCACAGGGCCTCGACGTTCTATCCAATGACCAGGGAATTGTTGGTACAGGTATTCCCTTACTTGGGTGCTGTAATGTGCAGGAGCGCCGTCTTGCTGGAACCATGTTGGGAAATTTCCTTCTTCGTTCAAGACACTGGGAAATGCTTCTTGAGCATACGAAGGTAGGTGCCTCCAGTGACATGTTCATCGAAAAAGAGGGGCCTATGATGCGATCCTTCCAAATGCCACACCATACCATCATCCGAGATGCACCTTGTTCCTTTGAAAAGGTATACCAGTGAGGGTTGTTTTGAGACCAGTAGCGGGTGTTCTGTCGATTTACCTCACCATTTCCATAAAAAACAGCCTCGTCACTGAACAGAATGGGTGGACGGGAAATTGGCATCCCGAGCATATGAATTATGGTTTGTAGAAATAGAAAAATATGAATTTCTCCTATGATGCCGGACTTATGAGACACCCTGTATAGTGGCTAAAAAGTGAGGAACCATAGGCACATTTTAATAATTTGTGTTTTAATGTGCGTTTTGTTCATTTCAGATTTGTTGTTGAACCTATGGCACAGAAATTGACAATAGATGAACGGGTGGAGATAGTTTTAGTATGCAAGGCGTGATAACACACACAGATCAGTTGCTACTGCTTTTAATGACAGACACCCTGAGAGGCCGCCAGTTGTTCAGGCATCATTTGGAAAACTGTTCATTCGCTTCAAAGAAACGGGAAGTGTTCATAATCATCCGCGTAGTAGCCGGCCAAAAAGTTCAACCGATGCAGCAACATCACTAATATAACGGTACTCGATCACTTCGAAAACACCCCACGTAAGTCCTAAAGAAAGTTATCCCAGGAAACGGATATCTCCAGAAGATCCATTCAACGAATTCTTACAACAAATCGTTTCCACCCCTACAAAGTCCAACTCATTCAGGAACTGCATAGTGACGACACAGACCGTCGTGTAGAGTTCTGCCAGTGGTTTTTACAACATCGACAGCTTCAACGAAGGATCATGTTCAGCGACGAAGCGATATTTCACCTCAGCGGTCGTATCAATAGGCATAATGCACGCTATTGGGCCAATGAGAAGCCCCACTGGATGGAGGAAGACATGTACAATTCGATCCACGAATTATGGTGTGGGCTGCGCTCTGGGGGGATCGGTTAATTGGTCCGTACTTTTTCGACGGCAATGTAACAGGTGAAACATATCTGCATATGCTGCAAACATTTCTAATGCCAATACTGGACGATATTCCATTGGCAGAACGGGCGGAGATGTGGTTTCAGTAGGATGGCGCACCACTACATTTCGCAACCATCGTCCGGAGCTGTTTAGATGAAACATTCCCAAGCAAGTGGATCGGACGGCGAGGGCCAGTCGAATGACCACCTAGGTCTCCAGACCTCACGCCTCTTGACTTTTTCTTGTGGGGCCATCTGAAGTCGGTAGTCTATGCTGATCGACCCAAAACCATACGTTCTCTAAGGGATAAAATTACATGTGAGTGTGCCATAATCAGTACCAATGTGTTAAGGAATGTTCAAACGTCATGCATTCAATGCGTCAGAAAGTGTCTCCAAGTGGAAGGCCACCAATTCGAACATTTATTATAATTTAATAAAATGTGCCTATGGTTCCTGACTTTTGCGCCACCCCTATATATATATATATATATATATATATATATATATATATATATATATATATATATATATATATATATATATATATTGAGAGAGAGAGAGATCGTGCCTATCACAACCTATACAAATGGTCAGAAAACAATAACATGAATTTTAACACCGAGAAATTTCAGCTCTTGAAATATGGAAGAAATGAAGAACTCAAAACAGATAGCATACTATGCCCCAAACAGACAGGAAATTCAGAGAAGCACAAAAGCAAAAGATTTGTGGGTAATAATGACCGATGATGCAAAATTTGAAACACAGAATCAGATAGCGATAAAGAAAGCAAAAAGAATTACGGGGCAGCTTCTGAGAACCTTCAAAAGAAGGGACAAGAGAGTAATGGTTCCCCGGCTGAAAACACTGATCAAACCAAAACTTGAATACTGCTCAGTCTTGACGTCCCCATATAAAAAGGGAAAAATTAATATTATTAGAAGTAGTTCAAAGAAAGTTCGGATCAATGAAAGAAAGCCACCCCCAAACGGGTCGGGAGTGGCTTTCTTTCACTGATCTGTAAGTTATTTAGGTAGGTAGGTTATTTAGGTTAGGTTAGGTTAGGTTAGGTTAAGTTGTTATATTTTAGTTAGTTTAAATGAAAATATCATGACTTATCCTAACCAGTCATCAAGGGCATACAGTAATAAATAATAAACAATTCCTCATGAAGGTGTTTTTACTTACATTCTTTACTTTAGTGATTTTGGGGGGTGGCGTTGTTTACTTGATCATTTTTTAGGGTGGCATTGTTTACTAGAAACTTTTGGGGGTGGCTTTCTTTCATTGATCCGAAATTTCATAGCCCAGATTGATGGCTGCAAAGAAATCGGCTACTGGGATAGACTACGTAAATTAAATCTGTATTCGTTGGAAAGAAGAAAAGAGAAATACATCATAATTTATATACGGAAAAGGATCGAAAAACTGGTGCCTGACCTCAAACCAAACCCAATTAACATCCAAACAGTAGTGGAAAATAGGAAAGGTGGTTCCTGGCTATGTCCGATGGAGATCGCAAGAACAACTCGCTTCTTCATCAGGCCAGGCCTAGAGGTGGGGCCACCAACTTGACCTTCGTGTGAAGAGAGACCGACGCGACGCACGGAACTTTTACAAGATTACCATATATATATATATATATATATATATATATATATATAGGTCAGACAATGAAATTCCTTTTCCTCGCCGTTCGCAGACATCTTGAATCATCAGGAATCGAAAAACACACTTGGTTTGTCAAGGAGAGAGAAACAAAAGGACGCTTGTGTTTTTCCAAACAAAGGTCCGCGAAAAGTTAGCGTCTTACGAGACTATAAACACGTAGCGCCGCTTCGACCTCAGCTGGCCTCAGTCCTTCAAGTCACACTTCAACCATACAAGAAACTAAGCAACACTTGAGGCGACTCTACAATTCCATCCTGCAAGAAACATCATCACTGCTGTAGGCGCTTTCCGTTGGCCCCTTTACACAAGTCTCTCCTGGCTTTCAACACTCATCCTCTAGCCGGTAAGGCCAATCCTTCGAAGCCAAGGCCCTCAACACACCCTCCTTCACCTAGGCCTACAGTCTCCAAGTTCATCTTTGGTGAAACGCAATACGATCAAACCTTCACTTAGGCCTACAGTCACTCCGGGGTCACCAATTTATAGTAGCCTACGGATCACCAGTTTGATGTGGCCAAGAAAGTAGGCTTACTATAATTTATGAATTAACTTGAAATGAAATATTAAATATTGTTTATTTGGGCAGTAGGCCCAAATTGGTGACCCCTAAATATTTCATTTCACTTTAATTCATAAATTATAGTAAGCCTACTTTCTTGGCCACATGAAACTGGTGATCCGTAGGCTAATATATATATATATATATATATATTATTTATTTATTTATTACACGGAATCTGTGTAACTAGGGATTTCATGAAATCCCTAAAATGTTCAGGGATTTCATGTAAGGTTAAGTCGTGGTATTTTCGGTAAACCTACGTGAAAATTATTGAATACCCGTTAGGTCAACTGTACGCCCTTGACAATTGCTTACGTTAAGTCGTGATAGTTTCGCTAAAACTACCGAAAATATCAGGACTTAACGTTACATGAAATCCTGAACATTTTAGGGATTTCATGAAATTCCTACTAACACAGATTCCCTGTAACATATATATATATATATATATATGTGTGTGTGTGTGTGTGTGTGTGTGTGTGTGTGTGTGTCTCAGAAAAATGTATACACACTTTAGTTGCAGATAGTAGAAATACTGTATAGTACATACGAGTAATATTGGCGTTTATTGTGTCACAAGAAAGCAATTTACAATATGAGCAAGTAGTAGTGTTCAAAATAGTCTTCATTTTATATTATATATATATATATATATATATATATATATATATATAATATATATATATATATATATATATATATCGGGTGGCCCAAAAAAAATGGCACCAAATTTGAGAAGTGATATCTCAATAACCATTGCAGCTAGGGACTTAAAAAAACAACCAATGGAAGATAGTTCTTTTCTCTTTAAATACTTATTCTATGGCTTGATGGTTATAAGCCCATATAATGCCCGAAATTGGCTTCCAAAAACATATTAAAAAAAAGTTGCGCATTTATATTTATTCCTTGATCCTAATTTTAAATGAAATTTTTCTATTCCAGACCCCTCAAGATGGGATTGAGAGAATCTGATAAGAACATTATACAAGCACTACGTGAAGAAAAAGGATATTCATTAAACAGAATCCTTTACGAATTTCCAAATAGAAATTGGAAAAAAAGAACTGTGGCACATTTTTTACAAAAACTTAAAGAAACCGGCAGCAGTCAACGGCGTCTGGGAAGTGGTCGACCAGAAACTATTAGAACGCCAGAAAACATTGAAAAAGTAAATGAAATGGTTTTAAGTCAAGAGGAACAACCGGGAACAAGTAAAAGTGAACGTGAAGTTGCGAAAGAAACCGGGATTTCACGTTCATCAGTACAGCGAATAATTCGCTGTACTGATGAACGTGAAATCCCGGTTTCTTTCGCAACTTCACGTTCACTTTTACTTGTTCCCGGTTGTTCCTCTTGACTTAAAACCATTTCATTTACTTTTTCAATGTTTTCTGGCGTTCTAATAGTTTCTGGTCGACCACTTCCCGGACGCCGTTGACTGCTGCCGGTTTCTTTAAGTTTTTGTAAAAAATGTGCCACAGTTCTTTTTTTCCAATTTCTGTTTGGAAATTCGTAAAGGATTCTGTTTAATGAATATCCTTTTTCTTCACGTAGTGCTTGTATAATGTTCTTATCAGATTCTCTCAATCCCATCTTGAGGGGTCTGGAATAGAAAAATTTCATTTAAAATTAGGATCAAGGAATAAATATAAATGCGCAACTTTTTTTTGTATATTTTATTTGGAAGCCAATTTTGGGCATTATATGGGCTTATAACCATCAAGCCATAGAATAAGTATTTAAAGAGAAAAGAATTATCTTTCATTTGGTTGTTTTTTTAAGTCCCTAGCTGCAATGGTTATTGAGATATCACTTCTCAAAATTGGTGCCATTTTTTTTGGGCCACCCGGTATATATATATATATATATAATATATATATAGTTTTTTTCTGAAAAAAAAAGATACCGGAACTCTTCTATATTTTTTACAATCTTTTCCAGTAGTTTCTGTACTTCACCCCACCTATGACCATCTCAATCCAAGAGAGAGTCCCTCCTACGGTGTTTAAATAGTAATGGGATAAAACATTAATAGTAATTGTTTAATTTCTTTAATAGTATCATTTATTAATTAATATTTATCGCTAATCTTACGTCACAATAAACTCCACACATAATTCATATTTGATCAGCGTTGTTATTATCATGTTTTCGTGCCTCGTTTTTGGTCTTTTGCGGAATGCCAACCTTTGAGTTTACACAATTTGACGTACTTTGTTGGATCAAAGCGGATGAGTAGTGGACCAAACAGTCTCATAAACAGGATGAACGTTTGATTTTGTAGAATTTTATTTTGTAGAATTTTATTTTGTAGAATTTTATTTTGTAGAATTTTATTTTGTAGAATATTTTTTTTTTTCAAAGTAATATTTAACACGTTACGCTCTGACGTTTTTTGGGAAATAAAAAACAATATTTTTTATCAGAAGTGATTTTTGTTTTATTGAACGATTTTTTTTTTGTTTATTTTTGCTGTCAATTCATTTAAAAAGTACCGGTACGCCTTACCGATGAGTTCCGACAGAAAAATTACTATATATATATATATATATATATATACAGGGTGGGCCGTAAGTTTCCATACATAGGAAAAATAAACATTTTTTTATGGACAACCATTTTTATTTATATAATATGCTCTACATGGTTGCCATTGTTTTGAAAACACATTTCAATACGTGTTCCCCACTGTTGATGAACACGCATTAGCACAGTTGACGTTATGCTTGTAATGGCGTTGGTGATACGTTCCTTTAGATGATTTATGTCTCGTATCTTTTCCTGATACACCATGGCCTTCAAGTGCCCCCAAAGATAGAAATCAAGGGGGGTGAGATCTGGGGATCTGGGAGGCCACTCCACAGGACCACGCCGACCAATCCAAGCATCCGGAAACTGCTGCTGATCCAAATACCGACGCACGTGAAGACCATAATGAGGGAGCTCCATCTTGCTGGAAGTAAACTGGGAAGTTACCTTCCTCGTTTAGCAGGGATGGGAAAATCTCTTCTTGCAACATGTTAAGATACCTTTCGGCATTAAGATTTCCACTGACAAAAATTGGTCCAATAATTCTGTCACCCCATATCCCGGCCCACACCATCACTTTACCGGCACCTTGCATCTTCGTCGGACTCAGCCAGTTAGGGTTAGCATTACTCCAATAACGTATGTTTTGCCGATTAACCTCTCCATTGACGTAAAAATTTGCTTCATCAGTAAACAAGATCTTACAAACGCATATTCTTAGGGTATCTGAAACATAAAAACAAACGTTTAAATTTTCCTATGTATGGAAACTTACGGCCCACCCTGTATATATATATATATATATATATATATATATATATATATATATATATAGGGTGTCCCATAAGTCCGGTCTCAGGAAAATTTATTTTAAAACTAAAACAAATGTTCAAATTGACAGCTTGTGTCTTGTTTGGGACCTTTTCTTTTGTTGTAGGTAGAATAACACGCAATGGTTAATATGGAAGCGAGTGAGTTACACGAGTGTAACTCGCTTCCATATTAGTCATTGCGTGTTATTCTATCTGCAACAAGAAAAAGGTCCAAAAACAAGACACAAGCTGTCAATTTGAACATTTGTTTTAGTCCTAATGTATTAACTGTTGTAAATTTAATTTAAATAATTTTCCTACGAGACTGGACTTATGAAACACCCTGTATATATATATATATATATATATATATATATCAGTGGCGTGCGGTGATTTTTCGTCAAGGGGAAGCAATTCAAACAAAACAACAAAGATTATATAAATAAAAATAAAACTTTAAAATACTCGTATATAATAAAAACAAAACACATATAATCATCTACTTACTTTACTTATAGGTTAATTCTATTCTTTCTTTTTTATTAAATATATCTATTATTTCTTCGTAAAAGGCATCGGTTTTCATATCCTTAAGAAGCTTTTTCTCAATTGAGATTAAAGCTAAACTTGCAAGCCTTTCTTCCCCTTGCGCATTTCTAGCGTAGTTATGTATTCGCTTTAAATGAGAGAATGACAGCAGACAGCACGTTAAGTTGCCAGATATTTCAAGAAAATTAACTATAAGATCTGGACAGCGAAATCTAAATTGCTTCCTTTTGACATAGGGAAGGATAAATAACGATAAATATATATTCTTTTTCGCTTAACATGGCCATGGAATTTTTTAGTAGAAAAACTATATATGAAACTTGTTGTATTCAATAAATACTACATTATTAAACATTAAATGAGTTTTTAGAATGGAAAGAAACAATTTGTAACAGTAAAAAAAAGCGAAAGTCATTGGGAAAAGGATGCATTTCGTCAATTGTTGTCCAACTCGAGATTTTTTGCGTCGGCTTTCTTAAAGGTTCTTGCACGAACGGCAACCAATGTATATACTATGTATCCACCTGATTACCAATCAAATGCTATAAATAGTATAATAAAATGATTTTGTACAAATTATTAACACATATTGAACTGTTTAAACTTTAAAGTATAATACAGCATTTTCTTCTTTCTTTGAATAGGGAAGCATTGCTTCCCTTGCTTCCATGGACCGCACGCCACTGATATATATATATATATATATATGGGTGTGGGTGTTCTGTTGCGAAAGTTAAAAACAACGTTTAAAAATCTTGTTTCAGATAAATTGATTTAAAATTTATTTTACAAAGTTTGTAACATATTTTCTGGTGTTTGGAGAATTAATTTGAAGGTTTAGGAACTTATAACAATAAAAGATTTTGTTTTTTAAACAAAAGAATTCTCAAACTTAACCAATAAACACTTCTATAACTTTGTAATTTCTAAAATATTTTTTAAGTGTCGTAACTAAAAAAAAGACTGCCATTCCCCTCGTTGTGATTCCCATTTTATTCTGCGCTAAGTCGCCAAGAGCGGGAAATCGCGAGTGAGAATCTTAAAGGAATCAAATTCTCAAATAGATCCATTCCTAATTCATGCCATTCTCATCCACGACTTTACCATTTTTGTCCAGGTTAGGGTGTATTATGCTAACGTTAGGTAAGGTTGGGAAATAATAGAGATTTTCATTCGGCGCCTTTACCACGCATGCGAATGAGTGACATTTTTTTCTCAAATATAGAAAAACTTCTCAAATGTGGATTTTTCATATTGAGCATTCTCAATTGCGGACCGGGAATGGGAATAATATTGAGTGCGAAGTAGTTAAATGGAACAACTTCATAGCAAATTTGGCAAAGATGGAGTAATTTTACTGCGTAACCAAGATTATATAAAATTTAGCAATATTTCATCCGATAACACCAAATTTAGTCATAACTGAAGATGTCAAGTGCGATTAGAAGATAAAATCAATCAATTTTTTTGGATCATCACTACATTCGCCCGAACTGTACCACTCGGGTGGGGAATTTCTTATTCCTACTGTCTATACAACGGAATGGAGCCGTATACAGTATACAGTACTAAGTTATCTTGAATTTGTGGAAACTGTTCGAACCATGAATGATCCAACTTCCATGTATTTAATATTGATATAAAATTTGTACATGCAAACATTCCAGTACGTGAAATAATAGAAAATTGTATTAAAAGACTTTAGTGATTACAGTACTTCAGTACTTGGTGTAGCAAAACCTAATTTTGCAGAATTACTAAAAAATTGCACCAACGATAAGTTTTTTCTATAACATTAGGATAGACCAGCAAATCAACTCACTAAGTACTCGTATATGGATGAACCTATATATCCCTTGGTTGGCGAGACATTCTTTATCGACAGTCTAAGGCCGGCCACTCGTAGGATCGTCTCGCGACTCACGACTAATGACTTGGATCGTGACGATTCTGTGAATGTAAAATCACACGCAACTCGAGTCGTCAGTCGTCAGTCGCAAGACGATCCCGTGTGCGGCCGGTCTAAGAAAAGCAGCCTAGCCTAAACCTAACTTAACTTATTCTAACCCAGAATAACTTGTCGATTAGATACCACGTCAAGGGAATTACGTTAGTTCGATATAAACAATAGTTCCTCGTTGTTTCATGGCACAGAACAAAAAACAGTTTCTTGAGACTGTTTCACTATAAAGGACAGAACAAATATGAGAACAAGAATTTTCCAAAATTGTTTCCAGAAAGAGTTTGTTCAACTTTTATAATCTATAAAAATTCTAATAGTTTGCCTTTGCAAATGATGATTATAGGGATAACTAGATTAGGTTAAAAGAGGTTTGATTAGGCTAAATTTGGTTAGGGAAGGTAAGGTTAGATTCAAAAAACTTCTTTTTTCTACGTGAAGGTCAAAATATGAAAATAAAAACCCACTCTAATAGACAGAGTTTATTTCCACGACAGTTTCGACGCCCACTGGCATCCTCCTCGGGTGGATACAGAAACACGAATGAACCAAAACAAGAGGGAAAAACAGTCCAGGGACCGACCGTTCGCACCTAGGTTAGATCACATTCTCCCAACACCGGAAGGGCATTTTCATTAAGTACATTCGTGCAAATTTAAAACTATCTTCCTGTTCTAAACATACAGATTCTATTATTTTTATTTTTTTACATAATTATTACATTTATTATTATATTTATTACATTTAATATTGCATAATTATTTATTACAGAGATTATAAATTTATTATTACATTGGTTATTACATTGTTGTTTATTATACAGAACTTATAAACCGAAAAACGAATGAAAAAAGCCGATTAGGAAACAATCCAGAGACCATTGAGAAATTCGCACCTAGGTTAGATACCATTCTCCCGACACCGGAAGGGCATTTTATTACAGGGTCCGCTTATAAGTACATTCCCACAAATTAAAACTATCTTCTTGTTCTATACATACAGATTCTAATATTTTGACATAATTACTGCATTTATTATTGCATTTAAATTTTTTAACATTTATTATTATTACCTTTAATAATAAATGTAATAATTATGTAAAAAAATAAAAATAATAGAATCTGTATGTTTAGAACAGGAAGATAGTTTTAAATTTGCGCGAATGTATTTAATGAAAATGCCCTTCCGGTGTCGGGAGAATGTGATCTAACCTAGGTGCGAATTTCTTAACAATCGTCCCTGGACTGTTTTTCCCTATTGTTTTGGTTCATTCGTGTTTCTGTATCCACCCGAGGAGGATGCCAGTGGGCGTCGAAACTGTCGTGGAAATAAACTCTGTCTATTAGAGTGGGTTTTTATTTTCATAAGGTTAGATTATTTAGTCTTTGTCTGGGGATAAGCGAACGCAAACAGTTGGACAGTTCTCAACTATAATTTCTTAAACTACCCGAATAATGAACATGAAATTAAAGAATTAATTTAAACGTCATTTGAATTTGAATTTATATAAACTTAATTTATAAACATATAAATTTAGAATTAATTTCGGAATCAATTTGGATTTCTAAACCAAAGGAGGATACAACTTGATTGGATTTTTGTTTTCATGAATAAATTCTATATAGATAAGTCAATGAAATATATGCTAACATATTCGATTGGTAATAGAATATAATGAATAAATACTCTCTCTCTCTCTCTCTCTCTCTCTCTCTCTCTCTCTCTCTCTCTCTCTCTCTCTTCTCTCTCTCTCTCTCTCTCTCTCTCTCTCTAGGGAGGGAGAGGAGGGTGGGAAGAGAGCCTTATACTTTTGTACCCAGTTTTCTACTACTGCTAGGATAGTTGAAAGAAAAATAAACTTGCTTAATAACAGGAACCTTCCAGAGTGGACCGGAAGGTCTTTGAGGCTTCCTCTTGTCCTTGTAACTCGCTTTGTTGGCCTCCAGGAAAGCGTAGGTGAGATGGGGGTGGAGGTCGGCTGCAATGTTGAGGGAGTATGAAGTGCATTCCGGGACCAGTTTATAGTGTTGCAGTCTGCTGCCATACCCTCAAAACCAGTCACCCCTGCTTCAACGCAGCCTAAGTGATTTAGTCGGGACATTGCTTTGACTATCTGAAATAGGAAAGCTGCGTATAGGAGGGCGAAGGCCAATCGTTCCCCCGAGAACACTGAGGCGTATGTCCACCTGTGCAGGGAAGTGAAAGCGAAGGTTAGGCTAGCCAAACACAACTAACTAAGAACTCTGGGTGGCAAGCCTCTGCAAGGCGAACCCTAAGGAGTTCTTCAGTTATGTTAATAGTAGAAAGCCCACTAGAAGCATGATAGGCCCGTTAAAAGACCCCAACGGCGCGCTGCGGAACTCCGACGTGGACATCGCTAATGTGCTGAATGAGTACTTTGCGGAAGTGTTCACCAGGGAGGACACCGCGTCATCTCCGAGCCAGGCGTCAGGCACAACTGTGCTCGCCTGGATAGTGTCCGGTGTACCGCGACAGAGTTGCCGATAGAATAGACAAACTGAACGCGTTTAAGGCTCCTGGGCCAGACCAGTTCCTCCCCAGAGTCTTGCGGGAAGTGCGCGACCAGGTGGCTCCCCACCTGACTACAGTCTTCAACAAATCGTAGGGGACAGGCCAGGTGCCTGGTGACTGGAGGGAAGCCAACGTGACCCCTATCTTTAAGAAAGGGGATCACGAAAGTCCAAGGAACTATCGTCCCATTAGTCTCACTTCGGTTGTAGGTAAATTATTAGAAGGGATAATAGCGGATAGGATCGTTGACCATTTGGATTCCTACAAGCTGCTTGGGGACTTCCAACATGGGTTTAGGCGGCGTAGGTCGTGTCTCACCAACCTGCTCGAGTTTTTCCACGTCATGTGGAGTGAGTACGATAAGAGTAGGGTGATTGATATATTTTATCTCGACTTTCAGAAAGCCTTTGATAAGGTACCTCACCGCCGGCTAATGGCCAAAGTCTGCGCGCTGGGTATCGATGGGGAAGTAGGTAGGTGGATTGAAAACTGGCTGAAGAATAGGCGGCAGAGGGTTGTAATTAAAGGGGCTACCTCGGGTTGGGCCTCGGTCACTAGCGGGATTCCTCATGGTTCCGTTTTGTGTCCATTGTTGTTTATCATTTACATAAATGATATCGACGCTAGCATCGTCAGTAGGATCGCCAAATTCGCTGATGACACCAAACTTGGAGCCAATGTTGGGACGCCCGAAGCGATCGAAACTCGGATGCTGCGCGGTAAACTTATCGAGGTTTTCAAGCTTTTAAACGGGTTTGACGATGCCGAATTTAGAAGCATGTTTAGTTTAAATGATAACTCACAACAATGGTTGGAAGTTGGGTTTGAAACGGTTTAGTACTAGTGTGTATGGTAATTACTCTCTCTCTCTCTCTCTCTCTCTCTCTCTCTCTCTCTCTCTCTCTCTCTCTCTCTCTCTATGTATGTTGAATTATGGGAAATGCTTTGTCTGTGTTGTAAAAGTGTAAGCCAAGCAGAAGGTGTTTGGATGAATCAGCGGTTGGCAAGAACACCTGTACAGTAATTTTCGATCAAAGAAAACCCAAACTCTTATTTAATAAACAAGTAAAATTGCCTAAACTCTTAACACCTGCGGGAATTTCCTCTTCCTGGAAGGAAAGGGGAGAGTTGTATATATAAATCCTCAACCCAACCAATTTCCCCCACGACTCCCCCAAAAATCCCAAATTTTGAGATGGAGATAAATTATTATCATAAGATATACCAAATTTTAAACGAGTTCGAGCAATGGGACACATTCGTTGGCCTGAGCGTTGTGCCAGTTTCTGGCACTCCTGAATGATTGTTATATATATTTTCATTTTGCTCTTTTATTCTAAACCATAATTAATAATAATAATAATAATAATTTTCTTGAAGTTCGAACCGGAGGAAGAATGCCTTTGAAGATACTTCTCTTTATTGAATAATAGACTCTCTATTGATTTACTTTCATGACTCCGAGTATGGAATCCGTTGAATATCACACACACACACACACACACACATATATATATATATATATATATATATGCACGGTCTGTGTGTATCATGAAAAAACCTCAGGGAACCATTCTGAGTTCAATCCCATATATATACAGTATATATATATTATATATATATATATATATATATATATATATATTCAGATGAGTCTTGAAGGGGCCAAAGTTCAGGCCATTATTTGGCCTATTGGCCTAGCATCTAGACTAGAATACGATGAGAATTCCGACAATAATTAATCATCTCCGTCTGGTGGAAATTCTGCAAGTTTGGCAGTTCGTTTAATAAAGCGTAGAAACTGATGCACTCTGATTACATCTGTTTGGAATATCCTGCAAGAATCAAAGTTTCTGAACAGTTTCTGAACAGTTTCAGTAAATATAGTGGTGGCTTATTAAGTTTCCCATATATATATATATACACACACACACAGAGGGACGTAGATAGGGAAGGGGGGGGGTGCTACGGGGGCTTCAGCTACCCCCGAAATAAAAACATAGGTTTTAACATTTCTATGCTTTACTTACAAGTAAGTACGCCATGCCAAGTACCTTCAGCACATGTTTAATTATTGTAATACATTTAGGAATGTGTTTTTACTTATTTACACACCTTATATAATATATATATATATGGGATGAATTTCACAATTAAACACGTGAAATGAATAAATTATACAAATCCACCAGGAAAAAGAAAAATTATTCTAAGGCTTTTCGTGTGATTAGAAGTACATTCCCTGACGAGGTGTACTTCTGAATACACGAAAGGCCTTAGAATCATTTTTCTTTTTGCTTGTGGGTTTGTATTTAATATATATAATATAATTATTTTATCATTTTACTAAATAATAAGAGTTTAACATCATTTTTAGCCAGGGTATATGATGCGCAACAAATTTTGGTGCTGTATATTGTGGAGTGAGCTAAGGAAAATCATTTAAACAAATTTGAAATGTGAAAATATGAAAAGCCTCGGCGGTGTAGTGGTTAGCGTCGCTGACTACGAATCCATCGGCCCCGGGATCGAGACCCCTGTGACGGCAGGCGACGCGCAGCTAAACCCAGCTGTTCATCCCTCCACACAATAAAAAAAAATTGGTTGCTAGATAAATGGGTACTCTGGGTAACCTAGTGGTTAAGACGCTGGGCTGCTGATGGGACGTGGTTCGGATTCGATGTTAAACTGTCGGCCCAAGGTGGAGTGACGAGCGTGACCGTCGTCAGAATGAACAATTCGGCCGGAAGCAAAACCGAGGTTAATTGGTAACAAAGGTGGCTTACGATTGAAACTACTTTGGGATTCAGCTTATAAATTTTTCCGTGTGTTACTTAAATAAGAAATCCATTACACTTATTTGCTCTTTTACTGCCATTTTAAGTGTCATTCCTCCCTCCCTTCCCCTTATATGGGAGGAGCTTCATAATCTTTGTTCGGACGTCTTCATCTGATTTATTTATGTAACGAAAGAGTGAACAACATTTTCGGAACTTTCTTCTTTCATATTTACATTTATAAAGGGGGGGAAAAATACACACACACACACACACACACACACACCGTGTGCTTTTTCTGGAACTCTGTTATAAATTTCCGACAACGTTTGCCAGTTGCTATCCAATCCCATCCCATCCCGTGACCATTCCAATCCCCCCAAAAAAAGAACCCTCCTCCTTATTCCTAAAATTTTGTCATGAAAAACAAAATTACAAAAATCGGAATGAAAATGGAAACGTCAAAGTTTTTTTTTTTTTGCATGTTGACAATGAAAGGTACCGAAACGACATCTGGCACGTTCTGCCATAAAGAAAAAACATTCTTGTCCTTTTTACTTTTAACACAAAGAAGAAACTTTGATGTTTTCATTTTCATTCCAATATTAATATAAAGTGTGTGTGTATTATATATATATATATATATATATATATATATATATATATATATATATATATATATATATATATATATATATATATATATTATATATAGGGTGCCCCAGAAGTCTGGACTCATAGAGAAAATAGACATTATATTTTTAAAGTGAAACAATCACATTTCTAATGTCAGTTTTACATATTTCAGGAAAGAAATACCCTGATGGCTCAGTACACCAATCAAGAGAAAGTGGAACTGGTATTGCTACATGTTTCCGGAAAAAGCCAGAGGGAGGCATGTACGTGAAATAACTGACATGCCTCCCTCTGACTTTTTCCGGAAACGTGTAGCAATACCGGTTCCACCTTCTCTTGATTGGTATACTGAGCCATCAGGGTATTTTCTTTCCTGAAATATGTAAAATTGACATTAGAAATGTTTGTTTTACTTCAAAAATATCACGTCTCTTTTTTCCTACGAGTCCAGACTTCTGGAACACCCTATATATACAGTATGTATATATATATATGTATTATATACATATAATACAAGCATTATAACTTTAGATTAGTTTTCAATTACTGTACGAGTAGTAATAGACTGACTTTTTGTAATTTGACTTTTAACTGGGTAAACGGCGCATGCCCAGCTTACCCTGTGTGCACGCCATTACTCTTTCTCCTCGTATAAAGTCCTTTAGTGCCTTTTGCCACGAACTTCGTACGTATTAAATAAAATCACGCAAACTCCTTTTGTTATTAATGACGACACGAAATTTTCACTTTCTGTACAAAGGGAAAAGGAATGTGGAAGTGGTGGCACTGAAAGATCAGAGTGCCAATCAAAAGACTTGGTGTTCTATCCCCCATAAAGGATTTTAATACTGCTCTCTCTCTCTCTCTCTCTCTCTCTCTCTCTCTCTCTCTCTCTCTCTCTCTCTTCTCAGGGTTCCGTTTTGGGGCCACTGTTATTTATCATTTACATAAATGATATCGACGCTGGCATCGTCAGTAGGATTGCCAAATTCGCTTATGATACCAAGCTTGGGGCCAGTGTTGGGACGGCCCGAAGCGATCGAGCAACTGCGTGCGGACCTACGTAGGATAGGAGAGTGGTCCGAAAAATGGTAAATGTCGTTTAACTTGGGTAAATGTAGGTCATGCACATTGGCTACGCCAATCCCAAGTCGGATTACTCCATGTTGGGGAGTAATATCGAGGCGACTGATTTGGAAAAAGACTTGGGTGTGCCAATTAGCAGCGACCTTAAGTTTACGAAACAGTGCGTAGAGGTGGAAAAGAAAGCCCAGAAGCTGTTGGGTTATATGAGGAGACAATTTCGATTTCGGAACAAGGAGATTGTGCTATCTCTGTACAATTCCCTGGTTCGGCCGCACCTGGAGTACTGTATGCTGTACAGTTCTGGTCGCCCACCCTCAGGAAAAATATTGAGAGGCTGGAGCGAGTCCAGACGAGGGCCACAAAGTTAATCCCTTCCGTAAGGTATATGGGTTACAATCGACGATTACATGTCCTGAATTTGTTTTCGCTGGAAACTCGGAGGCTGCGCGGTCAACTCATCGAAGTTTTCAAGCTCTTACACGGGTTCAACGATGTCGATTTTAGAAGTATGTTTAGTTTAAATGATAACTCAACTCGCAACAATGGTTGGATGTTGGATTTGAAACGGTTTAGCACTATTGTGTGTGGGAATTACTTTACCTATAAGATCTGTGACACGTGGAACAGGCTACCTTCAGAAGTTGTGAACAGTTCCTCTGTGGATCAGTTCAAGAAAAGGTTAGACCGAATCTTGCACACTATTTTAGGATGTAGAAATTTTTCCTTGGCACCCGTTGCCATTGATACCACCTCGGTATTGGCCGCAAGGCCTTTTGAGGTACTTCTTGTCCTTGTAACTCCTTGTAACTCTCTCTCTCTCAATGTGCATTTATGAATGTACATATGTGTAGGTGTATATATGACACATTTCCTTGTTAAAAAGCAAAGTGACATTTATGTATTTATATACTTGGTCCAGTGACGTCACCAGACAAAGGTTAAAGAAGTCAACTTTAAATAATTGAATTTCTCCCAAACTCATTTTATTTTGGTATATTTCTTTTCTTGGAAAGGGGAGTTTATAAACATCACGAACAACGATGTAACTCCCTCCGTTATCAAGGTCGTCTTTGTATGTTCGTTGAAAATGTCAGTAGCTCAGTGGGTAAGACAGTTTACCTTTGAGCGAAGTGAAGACATTGAGATCGGGGGTTCGACTCACGATAGTGCTGTAATGATAATCCAGGAATTAGCACAATGGGATATATTAATTGGCCTGAGGAGTGTGCCAGTTCTGACCCTTATGTCTCATTATTATTATTATTATATACTCATTTAGTCTTGTAACTGGCGTTCCGCAAGGAAAGAGTTAATGTTTGTCTGTCCTTGCTTCATATGAGGTCATTCTTGGAATGGTTTGTACTGTCAATGGCTGCATTTCAGGTGACCCCACAAAAAAAAGGGAACATTCAAAAAGATTTTGCCAACGTCTCAACTAAAGTGTTACATAGTGTCCGTAATTGTATATATATATATATATATATATATATATATATATATATATATAATACTTCTCTTTGTCTTAACAAACTTTCAGTAAATGGAATACGAGATGTTTGTGACGATTGTCATGTGACGCAGTGGACCTACAGCTTTTACATGGGATCCGAACTATCTACGGGTCGGTACATCATCTGAAAGCGGAGGACAATCCCCCATCCAACTACTCATCAGATCCAACGTGTCGCTCAACTTCGCTGGGCTTAATGGAAAGGATAGTTGCGAAATAGCCACGACGTAGGCCTACAATACGGAATGCTGGTAGACAGAAACTCTTTTCTTTGGGTTAGAAGTTGTCCAAGAAAGCCAATGTACAGTTCATTCAAAGAGTCTTGTTCATGAAACTCCCTGTTTCTTGCCGATAATTTTCGGTTGGGAACAATGAATTTCAGGAAAGAGCTTTTTGGACCGACTATATATATATATATATATATATATGACGGTAGACAAAACATCATGGTGGAATGATTCACACCAGGCCACTATTTTATTCCATTATGGCTAATGAACTGACATGCCAAGTTTTGTCTTCTAATACCAATATTTAAAACTGCCGCATGTCGACCAAATTTTTCTGTTACATATAGTTCGAAAAATCCAATAATATGAAGCAATAACCAATTCAGTTCTTGAATAGGCATGGTGTTGGTGTGGTACGTGTGGTTCAGTATGTGTTTTAGGTCATATTTATTAACCAATATTAACTAAGTATTGTCTTATGGGCGTGGCTCATGAGTAAGTCTCAAGAGAGGCTACTTTTATTCAGTGTGAGCTGTGAGGCGAAACTGCACTTCTGTAGTCTTTACTTATTTGTCGAAGGTGTTGAATTGTAATTTTATTCAGAAGTAGCAACCTTTATTTTAATAACATGTGAATATTATTCATTTTCGTGGTTTATTTTCAGATTTATATGATATTTTGTAATAATGGCAGTATGTACAAGGTCACAAACAGAAATTTATCTTGTTGGAAGTCCTTCAGACAAAATTCTAGGTGCTCGTCTCCCTTCGCAAGATGTTATTCGTACATTTTGTCACTATCACAAAAATATGAAAAAGACAATTCGTGAAAGTGCCAAAGCCACTCTAGAGCAAGTGTTCATGTTCTGAGAAAAGGCACGCATCCCAACGACGCAAATGAAACACGCCATCCAAAGGCTGGAGAGACTTCATGGACGATGGGAGACCCTTCAGAAAGGTGCCAAGCGTGGAGGAGCTACTCGAAAAGCTAAGGAGGTGGCTTTTATTGAGGATTTATCAAATACATTCGATATATCTCATCAATATGCAGAGGACATGATCAAAATCCCTGAAAACAGAGAATTCCTTCAGGCCCAGTTGTGTGAAGGAAGGGCATCAACTTCTATGGGATGTGCAGATGCAGTCTGGCGAAGAAGGAAAAGCGAAAGCTGGAAAGAGATGCCGCAACAAATGCACGAAGTGAAAAGGCTGCGGAACAGCTGCATTTTAAGGACAGTCTCTCACCTCTCGGATTTCAGTGAAACTGACTCTACCAGTTCATCTGACGAAGAAGCTTTTAGCACTTCTCTGCCTACCAAGTGCCCTAGACTTACAAATGTAATTACTTCAGAACTCTCTGTTGCATTGGACAGAACGAAGATATCGGATCGAAATGCTGTCTATACATTGGCATCCTTCTCCAAAGCCATGGGTCATGATCCATCGAAAATGGCTATAAACAGATGAACTATTAGGCGCAGCCGAATTAAGCATAGGGAACAGCAGATTACTGATGCTAAGACAAATCTTGATTCGTCCGTTCCGATTGTGGTTCATTGGGACTCAAAGCAAATGGAAGATATCTCTGGGAAACCTATAATGGTCGAACGTCTCCCGATTGTTGTCTCCCGTCTAGGCATTGAGCAACTTCTCAATGTTCCAAAACTTCAAAATGGAACGGGAGAAACTATGGCACGAGCGGTGGTTGAATCACTCAGAGTGGGAACTAGAAGATCACATAGTTGCCATTTCTTTTAATACAACAGCTAGTAACTCTGGGCGACGCTCTGGTGCTGCTGTTCTCATAGAGCAAAAACTTGAAAAAGATCTTTATTTTGCCTGCAGACATCTTATCCATGAGGTGTTTTTTTTCAAATGTATTTAATCGAGTGATGAACTCCTCCTCAGGACCAGAAGTCCAACTTTTTAAAAGCTTTAAGATGAACTGGCCATCCATTGTGCCCGAAAGAATAAGCAATGCAAGTACTGACGGGGAAACTAATCGCATTATACTACTTAACATCCAGCTGAAGAATGAGGCAGTAGAATTTGTGACAGCGGCCTTAAATCAAAACCATCCTCGAGCCGACGACCGTGAGTTCTTAGAGTTAGTGTTGATCTACTTAGAAGTTCCTCCTCGTGGAGTCATCTGAATTAATGCCCCTGGTGCTGTCCACAGAGCTCGGTGGATGGCTAAAGCTATCTATGGTTTCAAGTAGGGCATGGTTAATTAATCATTTTTAGGAAAAAGTGTTGATTAACTGATTAAAAATTATTAAAAATTAAATACTTCTGAAAAGAGTAAGAAGGAGCTTTATTGTTTCTGTTGCGTGAGATAAGACCGAAGAAAAGATTTTGCTCAAACATTAAGTTTGCTTTAGTTCAAGAAATCAGGCATAGGCGGATTAGACAGTTTATACATGCAAAAAGGTGCCAAATTCAAATGATACATTAGAAAATTTAAGGTAAAATGGTGGTGAAATTATGAGGAAAATTAATCATTTCCCATCATTTTGTAAAAATATTTTTTAATTAATTATTAAATTAGAAACAATGATTAACTGATTAATCAGAACCATGCCCTAGTCTGAAGGTGTTCCTTCCCCGAAACCTATTTAATGTGATGCCTCCTGAGCTCAAAGACCTCCGAGCACTGAATCTTTTCGCTGCTCTTGTTTATGTGCGAGCTTGGTTTACCGCAGCAAACACGATTCAGTCCCCTAATAATGACTTGAAAACACTGAAAGCTTTGGTCAAGTACTATGATATGGACCCTGACGTTGCAAGAGTTGCTAAAACAGCAATGCTTCGCCACACATGGTACTTGAACGAGGGGAATATTGGATTGTCTTTCTTCGACGACTCTATAGACTTTACTGTCAAGAGGCAGATGGTTCAGGCTTTAACCCTTTCATACCGTATGGGCGCAAATGAGACCATCAAATTTTATGAGATTTTAGTCATTCTGGAGATATAACACGAGTGTTTTTTTGTGGCGTGAAAAGTAAACGAAAATCAGGTATGAAAGGGTTAAAAAAGAATTCCGTATCTACCGACAGACCTCCTATCCGGCCAGAAATTTCTCTAGAGAAGGTTCCTACTATAACAATTTCAGAGTTAGTGACAAGAAAGACAATGCGATTCTTTCGGATCTTAAACATTTCGACAGTCTTCCTCGAGAAAGATCCTGAGACCTGGCCGCAAAATTCTGAGTATGTTAAGGGGCAGAATCTTATTTCGGGTCTCAGTGTTGTCAACGACATTGCAGAACGAAAGATAACACTTCTCAAGAATATAACAATATCCTGACCAAAGACGAGTCTCAAAAAAGAGCATTACTACAGGTCGTCACACAACACCGTAAACAGTTTCCCAGTGTAACAAAGTCAGTTGTAAAGTTTACATTATTACATTAAAAGATTTTTCGTTTATATGTTTAATTTTTTTATTACTTGGATGTTTGCCATTTTCCAAAGCATTTTCGGTCATATTTTAGTTAAATGTTGTGATTTATTTCAATAAATTATAATTTCAATTTATCTTTCACTACCTTTTAAGAAATTCATTCATACTGTATATCTCGTGTAGAATAGATTCAAGGGGGATGCGGCACCCCTAAATATAAAAATATTGAGCTCATATTTTATATAATGAATAAAAACACCAAATAGAATGTAAAACTAATATGGCCCATTAAAATATATCTAATTCGATTTTTCAGCACCACCTATATATATATATATATATATATATATATATATATATATATATATATATATATATATATATATATTTCTTTTTAAGTTTGTTTCCGCCAGATTCTTTATTTATCGTTCTCTTTGTTTATTCATTTTGTTTCGTTCATTTTAGTGGTTTTAATCTAAACGTTGGTGTAAAGATTAAGTGTAAGATGTGATATATATATATATCTTTTATACGACTATTCTCCTTTGAAATGTTATGTATTTATTTGTACATATGAAAACAACGAAATCTTTTGGTAAAAATAATTTGAATTTTGGGGGGCAATATAACCTTGGTTTTGCTTCCGCCTGAATTGTTCATTCTGACGAAGGTCAGGGTTGTTGCCCCACCTTAGACCTACAGCTTAACGAAATCCGAACCATGACCACCACGGGTGGTCAGAAATTACAGAGTCCTTGTCCGGACTCAATCTAACGACCTCCCGATTAGCAGCCTACCCATTTATCTACCAACCAATTTTTATTGTGTGGAAAGATGAACAGCTGGGTTAGCTGCGCGCCGCCTGCCGTCACCTGGAATCAAACCCGGGGCCGATGAATTCGTAGTCAACGATGCTAACCACTACACCACCGAAGCGCATATACTGTATATATATATATATATATATATATATATATATATATATTATAATAAAATTAATTATTTTACCTTCAATACAGTAAGAGTACAATGATTTTTAATGTGGTTTTATTATAGGTTCTAATATCGACAACACTCCGTTTTCTGTTATACTTTTAGATTATAATTTAAGCGTAAACTTAATATTTAACAGCCAATATAACACGGATAAAAACTGTTATTAAAAATAAACGCAAATAACCCAAACTATTATAGAAAAAAGACGCGAATAGTTATTAAATAGTTGCGGAATAGTTGTTAAACAGTCGTAAATTATCGTCATAGTATCTTGAAAGTCCTTGAATAGTTCATAAAAACTAATTATTGAGTAATTCTTGAACAGTTCCTCGATAGGTCATTATACTCTACTACTATTTTTTCTTCAATAGTCTTTAATCGTCAATAGTTCCGTTTAGATCATATATATATATATATATATACCGAGTGCCCCAAAAGTCAGTTTACCGAAGAAAATGTTCTCCTAAGGTGAGTTTACTACAAAGAAAAAACTTGTTTCATAAATATATTTACAAAACATAAGAAAACAAAGAAAAAAAAATTTCTGAAACATATTTACAAAACCTGAGAATAGTTGTGGTTACAAATAACTGTTCAAAATGTCGTCCATGTTGTTCGATGCACATCTTGTATCTGTCAACGGTTGACCGGCAAATTGCTTTACATAGTTCCTTATCATTGCTTAAGAGCTGGAATTCTTCACAAATGTAGTCTTTAATTAAGGTCCTGAAGACATGCTGGCTTTTTGCTGTAAAAAAAATTGTCATAATGTTTAGAATAATCATCAGGAGAAAACATTTTCCTCGGTAAACTGACTTTTGGGACACCTTATATATATATATATATATATATATATACACAGGGTGTTTCATAACATGTGGGACGCACTTTCAGGATGGATTCAGGACCTGAAAACAATGAAAAAAGTTTATATAAACATATGCCCGCAATCGCTTTGTTTCCGAGTTACAGTCCATTATGTGTTCCAGCAAGTATCCGCCTTACCTTTAAAGGAAGTGCTCAAAATGACCGCCTTGCGCTTGAATACACGCCTGAGCACATTCCAGGTATTGCTCGGATTTTATGGCATCCTTGTTCTACACGTTGGTGAAGCATTTCAACGTTGTCAATGGGTATCACGTAAATGATGGATTTCAGATGACCCCACAGGTAAAAATCGAGTGGATTCAGGTCCGGGAAGCGAGCAGGCCACGCAATGGGTCCTCCACGGCCTATTCATTTATCAGGGAAATGGTCATCCAAATAGTCTCTGGCTACTCGACTAAAATGAGGCGGAGCGCCGTCATGCATAAACCATATACGACGTCGGACACCAAGAGGAACTTCATCTAGTAAATCGCTTAAATCATTTCTTAAAAAAATTGGAATAGGATTCTCCTGTTAATCTTCCAGACAAAACAAAAGGACCCATTAAGTTGTCGGCAATAAGTCCTGCCCATACATTGACACTAAATTGTTGTTGGTGCCTTGACTGGATGATGGCATGCGGATTCTCTTCGGTCCAGTGATGAGTGTTGTGAAAATTGATCACGCCATTTCTTGTGAAGGCAGCCTCATCAGAATACAACACGGAGGATAGAAAAAGAGGATCACGAGCACACTGTTGAAGGAACTAAGTACAAAAAGGCTCTCGTGGTGGGAAATCGGCTTCAGTAAGGTCTTGTACTCTTTGAATGTGATATGGGTAAAGCTGTTGTTCCCGTAAAATTCTCCACACAGTTGTGTATCTTACACCCTCTGCTGCTGCTATCCTTCGGGTGCTGACACCAGGATGTTCCTCCACGCAATTCAGGACCCGCTCCTCCAACTCAACAGTTCTGGCGATGATTAGTCTACCACCATCTGAAACTCGCTTGTTCAATGATCCTGTATCATCAAGACGCTCATCTATTCTCTGAAAGGTCTTCTTATCTGACAGACGGCGATTCGGAAACCTTTCCGCATACAGACGTCTTGCTGCGGCCGCATTACACTCGGCAAGTCCATATATGAGATGCATGTCTGCCATTTCTCTGTTTGAATAAGCCTCCATTCTCACTTCAAATGCACACTATCACTGAATAGCACAAAAACTTTTAAGTTTTTTTTCCCACTGGACGGTAAGAAGTTACGAATACGAACAGTGAAACACCGCGATGCACCTCTGACTGACTGATGGCTCTACACTCAACGATATTGAAACATGTCATAGAGTGTACGAAACATTACAATCGGCAAGGCCATACATGAAATAAGTCTCGTACACACTCACAAACATTGTCGGCAAGCAGTGTTTGTAAACAGTTTGCGTAAAGAATTGCTGGAACACACAACGGGCTGTAACTCGGAAACAAAGCGATTTCGGGCATATATTTATATAAATTATTTTTCATTGTTTTCAGGTCCTGAATCCATCCTGAAAGTGCGTCCCACATGTTATGAAACACCCTGTATATATATATATATAGGGCGTCCATAAATATTTTATACAACTTCATTTAATATAGACCTTTGGTTAGCTTCCGCCCGAATTGTTCATTCTGACGAAAATCAAGCTTTTCACTCCACCTTGGACCTACAGTTTAACGTGGAATCCGAACCACGCCCCATCAGCAGCCCAGCGTCTCAACTACTAGGCCACCTATTTATTTACCAACCACTTTCTTTATTGTATGGAAGGATGAACAGCTGGGTTTTGCTGCGCGCCGGCTGCCGTCGGGTCTCGAACCCGGGGCCGATGGATTCGTAGTCAGCGACGCTAACCACTACACCACCGAGGCGCATACATACACACACACACACACACACACTAATTGCATATTCTCATGCGGAGGAAAATATATATTTCATTTTGCATTCTTGTCCAAATAATTTGCAACAATTTGCAGGTACCCATTAAGATTTCGTTCACCCAAATAAGTCTTAAATAAAGTGGCATTTATCGAGGGCCCTGCGAAAGAAGGGCCATTATATTTCATAAGAGACACGTAATTTATTAAAAGAACCCCTAAATTAAGTATGAAATAGAGGTAATAGATATTTTAGCATTAAGATTGAAAGTTTTAGTTCGTTCAGTTTCGGAAAAAAATTCGTCTAGAAATATTACATTTCTAGAAATCGTGAAAAATTACTAATTAAGTAATGAGTGTGTTCCGTTTCAGAAATTTTATTACTGTCATCAAAACGAAAGAGATACTCAGAAGGCAAAAAAGGATATGAGCAATCAGTAATTTTTCTATGCTTTTTATAAAAATGCTTTTAGGCGAACTTTTTTCCGAAACTTATTTGTACCATTAATTCAATGTTTATATTTGGAAACAAAAACTTTTTGTCGGAGCTTTTGACCAGCAACGGCGTCATTAAATGTTTGCTTGCGTGGCTGCAAGGTGTAATAAATTGTTTTTTGTATAGATGTTTAAGAGGTGGGGGGGGGGAGGGGAGGGTATTTAACCTTCTTCGTTACAGTAAAGGTCATTTGACGGAGGGGACCTACAGCTTTACGCGAGATCCGAGCCTCGGATCGCTGCATAATTTGAACGCGGAGGACTGGTCCCCCATCCAACTACTCTCCGGATCCAATGTAGCTTAACTTAACACCGCTTCCTATCGATCAGTTAGTTATGACACTGACCACGACGTAGCCTAGATTTTTAAGTAATTTAGCGAAATAAAGCTTCACAATTATATTCATTGACTCATTCATGGTCTACTTTGGACGATCTCTTCCCAATCTCACACATTCCATTCTTGGTCCAAAAATGAAAAATTCGAAAGCGGCAATCTTAAACGAAGCATTTCCTAGATCGATTTATTCCCATTCCACGTCACATCCCTCTTTTCATCTCTTCTCGAACCTGTCATTCCAAATGCAGGATTCTCACTTTGAGGAATAGAATGGAAATGAGAATAGGAATTGTGCCAAGTGAGATTTAATTGCTCGGGACAAATATTGAGTTACATTTAAATTGAGCCCGGGCATTTATAATTTTGTTTAGATAATCCTTTTTTTATAGGTTAAGTTGAACAACAAATGCTTGTTTATAATTGTAGTAAACAACGTGGTCGTCTTTTTACTAAAATTTTTTAGTACGTTTTCTTTTTTTGTCTGTTTTTCTAAGTCTTCACGCGTGTCTGTTCTTATCTGTATTTGGCTTTCTGCGTCTATGCCTGTGTTTGTCCTTCCATATGTCCTTCTGAGTCTCTGTCTACGCGTATGTCGGACTTTTTTGTCTCGCTTTGGCTAGCTCTCTCTGTCTGTACTCCATCCCTCTTTAACACACACACACACACACACACACACACACACACACACACACACAGTGATGGGCATCGATACATGAAAATCGCTAAAGCGATACCGATACATCGATACATGAAGAACGTCTTAGGCGATACCGATACGCCGATACTTTCTAGATGTCTTAAGCGATACCGATACCGATATGGCGATACATGCATCGCCGGTACATTTTTATAATTATTCATTTAATATGTAGGTATTAGATATTATTGTTTATACTAGTAATTTGTACGCACTAAGTAAAATCAACGACATTTTAATGGGTTTTATAGATGTAAATAAAAACAACTACTTTATTTAATGAAAGTATGTTTTAATTTTGTAGGATACATGAATGACTGAAAATATTACACTAACAATTAAAAGTAATTACTATTACCCTTTGTAGTGAATACTCTTATTTTAGTTTCAAGATAAATGTTAATTTTACCGTCTTGAATTTCGGAATAGCTATAAATTCATTTTAAATTAGTTACCCATCATAATTCAATTGTAAACCACATTAATACTAATTTTATGTATACTGTATTATTTTATTGTATGTAAACATAATTAATTATATATCACAATTGTCAGTTAATTATTTATATTCAAATAATTATTTTAATCTAATACCATGTCCATTTTGCAAATAAATTACGGCTAGTGAGATAATCACTGGTTGGCACTTAACCAGCGGCAGTGCTTATGGCTACATCATCCAGGTTAACCTATACCGGATAGATGCGCTACGGTTCCAAGCCGTAGCTTGCCTAGGCCCAACGACGACGACGACGAAAACCAACAATTGGTGACCCCGGAGTTGGATTTCCCCCTTTTACCCGAACGACTAGGTCTAGACTGTAACGTCGTTCGTGCCCATGAAAGCCCATCACCCCCTTCACCCGAGCGACTAGGACCAGACTGTAACGTCGCTCGTGCCCTCTGCCCATCACCCCTGCCCGTGCGCTCTGTGCCTGCGCTCGTCTCAACCTCCACTCCTTCGTTGGTAACTTGTCGTCTTGCTTGTACGTCAGCAAGCATAGGAGAAGATGCCTGACGACGCTGGTGCCATCTCCCACTTGAGCGTAAAGCTCCCCGTCTTCTGGCCGGGTGATCCATTTATTTGGTTCCACCAAGTGGAATCACAATTCAACTTGGGAAGGATCACCGCTAGCAGGACAAAATACGATCATGTTTTGTCCTCTCTACCAGCGAGCATCATCTCTGAAGTCCGTGACGTCATCGTGTCTACTTCCACGAGTGAGGACCCATACAACGATCTGAAGTCTGCCATCCTGTGCCGCACCACTGTCTCCGAGCGTGAGAAACTACATCAGTTAATCTCAAAAGAAGAACTTGGAGACCGTAAGCCCACTCAAATGCTGAGGGCTATGCAGTGCGGTCTAGGCGAACGCGCACAAACCTTCGATAAGGACATCTTTAGACTTGTTCTTGCAGAAACTTCCTCCATCAGCTCAGCGTGTCTTGGCCACTATGGATCCTGCTACTCCAGTTGATAAACTAGCAGAAACTGCCGACAAAGTAGTGGAGATTGACACAGCTCCGGTCAACAACGTGAACACAATCGGAACTGGAGTTGAAAGTGGAAGAGTTAAGTCAACAACTCAACCACGTTTGTTCTGCTACAAAATCAACGGCAAAGAAGCCATTCTCGGTCAAGATTTACGAAGAGGCATCGTTCGAGTTCCGGGAAGATCTGTTTCTACCACTCTAAATTTGGAAAGAAGGCTAGGAAGTGCATCTCCCTTGCAATTTTTCGTCGGAAAACCCCAGCAGCGAGTCCTAATGGCGTCTAGTACTCGCACTGCCAACCTGTTATTCATAAAGGACAGGAACTCTGGTGTCAATTTCTTGGTCGATACCGGAGCGTCAGTCAGTGTATTCCTTCAAAAATCTGGTCGATACGCACTCGGAATCTCCGCCTCTATACGCTGCTAACGGTTCACGCATACCCACGTACGGTACTCAGTCGCGTGAACTAAACTTTGGCCTTCACCGATCCTTCAAGTGGATTTTCATCTGTGCTCAAGTGCAGCATCCCATAATCGGCGCTGACTTCCTCCAGCATTTCAAACTCCTGGTGGATCTTGACAAGCGACGCTTATGCGACCAGCCACACTGCTTTCTGTTCTTGCCAAACAGGTTGCCCTTCGGACGCCTCGAACTCTGCACTTTCCCTCGTTCCCCCTAATTCCATGTATCAGTGCCTTTTCCAGCGATATCCAGGAATTCTTCAACCGATGCAGATGGGTGATACCATTAAGCACACCATTACCCATCACATTACAACAAAAGGTCCCCCTGTGTTTGCAAAACCCAGACGTCTTGCCCCGGACAAACTGAAAGCTCCAAATCGGAATTCCAGCTTATGATAGATCTTGGGATAATACGACCTTCCAAAAGCAGTTGATCCTCTCCCCTACACCTGGTCCAGAAGAAGTCAGGAGACTGGAGACCATGTGGGGATTACCGGTTTTTGAATTCGACAACCATCCCGGACCGATATCCGGTACCAAATGTCCAAGACTTTACTTCTCTTCTCCACGGCAAATCTATCTTCAGTAAAATAGACCTCGTTAAGGCTTTCCACCACATTCCCGTAGAGCCTTCGGATATTCCCAAGACTGCAGTTTGTACACCATTTGGGTTATTCGAATTTGTGAAGATGCCGTTCGGGCTACGGAATGCTGCGCAAACCTTTCAGAGGTTTATAGATGAGGTCACCAGAGGCTTAGACTTTGTTTATGCCTACATCGATGATTTGCTTGTGGCCAGCTCAACGGAAGAGGAACATAAGGAACATCTTTCACTCCTCTTTCAACGCTTAGAACAATACGGTGTTACTATTAATGCATCTAAGTGTGTTTTGCACAGCCAACCTTGGAATTTCTTGGTCACACGATTTCGCAGCACGGAATTACCCCCCTTCAGGACAAGTGTGAAGTGATAAAAAATTACCCTATGCCAAATAATCAGCGTGAGTTACGTCGGTTTCTAGGTTTGGTAAATTATTACCACAAGTTCATTAAAAACTGTGCCAGTGTTCTTGCTCCTCTACACGCTATGATCACACACAAACGCAAGGTAACGAAATTGGTATGGTATAGCGATAGTTTACAGGCGTTCGACAATGCCAAAAATGCTATCAATAGTGCATTGTCTCTGTCATTTCCTATCAGTGATGCCCCCCTAACTCTGACGGTCGATGCGTCAGATGTTGCGATCGGTGGGGTGTTGGAACAAACCATTAACGGTCAACAAGCACCAATCGCGTTTTACTCGAAAAAGCTGCAGCCAGCCCAAACGCGTTATAGTGCTTTCGGACGTGAACTTCTTGCTATTTACTTAAACGTGAAGCATTTTCAACATTTCCTTGAAGGCCGAGAGTTTTGTGTTTTTACCGACCACAAACCTTTGGTCACTGTCTTCAATAAAAACAGCTGTAACCACTCTCCCAGAGTCATCAGGCAACTCGATTATATCTCGCAATTTACCACAGATATCCGCCATATCAAAGGTGTCTTGAACACTCCAGCGGATGCACTTTCAAGAATAGAGATTACTTCTGTTACCCTCAGCTCTACACTGTGGAATGCTATTGCACAGGATCAAGATAAGGATACGGAACTACAAGACCTGCTCAGAGAAGACTCCACTCACTCACTTTCCCTCAAGAAAATGAGTATGCCAGGATTGTCTGTGCCCCTCTATTGCGACGTATCAACAGCTGCTATTCGCCCTTATGTCCCTCCATGTCACAGACAAGCAGTCTTCACGGATCTTCATAAGCCCTCCCATCCTGGTATCCGTGCTTCGCAACACCTGGTTACCTCTCACTTTGTTTGGCCCTCGATGCGGAAGGATGTCAAACATTGGACCAAAACGTGCCTTGCCTGCCAGCGTGCCAAAGTCCAAAGGCACACCAGGTCCCCCTTTGACGCATTTCCGCCCCCATCCCAGCGATTTGAGGTAATTCATGTAGACATTGTTGGCCCTCTTCCAGTGATTCAAGGCCAACGTTATCTGCTCACCTGTCTCGACCGCTTTTCCAGATGGCCTGAAGCCATCCCCTTCCTGATATCCAAGCGGACACTGTTGCAAGAGCCTTTCTTCATGGATGGGTATCAAGATTTGGATTGCCGACAAAAGTCATCACTGACCAAGGTCGCCAATTTGAGTCTTCGCTTTGGAAGAAGTTTACCAGCTTCTTGGGTACAGTACATGCGCATACCTGTGCGTATCATCCGCAAGCTAACGGCCTCGTCGAACGCTTCCATCGCCAGCTGAAGTCATCCCTTATGTGTCACGAAGACTCCCATTGGATGGATAAGCTTCCACTCGTGTTGCTTGGTATTCGCTCTGCATTTAAGTGATCTGAAGACTACAGCGGCTGAACTAGTCTATGGAACAACACTGCGGCTACCAGGTGGCTACTTCACTGCAGGGGATAAGTCATGTGATCCTACGGAATTCGCTCAAACACTTTCCTCTCACATGCAGTCCCTTCAGCCTGTTCCCTCTCGATTGACTAGCCAACAGAACATCTTTGT
This sequence comes from Bathynomus jamesi, assembly GCA_023014485.1. NCBI lineage: Eukaryota > Metazoa > Arthropoda > Malacostraca > Isopoda > Cirolanidae > Bathynomus > Bathynomus jamesi. The sequence continues at coordinate 200,299 of JAJOZX010006211.1, read as the reverse complement.
TTCCCCAGCCCTCCAGTCTTGCACCCACGTTTTCGTTCGTGTACCTGTCCCAAAACGACCTCTCCAATGTCCATATGACGGGCCCTATGAAGTTCTCCGACGTACGCGCAAATCATTTCTCATCCAGCGCGGTTCCAAGGTCGACAAGGTTTCTATCGATCGTCTTAAGCCTGCGTTTTGGAATCAACCTTAAGCGAGTACATGTAGCTACCAAAAAGGTCCAGGGGAAATCTGTGTCGTTCGGAACTCTTTGAACTTCCTCTCTGGTGGGGGAGTGTGTAGTGAATACTCTTATTTTAGTTTCAAGATAAATGTTAATTTTACCGTCTTGAATTTCGGAATAGCTATAAATTCATTTTAAATTAGTTACCCATCATAATTCAATTGTAAACCACATTAATACTAATTTTATGTATACTGTATTATTTTATTGTATGTAAACATAATTAATTATATATCACAATTGTCAGTTAATTATTTATATTCAAATAATTATTTTAATCTAATACCATGTCCATTTTGCAAATAAATAATAGAAATCCAAGGGTTATATTTTCCATTGGTACTGTCGCAGTTTCGCCTAACGGACTCAATACGGCTAGTGAGATAATCACTGGTTGGCACTTAACCAGCGGCAGTGCTTATGGCTACATCATCCAGGTTAACCTATACCGGATAGATGCGCTACGGTCCCAAGCCGTAGCTTGCCTAGGCCCAACGACGACGACGACGAAAACCAACACCTTCAAAAATACCAGCTGGCTAAACATCTGGTCAGACAGTCTATTCCTTTTTGGAGCGTGAATGTGACCAGCCAAACTAAACAACCGTTCTACAGGAGCAGAGGATGGTAGTGGTGTGTTATACTTCAGGAAGACCCGTAGAATTCCTGGGTACTGCCTCAGAGATTGGAGAGAATGACTTCCGTCACCCAGATACTGTAAGACTTTCATCTCAGTGGAATCTTGGGTTGCAGAGACATTAGTGGAAGCAGACTCATAACAGAAGAAATCATCTGCACTTCCGTCAGATGCAGCATCACTTAGTTGTTGCTGGGGGGTCTGCTCGCTGAGGCTCTTAACAGCATTAACCAACATTTCTTGAACCCTCTTTTTGACAATGTTAGTATTAAATTTGCCTTTTATTGTCATCCACTTTAACTTGAACAGAGGATTTGAAGACGATGCCAGTATTGCTGCTTTACACTCATGCGACGCATCAAGGCACAGAAACTTTTCAAACCGCTTAGTGAACCCTACTGTGACTGCATTGAGAAGTGGCTGACAATGACGCAATGCCTCCGAATTCAAACGCTCTAGCTATACGCTCTTTCTATATTATGGTTAATTAATCTCAATAACACAAGTACAAACGTGTTCAAACGTTGCGCCGTACTGTGTGACGTGACCAGTAGAGTAGTACTGTCATTAAATAAATATTTAATAATATTATTATTTATGTATATTCATAAATATAACTCAGTAGTGTCATATTATAACATCTATTTAAATATTTAAAAATTCATATTAATGTATCGAAGTATCGATTTTTTTCGATACATTTAAGAAAATTGACCTTAGCGATACCGATAAATCGATACTTTTGTCAAGTAGCTAAAGCGATACCGATACCGATACAAAAGTATCGATCGATACGTATCGGCAATACATGTATCTAGATACTGCCCATCACTGCACACACACACACACACACACACACACACACACACACACGTCAGCAAACAAGCAAACGTTATCTTGGAAATTAAATGCAAGTTTTTCCTTGAAGATTCGAAATAAAATTCTGAGGTTTAATTTCAAGTAATGAAAATGGCAGAAAATTTTTATCTTGTCGACAAACAAAAAATTTAAGAGTATTTCAAGAATGCAGCAAAAAGGTCGAAGTAAAATACTCGAAAGACAAGGTTAAATTATTATTATTATTATTATTATTATTATTATAAATCTCAATGTTTTGGTAGCAACTGCACTATTCTTATCAAGTTTGATATACGGGCTGATAAAAAAAAGAGAGAGAGTTCAGGCGCTTGAAAATGTTTTTAGATACCATTTCTAGAAAAATTCTTCTTTATAGTTTTTTTTTTATCGTTTAAATTGCAATATTGCCAAATTTAATCCTCTACCGCAGAATGGGTCGAATTCCGTCTCAAATACACGCATTTAGATTTAACCCTACAAAAACGTTTGGCGTTAAAGGATTAAACAGACCAAGAAAGAATAACTAGTGTGTGTGTGTGTGTGTGTTTTCAAAATGAGGTATAGCATGAAACGCTACACTCCATAATCTAATCTACACCATGTATTTTTTTGAAATTTTTTCCTTTAGTTATTTATTAAATAGCAAAGGCTTGATTTCATTGTTGAAGGTCAAAGACATTCTGTTTGGCTGAATAGTTAGGGTAAATTATATGAATACAATATATTCCCTCGCCCGAGATTGACTAAAGTAAAGGGGCACTGATCCAGAGTTCCCGCCAGACGTCCATTACCCCTTTATTGCTGTCACGAACTCCTCCAACAGTGCACAACATGTGTGTGTGTGTGTGTGAAAAGTTGAGGGTTCAAAGAAACCGGAAGGATAATCCCCAACTATATAAGCCTTCTACGATACATTAGCGTGCGCGCAAAAGCGGAAACGTATTTGAAAAACTGAATGTTTCGCACTGTAATAACTAATATCATGCTATAGTTAGCTAGATTAAGAATAACAAGATTTTCCTAAAAACTTAACAACAATGTATCACTAAATGTAATTTCCCTTAAATTAAATATATTCTGTTCGGAAGTTTTGATTCCGTAGAGTCCATTTCTGTTCTTCGCCTGTAAGAACTGCGGTGCTCTGGGACCCGGCCAACATTTCTACTACATTATTAAAAAAAAAAAGGGAACTGCGGAGGGGACGAAAGATTGTCTTCCTCCGAAAGAAAGTGAACAAAACTATGTGGAGATTCTGACACTCGAGACTTCCCATAAATGAAATAAATGAAATAAGGTCATATGAAAACTACCAGTTCTCAGAAAGCAGACCCGACCAGTGCCTCCTATTTACATTCACGAGCAAAAGAAAGGTGATGGAAAGTTCCATTAAGACCTTCTAGACTCTTCCAGCGTGAGACTTCAGAAGAAAGGAGAAAAAAACGCTATTGTTCTGCATCCTGACGCAGTCGAAGAAAACCAACGTAAGCTTAAATCGTGTGTGGCTCACACGAAACGAGCAGAATTTTTTCTCGTGTTTTGAAATTTTAGTTTTCTCTGAGATTACTGCAACGAAATTAATTTATTCCTTTTCTTTTGATGTTTTAGGATAGAAAAAAGGAAGATAAAAGTTACTTTCATTCTAAATGAGCTTTATAAAATAATACTGGTTTCAGTGCTATTTTATATATATATACACATTTTAACTGCAAACAACACACAGTATAATTAATGTAAAGAACGACGCTTGTGTAGAAGAGCGTTCCGCACAAGATGAGGAGGGAGAACGAACAAAATGAAAAATGAGGTACCATCCGGGAATCGAACCGGGATCATCCGACTGCCGGTCAGATATGCTATCCACTACACCATGGACCTCGATCAATGAGAAGTCGTAATTCTCCTACATACGGGCAGAAACCAATGCCCTGAGGGGGCACCTTCGCATGCCGTACATATATACATTTTAACTACAAACAACACAGTATAATTAATGTAAAGAACGGGTTCGATTTCCGGGTGGTACCTCATTTTTCATTTGTTCGTTCTCCCTCCTCATCTTGTGGAACGCTCTTCTACACAAGCGTCGTTCTTTACATTAATAAATATATATATTTATTTATTACACTATTGGCCCCGTGACAACCAAGCTAGTTTCCTTTAGAGTTGAGGGTTGTCCCTTGTCTGGCCTTTAGTTGGGAACACTACACATTCTACCTTTCTTATTTTCCAGTGTTGTTTGGATGGTAATTGGGTTTAGTTTGAGGTTAGGACCACTTTTTCGATCATTTTCCATATGTGAATTATGGTGTATCTCTCCTTCTTTCCAGTGAATAAAGATTTAATTACGTAGTCTATCCCAGTAGTTGAGTTCTTTGCAGCTATCGTATTCAAGTTTTGGTATGATCAGTGTTTTCAGCAGGGAATCATTACTCTCTTGTCCCTTCTTTTAAAGGTTCTCAGTAGCTGCCTCTTAACTCTTTTTTGCTTTGTTTATAGCTATCTGGTTTTCTCTCAAATTTCGCATCGTCGGTCATTATGATAACCCCTAATCTTTTGTTTTGTCGCTTCTCCAAATTTCCCGTCTGTTCTGGGGCATTATCCGTCTTAGCTCATCATCAAGAACTGAAAATTCTCGTGTTAAAATTCGTTTTATTGTCTTTTGACCATTTGCATATTCTGTTCGTATCCCTCTGTAGGCCCTTCACCTCTTTTATATTAATGATTTTTCTGCTAATTTTTGTATCGTCTGACACGCTTTCGTCTGGCTTCCACCAGCAACATGTAGAACAATTTCCACCTTCTCTTCATTTGTATAATCACCTATATCGTCAATAATTGTCTGAACTCTAAATAATAAAAATATTATTATTAACGCAAAATACCCATGAGAACGGGCTTTTGATACATCATATATATATATATATACACATCCGCAATCGAAAATCGTCCGTATATGGGCCTCTATTTTGTTTAGAATAATATTTTTATATATATTTGTAGACTCAACACGGAAAAAACTGTATTTGTAAACTCAAATTGAATAGAATGTAAAGACGACTACGTCTTACGGTAGAATAACCTCTCCCAAAAAAAGCAAACCCAGAAAATATATATATAAACTTTCATTTCACACATAAGACAAATTTTTAAAATGTTTGTTATACGAGTATATAGGAATTCAGTATTGTCCTATATACATTTCTTTTGAAGAAAAGCTGAAGTGTAGGGCTCAAATAGAACTGCTTAATTAAATGTTTTAAAGAATTGTAGGATTTCTCTCTCTCTCTCTCTCTCTCTCTCTCTCTCTCTCTCTCTCTCTCTCTCTCTCAGAAGCTGTTGGGTTATATCAGGAGGCAATTTCAGTTTCGAAACAAGGAGATTGTGCTCTCTCTGTACAATTCCCTGGTTCAGCCGCACCTGGAGTATGCTGTACATTTCTGGTCGCCCACCCTCAGGAAAGATATTGAGAGGCTGGAGCGAGTGCAGGCGAGGGCCACAAAGTTAATCCCTTCCGTTAGGCATGGGGGCTACAATCGACGCTTACGTGCCCTGAACTTGTTTTCGCTGGAAACTCGGAGGCTGCGCGGTCAACTCATCGAGGTTTTCAAGCTCTTACGTGGGTTCAACGATGTCGATTTTAGAAGCATGTTTAGTTTAAATGATAACCCAACTCGCAATAAAGGATGGAAGTTGGATTTGAAATGGTTTAGGACTAGTGTGTGTGGGAATTACTTTACGTATAAGATCTGTGACACGTGGAACAGTTTACCTTCAGAAGTTGTGAACAGTTCCTCTGTGGATCACTTCAAGAAAAGGTTAGACCAAATCTTGCACACTATTTGAGGGTGTAGAAAATTTTCCCTGGCACTCGTTGCCATTGGTACCTCCTCGGTATGGGCCGCAAGGCCTTTTGAAGTACTTCTTTTCCTTGTAACTCCCTGTAACTCTCTCTCTCTCAAGAAGTGAGGGAGTTACGAGGAAAAAGGGGCCACAACAGCTTTACAGCAGACTCGAGATAGCATCCTTAGTTTTCAGACAAACTCACAGAGAACAACAAGCACAAAAAAGTAAAAGGGTTTTCCTCTCATCCTCATCCATTCCGTCCCCTTCCAAAATCGGCAGATTCGGAAATAAAACGGAAGAATACTCTCGCTGAGAGAGAGAGAGAGTTACAAGGAGGAGTTACAAGGAAAAGAAGTACCTCAAAAGGCCTTGCGGCCCATACCGAGGAGGTACCAATGGCAACGGGTGCCAGGGAAAATTTGTAAAAGTTTATTTTTCTTTCAACTATCCTAGCAGTAGTAGAAAACTGGATAGAAAAGTAGAAGGCTCTCTCCCCACCCTCCGCTCCCTCCCTGCCAGAGGCAGGTACGGAAAAAGGTTGAAGAAAATACCTTGACCCTGGAAAAGTAGCCAAGGAAATTTTACAGGAAAGTGGAGAATATATAAATAGCTTGCTCACAGAGACACCGAGCAAGCGAACTCCTGCAGAGTTTTCTGAGGTTTTAATCTTAAACTATGAGTGTGTTCAGTACTTTGTCTAGCCTATTTTTAAACAGATTTACACTTTGACTGGAAACAACCTCTGAGGGAAGTTGGTTCCAGATATTAACTATTTTATAGGAAAAGAAATTTCCGCAGACTGAGGTCCTAAATGTCTTTACACACTCAAATAGTGTGCAAGATTTCGTCTAACCTTTTCTTGAACTGATCCACAGAGGAACTGTTCACAACTTCCGAAGGTAACCTGTTCCATGTGTCACAGATCTTATACGTAACGTAATTCCCACACACACTAGTCCTAAACCGTTTCAAATCCAACTTCCAACCATTGTTGCGAGTTGGGTTATCATTTAAACTAAACATACTTCTAAAATCGACATCGTTGAACCCTCGTAAGAGCTTGAAAACCTCGATCAGTTGACCGCGCAGCCTCCGAGTTTCAAGCGAAAACAAGTTCAGGGCGCGTAACCGTCGATTGTAGCCCATATGCCTAACAGAAGGGATTAACTTTGTGGCCCTCGCCTGCACTCGCTCCAGCCTCTCAATATCTTTCCTGAGGGTGGGCGACCAGAACTGCACAGCATACTCCAGGTACGGCCGAACAAGGGAATTGTACAGTGAGAGCACAATCTCCTTGTTCCGAAACTGAAATTGCCTCCTGATATAACCCAATAGTTTCTGGGCTTTCTTTTCCACCTCTACACACTGTTTCGTAAACTTAAGGTCGCTGCTAATTAGCACACCCAAGTCCTTTTCTAAATCAGTCACCTCGATATTACTGCCCAACATCGAGTAGTCCGACTTGGGATTGGCGTAGCCAATGTGCATCACTTTGCATTTACCCAAGTTAAACGGCATTTGCCATTTTTCGGACCACTCTCCTATCCTACCTAGGTCCGCACGCAGTTCCTCGATCGCTTCGGGCGTCCCAACATTGGCCCCAAGCTTGGTGTCATCAGCGAATTTGGCGATCCGACTGACGATGCCACCGTCGATATCATTTATGTAAATGGTAAACAACAGTGGCCCCAAAATGGAACCCTGAGGAACCCCACTAGTGACCGAGGCCCAACCCGAACTAGCCCCTTTAATTACCACCCTCTGCCGCCTATTCCTCAGCCAGTTTTCAAGAGAGAGAGAGAGAGAGAGTCCTAAAAGTCATTCAACAAAAGTTTAGTCATTATCGAAGTAGGACATATAAACGTAATGGCGCAACTTTGTTATGTAGAAGTTGTTACCTCTTTTCGGCTTTCAAACCTTAGAAGGATTGTTGAGAGGATTTGCCATGACAACGCAAATTGGAAAGGGTTTTATTGAGGTGCAACTTACTGCATGAAAAGCTTATATAAAGAAATATATATATATATATATATATATATGTATTGTAGTTCACAACTTTTGCTTTTATTTCCAAGATACAGATACCCTTACCTCGAAACCTTACGTGTAAATACATTTTTCTTTTTTGTAACCTGAAGAAAGTAGGAAATCGTTTCTGCCGGAATACTCCCCTCTTAAAGACAAAACTTATTACATTTTTTTAATTCCGCTTACCCATTACCCTATGGGCCTATACCCTTACTTTTAAATAGAATTTTTTTTTTTTATATAAATATGTTTTTTAGTCCTTTTTTTTGTCTCGTTTTCTGTCTTTTAATCCTTCGTCCCAATTTCTTTCTGTCAGCTAAATTTCTTTCTTGTAACAATGTTACTAAGATACGTGACTATTTGCGCCTCTGCTCAAAATATCCAGCGTTAGTGGTTCAGTAGGTAGCATTATAAACGAAGTGAGGTCGGGGGTTCGACTCTTGATGGTTATCGCAGTGAGCCGCATTCATCTGACCTGAGCACTGTGCCAGTCTGTGGCCCTCCTGACTTCTTATTATTATTATTATTATTATTATTAGAGTAAGTATTACATTTTCAATCGGTGATGGCTTCATACCTATTTTACTCTCGAAGTGAAAGAAACCCTGATTTTTACTTAAAGATGTTCTCCTAATAATAATCTTAATTTAACCCATTAGTACCCATTGGTAGAATTTCCTACCAACAAAATTGTTTGTCATTATTGCATCACTTTTTCTTGTATTCACGTGATCTTCAGTATGAGTCCTTTTAAAAGGAAATATTCTATTCATTCAAAATGGATCGAGTTTAGAATCTTTTAGATTGCCTCATATCAATGACTCATACCGAAGATCACGTGAATACGAGAAAAAGTGATGCAATAATGACAAACAATTTTGTTGGTAGGAAATTCTACCAGTGGGCACTAATGGGTTAAGTAGTGTGCCGAATGTTGATACATATGTACTTTTGAGTATATTATTAGGGTATATGAGGAAGAAAAACTTTATTAATGAAATAGATATTACAATAATTTTAACGCTGGAGATGCAAATTTTGTTATTTATATTTTTTTTTCACCTTAAATCCAAAATTTTGGGATAACTTAAGTACGGAAAAAAAGGATAAATTCGTGAGAAAAAATGATTATAGAATAAATAATAGTGTCGGTAATTTAAAAAAATAATGATTTCCAAAAAAAAGGAGATGAAAATTGAGATAAAAAAAATGAAGGACGAAAATCGTACGTTTCTTAATGACAAATTTTTATTGGCACTTTTATATGTCTTACGATCGTTCCCGCTTTGATGGATGAGAGTGCCACACGAAATTTTTATGAAGTGGCACCTTGGGGAAAATAATTTGGGAATATCTCTACGAGAAAAAAAAGAAAAAAAAACCGGCTGTGCTCATATGAACATTTTCCTTATAAAAGTATATCATAATCACCTCAAATTTGGATCGAAATTTCCCTCAACTTTTATCAACAAAAGATACAAAATTTTGCAAAATCTGGTCGAAAGTATTGAAAGAAAGTTGATTTGGAACTTGATCTCATTATATATAAAAAAAGAAATAAATTCTACATTGATTGGGTTTAATTTTTAATATTTTGAAGAAAGAAATTTGACATTTTTATATTCGTTCACTAGATTCGGTGTACCGTACTACATTCCAACATTTTACTTGAAGGTGTACTCGAAAAACTTCTTATTTAATGTAAAAAAAAAGAATACGTGTTGATTTTAGACTAACAGAGTAAGCTACTGTACCGTATTCAAGACGATTATCAACAGTTTTGTTAAAATTGAACCAATACACGATGTTACTTCAAAATAAATTTGTTTTAAACAAATATAAAATCATATTTACGTGGAATTGGGCTTGACTTCATATGGGAAATTTAAAAATGCTTAATAATAATAATAATTCCAAGTAAATATAATCTTGTATGTATTTAATGTAAACCAAATTTATTTTCGAGAAACATTACTTATTTAGTTAAATTTTAACGAAAAGTCTAAAATCCAGACGAGTGTTTTGTCTAAATGAATAAAAGGTTCGTCGAGTGTCGATATAAAATCATACAATACAATTCCCATCTAACAAACAGCGACATCCGTCAGTCCATGACGGTAATCCTTTATTTAAAGGGTAACTGTAATGTATGAAAAAGTTTAAAAAGAAAAAATACTGAAAATTCAACATGAAAAATTGAATTACATTTAAATAAAATTGACCCTAACTTAAAACCTAAAAATAAAAAGTAAATTATTTGCACTCTATTTAATACTATATATATATATATATATATATATATATATATAGGTAGCCCCAGGGTACCCATTTATCTACCAACCAATTTTTTTTATTGTGTGAAAGGATGAACAGCTGGGTTTTGCTGCGCGCCGCCTACTGTCCCCGGGTCTCGATCCCGAGGCCTTAAGATTGTTAGGCTGAAGGTATTTGCACCCAGAGGTGTGATATTCGGATGCAAATAACGAATGCGGTATTTGCACCTCTGGGTGCAAATACTCGCTTCGAAATCTTTTACGAATAAGCTCCTCCATGCTTTGGGAAGACTCAAAAATCTAGCCTAGCCTAGGCCTAAAGCTCTTCCAAAGGTAATCTACCGTAGCGTCACACTATCCTGCATTTCTTCTTTTTTTGAAATCCATAAGGAAAAGCAAGATCTACTCAAAATTAATAAACAGACATAGCTCACTTCACTACCTAATAAAAGGGAATTATTAAGCACGTTAATCTATCACACACGGCACACCACAACACCGACACGGTGTGTGTTTACGCTTGCTGAGTCACACTGTCACACAGTCAGACACAGTTGCCAGAACAAGATTTCCTGGGCACCATACATTAGCCCACTAACTTTTTATTTCTCATTTTAATATACCCCCCGCAATATTTCAAGTATTTATGATAATATGGAAAGTTATGATGTGAAGATGATCTAGCAAAATATTTCAAGATTGTATCAACTCACTGAGTGTTGATCGTATAATTTCTGAATGGCTACAATTATTAGCGACTCTAGCGAGCTTTGCAAACAGAACTACATTTGAGGGGTCGCGCGTCTTAAGATACCTAAGTGCTACCACAGGCGAAAACGTGTTTTTGATGGCTATCACTATTTTCACCCTTCCTCTATCGCGTGGTTTGGGTTATAATGACCTTACGACACTAGAAGTATGGTTGAAAACCTTATGAAGCGAACTACTTTTTCACCTCTATCGCCAGCCAAAAGTTCACCCAAAGTTCGGCATAATAAGAAAATAAAAAAATTAAAAAACATATATATAAAATAAGAAAATCTATTCCAAAAACTCATCAACATCTTCATTAGCATATTTAGAACTCTAATTTAGCCAAAAATGAACGTTCTAGCTCAATTAATAACAGAGATACTATTGCCAGAATATTGCTGAACTTTGGAGGCGATTTCTGGTGAATTTTAATTTTGGCGTTTAGGTACCGTAAGACGCGGGACCCCTCATTTGGGGATGCCTTATTTTTTTTAAGTTTTGCATTTTTATGTATCTTGACAATAAGAAATTGTGGTCTTAAGGTCTACCAGAGATCATTAATGTAATTGTAGCTTGTAATGTATGTGAAAGATGTTTCTGATGTACGGTAGGCCTATAGGTATGAAGTTTATATCATGCCATTACTATATAATTATATACATACGATAATAATATAATAACAATAATACTAAGAATATATTTGCACCTGATATTTCAACATGTTATACATGTAATTTGATTCAAGAGTATATTTGTACCTGATATTATCCATTATCAGACAGTTTTAAAGTTATATGTTTACTACTTTATATTATTAAAGTAAATGAAAAAGACCGAAAAAATTATTTGCAAACAATATAACACTTTACATCTCAGTTATAATGCCGATATTAGCAAAATTATTGTTTGCATCCGATATTATATATTCATTTTAAATCGTATTATTTAGAAGTTTATGTTACAATTTACGACGGGCGACGGGCGAAAAACGAAATTATCGACGTTAGTAGCTAGTTATCAATATACTAGGACTCAGGCGTGGGCAACCCTTGGCACGCGTGCCAAACGTGGCACGCCAACGACTTTTTTCCGGCACGCGATTCCCCGCACCTTAAAAAAAATTAAAATAAATAAATATCCAAATTCTTCGCTGAGTTTTATATTTTAACTTAATGTTTTCTGCTAAAAAATGGTAAAGATTAACTTTTGCATCAAAGATTTGACGATTTTGGCACGCTCACTTAAAAAGGTTGCCCACCCCTGTACTAGGTGGTATTCTTCTCTAGCTTGAACTATTTTTTGTTATAGAAATAGATACAGTACAATAGTTTATACACATAAATAGCACAAACACATTATATGAGCTCAGTTCAACTGATGATCAACTGATAGATTACTTTCCCACACTAGTTTTGCTACATTAAGTCAACTGGGCTACTGCTGACTGACTGAATAATATTTATATACCGCGACATATATAATATTTATGTACCTAACGTCACAGTGACCTGTCACTAATTCGTTGGTCACCTGTCTGAATAATATTTATCAAAGTATGCCGCCACATACGGTCACCTGCCAGGTCATGGTCCTCACCTGAAAAATATCCACCCTGAGCGCGCCCACCTGAAGAATCTCCACCCCAACTCTACCGGGGGTTGAAAATTACAGAACAAAAATCAGGATTCCCTAAGGCCTCCCGAAAGTCACGATGCCTCTCCACTTTTCAGGTAGCCTCGAGTGATACAAAATTCTTGACATAATGCAGCTATGATCCAGATATTAATTCCTACAATTTTGATCTCATGAATAAAACTCCAATTCACTTGTGACCTGACCCTATTTTATGACCAGTCATTGTGAGTCTTGACTCTCAAAATCGCAATATTTTATTTCCTTTAAAACTAAGCCGCAGCGCTGCATCTTTTTTGAGTATCTTTCGTTGGGGGTTGACCAAATTTTCATTCTTTCTATAAAACTGACAGAGAGTGTAAAATATGCGACAAGAATTCACATAGAAAAGATCTGCATCTATTTTATGCGATATTTTTAAGCAACATTTTTTTTACGTCATATTTTTAGGTTTCACGTGACCTTTATACTTTGATGTAGTTTTCCGACTACTGGTCGAGAAGCGTATGCTATCCACTACACTACTGGCTATGTCGTGGTCATGTCGTTATACACCCTTTCTCATAAGATAAGCGACGGTGAGTCTGGATAGTAGTTGGATGGGTAACCATACGCTTTGTTCAGATGATGTAATGACCCGTGGTTCTAATTCCAAGTTAAGCTCTATCATATAACGCCTTACTTCCCCATAGCTGTTAGAAACGAAAACGAAATTATGCGGTTAACAAGAACAGAGCAGCTCACATGGTCAGATTCTGACAAATCAAATACATTGGAGAGACCCGAATTTGATCATAGTCTAATATATTACCAAGTCTCCTCATCTCATTCATGATCTCTCATACTAAAATGAATATACGATACTCTACAACAGCGCTGTCCAACTTGCGGCCCGCGGAATGGACGTTTGCCAAATTTAATTTCTGAATTTCTTCCTTTTGTCAGTTCTAGTAGGGAGAACAACATTCAGCGGGTTCCTAAGTCGTATTAACCAACAGTGTATGATTATAGGCAACATCTTGGCCGCGCTTTATAGAAGTTGGACAGCACTGCTCTACAACATACTATTACTATTTACAATTACCATACTCTACAAATTTGTTTTGTCTAACAGAAAGTAATAAAAAGTTATATTATTCTTTTATTTACCCTAATCTGTATGTTATTACAACCGTAAGAAGCACAATATGCAACAAATCCTGGCCCTAATCCGAAATTACCAGCCATTCCAAACGTGCGTCCGCCCGCCTCGACCTCATATTTTATACTGGTGAATGAACTTTGTAATGTGTACAGTTCACTTGAGAGGGTGCTGCGAGTCAATTTTTGGAATGAACGTTTATCAATGAAATGAACTTTTATGACAAGACTTGGGAAATTATATTAGACTATGGTTTGATTCCCAGCGAGTACCATAACTTGGTATTCGAATTTCCATTCTACTCTTATATATATATATATATATATATATATATATATATATATATAATGTTACAGACCAACAAAGACCCTAGGATCCACTCATGGTTGGTCTACCTAACTGTGTTCGTAATTGTGTATGTCCTCCGTGGTGGCGGAGGGGAGCTACAATTTTACGTGGGTTCCGAACCACAAGAACATAAGAAATTTATGCAAAAACTGCCTGTACATTGGCAACGACCAATTTTTGCATAACTAATTAATTATCAATTTAAAACTAATTAATTATCGATTTAAAACTAATTAATTATCGATTTAAAACTAAAGATAGAATCTCTGGATCCAGAGGATCAAGTCATAATAGACTACTATCCACAAATATGTTACACTCTATATCTATTTATAACCAACATGCAAATATATCAGATCCAAAGAATCCAGTCAATTTCATTACGGTATCCATCAATACTAGTACCTTGCCAACGAAAAATAAGTCATGATCCATATCGATTGCAGACCAAGTCAAAATTTACATATACATTACAATATATATACTTAGGAGGAAAAAGTGTAGGTGTGGCTGTAAAGACTGTACATTAATCTAGAATGTGTGTGCACCCATTTTGGGTCTCCCATTTCAAGGTGTTTGTGGGGCAAGTGAAGATCATGAGTTTTTCAATACCTCACAGTACTATGGGGGGCACCGCTCGGCAGAGGAATCTCTTTAAATGGGGTGTGTAAGGACAGAGAGTATCCCTAACCCAAGATGCTGCCTCCCTATATCCCACAACACTTGTGTTAAGCTGTGGGATCGATCACCACAAAGCCTTACTTTTACTACCTTAAACTATACCCAATCTATCAACATATTTGTCTAATCGATTTTTAAACACGTTTATAGAAGTGCTACTAATTACTTGTACCGGCAAACTATTCCAGCTATTTACTATTCTATGCGTAAAAAAGTTTTTGGCAACTGCTGTCTCGAACCTTCTACTTGTCAACTTACACCCGTTATTTCTAGTCCTATTATATTGAGATATTTCGAAAAAGCTATCTCTATCTACGTTATCGAACCCATTCATAATTTTGAAAACCTGGATTAGATCACCCCTTAGCCTCTTAGTCTCGAGTGTTGTCAATTTTAACTCTTTAAGCCTATCCTCGTACGACTTTGACCTAAGCGACGGAATCAGCTTAGTTGCTCGTCTTTGAACTCTTTCGATTTTGTCTATATCTTTGCGCATATACGGATTCCAAAATTGGATCGCGTACTCCAAATGGGGTCTAACTAATGATTTATAAAGAGGAACTATAATATCGCGCGATTTGTACTCAAAATTTCGAGCTATAAAACCTAACACTTTGTTCGCCTTATTGACCGCTGCTGTATTTTGTTTCGCTACTTTTAAATCACCAGTGACTATAACTCCTAAATCTTTTTCCTGCTCTACGCTTGTTAAATCTTTCCCTGACATACTATACGCAAAATTACCGTTACGCGAACCTATGTGCAAAATTTTGCACTTATCATCGTTAAATCTCATTTGCCATGTGACTGACCAATCAACGATTTTATTCAGATCTTCCTGGATTTTACATCTATCTTCGTCATTAATCGCCCTACCACCCAGCTTCGTGTCATCCGCAAACTTTGAAACTGTGCTGACTAGGCCGACATCTAAATCGTTAATATATATAAGAAAAAGCAAGGGGCCCAATACAGAACCCTGAGGAACGCCACTCGCTACATTAGCCCAACACGACTCCGCTCCATCAACGACCACCCTCTGTTTCCTACCTCGCAACCACTTTTCTAGCCAATTTATTACTACACCCCTGATTCCATGAGCCTTAGTTTTTTCAATGAGTCTTTTGTGCGGCACGGTGTCAAACGCTTTTTGAAAATCTAAATACACTACATCAACCGCCCTATGTCTATCGTAAACGTCAACCACGCTTTGGAAAAATTCTAAAAGATTAGTTAAGCAAGATTTGTTTCGCCTAAAACCATGCTGCGTATTTCTAACTAGTTTATGCACTTCTAAGTGTTCGACTATACGATCCCTAATTATTGATTCCAGTAGCTTACCTACAACAGACGTTAAACTGATTGGCCTATAATTTCCCGCCGCACCTTTATCGCCTTTCTTAAAGATAGGTGTTACGTTTGCTAACTTGAAATTATCTGGTACGCACCCCTCAGAAATAGACGCATTAAAAATCTTTGTTAGCGGCACAACAATGCTATCTTTTAATTCTTTTAGTTGTATGGGATATATGGAATCCGGCCCCGGTGATTTACGCGTTTTCATTTTATCAATATAGCGCATTACCTCCGCTTCACTAACCACGATATTATCCAAAATACTACCATTATCAAAAGGTATTATGTCTATGACCGTAGGGATATTCGTTAGATCTTCTATAGTAAAAACTGACGTAAAAAACTCGTTTAGCAAGGTAGCCATTTCCTTGTTTTCAGAAACTAGATCTCCGTTTACATTTTTCAAAGGCCCCAAGACACGTTTTACTGGATTTCTATTATTGACGTATTGAAAGAATCGCTTGGGGTTTTCTTTACCGTCACGAGCTATGGAGATTTCAAATTCGCGTTTTGACTTTTTTATTACACTTTTAGCTTCACGCCTTAGAGATATGTAGTTGTTTCGTAACAACAGATTATCTTTATTGCACTTGTATAGCCTATAAGCCCTCTCTCTACTCTTTATAATGTCTCCTACTCTAGAAGTAAACCACAAGGGCTTGTTGTTTACTTTCGCACGCTTAATTTTGTACGGTACACATTCCTCATTTATAGTCCTAAATACCGTTACGAACGATTCCCACATTAGTTTTGCGTTGGAGTTCCCCATTACGTTTTCCCAATTGACGTGTGAAAATTTATTTCGAAATTTACTAAAGTCTGCTTGCTGGAAGTTAGGAATTTTAGTCGAGTTAGTTGGTTTCGAGTGACTTACTGAGAGGACAAACTCTACCATATTGTGATCGCTATTGCTTAACGGTTCTATTACTTGAAGATCAGTAATTAGCCTATCATCCGTAGTTATTACTAAATCTAAAATATTGTCCAACCTCGTAGGTTCCCCAACCTTTTGAATAAGAAAGCTATCCTCGAGAAAATTATCCTATAACATTTAAAAAAATTTTTGGGAGCATCATTCTCTCTCTCTCTCTCTCTATATATATATATATATATAAATTTGAGAATCTGGGAGTGGCAGCTTGAAAACGTTCTGAGTGTCCTTTAATCCGGTCATCAAAATCTGGCAACCCTACCCGGGGCCGGGGGCGCCGGCGGCGGGGCCATAACTAAAGCCTGCTCACTACCGATTATTCTCTTTAGTTCACGATATAACGCTTCGTCCTTATCAGCTGTTTGATTAGGGGGCCTATATATAACCGCAACAAGAAGTTTGAAATCGTTCAATTTAAGTTCTGCTATAGTCGAATCTATCGGTTCTGGAATTGAGTGCTTTACTTCTATAACGTTCGCAATATTATCTTTGATATACAACATAACACCGCCTCCTCGCCTACCTATTCTGTTTTTAACAAAAAGTCTATAACCTTTAATTTGATACTCTCCTACAAAGTCACGTGTTTCAGTGCTAAGCCACGATTCATTTATCGCAATTAAATCATAGTCTTTACAAGCAATTAAAGAAAAAAATTCGTTTATTTTATTTCGTAGGCTACGAGCATTTAAGGATAGAACCTTCAAATTGTTTATAATTGCGACACCTTCGTGAGCGCAGGGGAAATTTGTGGAATATATATATATATATATATATAACGAGCTTGAGCACGTGTAATTTTTGTATGTTACAAACACCCCCTACCAGGATTCGAACCCGGGACCTATTGAGTAGGAGAGCAAACACTACCACCAAACTACGACGAAGTAGGTAATGACAACACTTAATTGACATTTCAAGCACTTCTGGAAGCAAATACATTAAGTATTTCCTTAGTTGTTGAAACGTATGACAGGTTGTGTTAACTTAAACTTCATCATAATGTGATGGTAGCGTTTGCACTCCTGCTAAAGAGGTCCCGGGTTCGAATCGTGGTAAGGGAAATTTTATATAACTTATATACAATATAATCACTTAAAAGTTAAAACCACGCTCTCCACCATTTCCGATAAACATGAAAGAGAGACACCATAATAGTTAACTTTAATGACTTGTATAATATTAATTAACTTTCGGAGAAAATTTTGACCTTGTTTCATGAACAATCTTGGAGAAAATGGTAAAAAAAATAAAAAAGTTAGAGTTGATCCTAAATTATGGCGGAAATAACGTTTTTGAAGTTTATAAACACTAAAGAAAAGTTATTGGAACGTTAAAAGATTTATTCGGTGTATAAATGTATATCGTTTTCATCAAAAGATTTATTACGTTGCTTAAAAGTGGATTGAATTAGGTTTGAATACATGGTAATTTAAATTCGTGTGCCCTTAATTAATCTCGCTTTACGTTCTTTCCGAGGATAAAGAAAACGCGGTTCAGGGTGTAAACTATAAACTCGATAATTGTAAGTGCAACAATCGCACTTTGGTAAGATAGAAGTGGGTAACAAGATGCTAGTGGGACTCGAACCCGCTTCGCTTAGTTTCAGAGTCGGCGCTCCATCCAGAACCTCCCCTAAAAAGGCTCGTAACCGTTCGTTCGAGCGAGGCCGATATATACGCTAGCCTCGCACTTAAACAATTTATGCGCTTTATAATGCCGAGGAACTGAATGAAGCTTGATGAGGCAGCGTAAATATTGGCGTAAATATTTAACGAGCGTTTTGGGGGTTCTGGATGGCCGGATCATTAAGAGCGCCGACTTTGAAACCACGTGACCAGGTTCGAGTCCATCTAGCTCCAAGTTTCCCAATTTACTGCCTTTTTACTTTCCAAACTCGGTAATTATTCCGCACTAAAGTTATACCACACAAAAACTTAATTATATTAACAGTAACTTTATGAAACTTAGTAAGTAAACTTACTGAACCTAATAACTTGGCTCTGTTAACTTAATAATGAACGTAGAAGAAACTGAATCTTACCTTTTAACATTAACTCGATGTTACTTGACGTCATAATTACAGCGTAGAGTTATTATACTCGTTACAGGCTACGGCACATAGTCTGGATTTATTTTTGTGTACTCAGCTATCAAAAGTTAACTGTATCAATGATAAAAGTAGAAGTGTTACAGTTACAGCTCCGGTGACTCAGTAGTCTCGGTGTCCTAGACTCTGGGTGCGCTCCCAGCAACTGGTTTCTGAGTTTGGTTAGGCATCCACTCACCCTGTCAATGCTCGAGCTCAGGTGACCCATGGGCATACATACCAACTATTCATGTTTTCTCGGAATTTTCCCGATTTTTCCTATCAAATTCCGTGTTCCCGTTTTTTCATGATAAATTCTGTTATCTTAAAATGTTTATTTCATTAAAAATAAACCTTTAAAAAAGACGTTTACTCGCGCCGTATTTACCCGTCTTCAGTCCGTGTATGCGTATATCCTCGTTTTATTTTGGGAATAATTGATATGACGCACGAAATCGAGTAACTTTCTTTGTCACTAATTTGAGGAATCATCACTAAAAATATCGACGCACTAAATTGACTGAATTCTTTATAAAAGAACACCCATGAAAGTTAATGCTTGTGCATGTTATTCTGTACTACAGGGTGGGCCGTAAGTTTCCATACATAGGAAAAATAAACATTTTGTTATGGACAACCATTTTTATTTATATAATATGCTCTACATGGTTGCCATTGTTTTGAAAACACATTTCAATACGTGTTCCCCACTGTTGATGAACACGCATTAGCACAGTTGACGTTATGCTTGTAATGGCGTTGGTGATACGTTCCTTTAGATGATTTATGTCTCGTATCTTTTCCTGATACACCATGGCCTTCAAGTGCCCCCAAAGATAGAAATCAAGGGGGGTGAGATCTGGGGATCTGGGAGGCCACTCCACAGGACCACGCCGACCAATCCAAGCATCCGGAAACTGCTGCTGATCCAAATACCGACGCACGTGAAGACCATAATGAGGTGGAGCTCCATCTTGCTGGAAGTAAACTGGGAAGTTACCTTCCTCGTTTAGCAGGGATGGGAAAATCTCTTCTTGCAACATGTTAAGATACCTTTCGGCATTAAGATTTCCACTGACAAAAATTGGTCCAATAATTCTGTCACCCCATATCCCGGCCCACACCATCACTTTACCGGCACCTTGCATCTTCGTCGGACTCAGCCAGTTAGGGTTAGCATTACTCCAATAACGTATGTTTTGCCGATTAACCTCTCCATTGACGTAAACATTTGCTTCATCAATAAACAAGATCTTACGTCAAACGTATATTCTTAGGGTATCTGAAACATAAAAACAAACGTTTAATTTTTCCTATGTATGGAAACTTACGGCCCACCCTGTATAATATATTGGTCGTTTTCAATAAAACCTTGAATCATACTGGTTTTTTTTTGGCCAAAATACTGTTTTCCTGGTTTTCCATATATCCATGTTGGCAACTGTGCATGGGGCACTCTTACTCCCATGCAGTGGGGAAGCGAATTTCCGGGTTGTTACAGTATACTGATAAAACCCGACTTTCAGCGCATGCAGCAGGGTGGCCGTGTTCTTTCGTCCCCTCTTTTGCCACTACGTGTAGGGTGGCCATTTAAAAAGGAGGACACTGCGTATGTGGCCGTACGTTAACATATATATATATGTTAACGTACGGCCACATACGCAGTGTCCTCCTTTTTGGAAATTTGGAAATGGCCACCCAAAGGACAGAGTGCTCAAAAGGCGGACGTCTGGCCACCTTAACTACGTGGCGAGCGTGAACTAACTAGACCTAATAAAATAACCGGTCAGAAGGACCAGAAATTAGTACAGCGCTCAGACCAAATTAATGCGGCCCATTGCGCTAACTTTAATCAGCGCCATCAAAACTCGAACCCACGACCTCAGTATTTCCGCTTCAATTACAGGGAAACGGTGTTGCTCACTGAACTACGGACGCTACCCTGGATAGGTATTATAATAAGCAATCAGGAGGGTCAATTAATTCAGACTCCTGCGTTCTTATCACAAGCACCATGGAATTGAATCCCCAAACACGACGTCTTCGCTTAGCTTATAGGGGAACCAACTGAGTTACTGACACCGCCCAGGCTAGATATGATAGGCTTCGTTCACGAAAAATGCGCGTAAAGATCGCAATTACTGCTATTTTAAAAACTTTTTTTAATAAATATGTAAAAACGTTTTATGGGTGGTAAATAATATGTCGTTCACGTTATTATTAATTTTGAATTTTTATTAAAGTGCCCCACTCTCTTCAGATATCAGTGAAGATGAGGTTGCCATTGACCATCTGGAAGACTTACTTCAAACCCAAGAAATGCATAACGACATGGAATCGATTCATGGCCCTCATCCGTACGAGACCAACATACCAAACCTTTACTCCGCTCTGAAGGTCAGTAGTATACATACACACACACGTGTATATATACTATATATATATATATATATATATATAATAATACTATATATATATATATATAATATATATATATATAATATATATACTATATATATATATATATATATATATATATATATATATATATATATATATATATAATATATATATATATATATATATATATATATATATATATATATATATATATATATATATACTATATATATATATATATATATATATATATACTATATATATACTATATATATGTATGTATGTATGTATGTATGTATGTATGTATGTATGTGTATATATATATATATATACATACACACACACATATTTTTTTATTCAGAAGTTGATGAAATTCTACTAGTTTTCATCAAAATTTCATGTAAAAGATAACATCCATGTCCCATACCCTCTAGGGAAGTGGGGGGGTAGGAGCCCTAGCTTGAGCTACCTTATCCAGAGTCAATTAAAAGGGGGGGGGGGGGACCGGCCCGCCGCTTCATCAATTTGATATTTATTCCGATTAGTATTTTAGGATTTTTGTTTTATTCCGTCGTAGCTTCACTCTTTCCTCTTTAAGTAGAGTTTGTTTTTGTCATAAGCCCAGTTTGTATTTATTTCATACGTTATTACAATATACAAAATATATTACTTAGTTGTTCGTTTTGTTTAGAGTATATTTAGTTGTTCAAAATGTTCGGAGTATATTTGTTCAACTGTTTTGTTTAGTTCTTTATAAGTTTCATTTCTTCATTTGCTTTCTTTCACGTAATGATAATGATGATTGGGTCGTTTAACCTTCTTCGCAACATCTAAGGTCGTATGACGGAGGGGACCTACGGCTTTACGTGGGGTCCGAACCACGGGTCGCTACATAGTCTGGGAGCGGCGGACGGTCTCCCATCCAATACAATGTTGCTAGACTTCGCTGATCAACGGAAAGCTGTGTTACGACATTGGCTACGACGAAGCCCTCTCTTTCACGTATACAGTAATTATAGTTTATTTTTAAAGGTGTTCCAAAGAGTAGAAGGGACATGGCTAATCACATAATAATGTCATAGGTTCAACGTGCCACATGGTAAAAATGCCATAGGTTAGGTTAGGTCAGTAGTGGCGAACCTATGGCACGCTTGCCCATTTGGGCACGCGATCAAATTTGCGGGTTTTAGAAATTAATAGAAATTGTTGTTCAAAAAATCAGTATAAAATAATAGACTTAATATTTATAATATATATATATATATATATTATATATTATATATAATATATATATATATATATATATATATATATAAACTTTGGTGGGCACGGGAATTTTTTTTTTATGGTTTACATGTTTTTTGTTTTGGCACGCGACTGTAAAAAGGTTCGCCACCCCTGGGTTAGGTGAACCTAACTAATACTATGCTAATATAGTTTTAACACTATATACTATGTATACAATGCTACTTTTATCCTATTGCATTTTTACCTATAATCAGTTATTATATCCGTAATGATAGTTTTTATTTTTTATTTATTTATAAAATATACAGAGTTCACATATATGAGTATATTTACATTATTACAACACGCGTCTTTAGGAAGTGTACACTGTACACCCCTTACAGACTAAAACTTACTATTGAGGTATACACATACTTATAAAGTTTTGCTATAAAGACTTAAAAAATAAATGGAACTTAGAGACTAGAACATATTAATTTTTAAACATTACATTTCAATACAAACTTGGAGAAGGTCTTTCCGTTGTCGTAGGTTATTAGTTACACAATCGGATAATTGATGTTTTTGTAGGCTTAAATTTGACAGTAGGTCATTTTTATATGGATATTAAAGTTCATAATATAAATTATAATAAACCTGTGTGCCCATATAATAAATAGTGTGTGACAATATGGTATACTATTTAAACAGTAATAATAACGCAGGAATTAATTCGTGTATACTTAAAATCTATAAAGAAAACAAACTAAAACCACGATAAAAACTAGAAAAATGTAAAAAAATAAAAAATAATGAAACTGTAATAAAAGAAGTATTATAAAGAATGATGATAATTTGAATAGCAACAATGAATAATAATACAGTAATGATAATAGTAAGAATAAAAAGGATAACCAATGCCCACATCAACATTATGAAGATTTAATATCAAACTTTTCGGAAGTCAAACTCCCATCATCAGTTGTATATTTAATTTATACGCAGAATTATAATCATTCAACTTCTGTTTTTGTTTATATATATATAATATATATATATATATATATATATATAAACCGAAGGTCTGTCTGCCTGTAAGCGCTTTTTCCTTTTTTTTTTCGGAGACCCCTCGCCCCTCCACCCCTCCTAACGATACCTTCGCGCGTTTGGGAAACGCTGCACTAAGGTAATTAGAGAATAAGATTAATGACGGTAATTATAGTTCGTTAATTGCTCTCTTTACTTTTTAGATTGGAGAGAAAATCGACTTCGCCGTCCCACCATCTGACCCGAGGTACATCCTACCTTCATCGGTTCTTCGAGATGGCCCGGCTAGTCTTTCGGATTACGTTCCTTCCGAAGACATGATGAGTAAGAGTTCGGACCTCCGAATGAAAGGAGTAGAGATGCAGCCTCAGAATCTCTTTCAAGAACTCTACACCAGATACGGTCATTTAGTCGATGGCGGTCAGAAGAACGGAGAAGACTTCCAAGGTCGCGAAGGAGGGTTCTATCGGGGACATAAATTCGGCCCAAATCCCCCGCCTCCAGTCGGAGGTAATCACACGATTATTTAGTGTCCTTCGCATACACGCATTACGAAAGTAAACAACTAGTGCGTTGCGTAAGACCCTAACTATGCCAAATCCCGTCAAAGGAGTAACTATTTATATGCCAACATTACAAGTTATATATACGTATATACACACAGGGTGTTATCAAATTATGTTTCATAAATTAGTATACATATTCAGGACGTCAAAGTGAGCAATAAAGCTCCTATGAAAATTCCCAATTGCTTCGTTTCCGAGATACATTGCCTTTTTGCCAAGGACGATCCAATTAAAGTGAAAGTCATTAAAGTTTATCAAAGTTTTATTTACAGCAAGTGCTCAAAATGGTTTTCCTGCATCAGAGTACATACTTCAACGCGTCGTTGAAAATTTGACCTATTTACTCTTGCAGCTATTCGCCTTCTGCGGATCTTGTTGGACAGCTAAAAGAATCTGTTCTTCTACATCTACGTTTTGTCGAGTTCGTGGACGTCCTACATTCAAATGTCTTGGTCGAAACATGCCTTGCTCACGTAGTCGACGGTCAATTGAAAGAAATGTAGGCCTCGATGGTAATCGCCTATTAGGATACCTTTCAGCATACTGGCGTTAGGCAGCAGCTGCGTTGCCTAGCATCTCTCCTAAGCCTAAGCCCTGGTGCAAAAATTATTTATGGGCCCCACAAAATTTAGATTTTAGTTTAGTTTATACATATGAACCACAAAAACCTTTCGATCCACTCAAGGTGGCCCTTAAAACCAGATAGTAGAATAATGTGATGGTTTCAGCATTTTGAATTCTAATTTTTATTTTTATCTATTGCAGACATCATTTCAGATGACCAATTATGTATTTAACATATATAGTATACAGTTTTACCAGAAAGGGGCTCGTAGTCGAAAGAATAACCATGTTTATAAATGCATTTAAATACATTAAACAAGTTTAAAGGACTCTTATATTTTCATGCACATTTAGATCTAATTTTTATATGAACTACTTGAAAATTATTATTTTTCTTTGCCAAGGTGTTATCAAATATCAACCAACCGGGTCCCCCAAAGGTCGGGCCCCGGTGCACTGCACCGCCTGCACCTAGCTAGATCCGCCACTGCTCCTAACACGAGATGCGTATCAGCAAGTTCTTCAAAAGAATACTGCTCCATAACGCTCTGTAACATTATATGAGAGCGACACATGAAATGAAAGAAATAATTTTGGTTTGTAAAATGGCAACAAACAAAATACTATCAAAACAAAAGAAAAATAGCTATCTAAACAACCAGATAACTACGATTGATAAACTTTAATGACTTTCATTTTAATTGGATCGTCCTCGGCAAAAAAGCAAAATGTATCTCAAAAACGAAGCGATTGCGGATTTATGTTCATAGAAACTTTTTTGTTCACTTTGACATCCTGAATATGTATACTAATTTATGAAACATAATTTGATAACACCCTGTATATTATGTGTGTGTATGTGTTCTTGTCTTACGGAATCGCAACGGTCTTAGGAAATACACACTTCCCATTGCGACACGAACGTGCGCATCACATTAGTGTGTCGCGTGGTTTATATTTATAAATAAAAAAAAAAGGGGATATAATTAAGGTAAGTTAATGTAAGGTTTGGTTAAATTTGTTAGGTTTATAACTGTCGCGATACAGAATTGAAAATGTCGCGGTTTTGTAGGCTAGCCAAACATTGTGTGTGTGTTTGAGAAGTCTGTGTGAAGACTGAAGGTATTTCACGATTATTGTTATGTGTTGAAGTGTTTTGGTTGCATATTCCATGCAAGTAATTAGTAATTGTAACTGTGGTTAACGAAAGGATATTTTAATCTTTTTGTTTTTAAGTAACGATGAACGTAACGATATAAATAGTTTGGGGATTCCTGTGTTTAGACAGTTAATAACAGGTGTTTATACGCCTTCAATTTAGGCAGGTTGGTGCAGGCTTCAAACTAAAGTTAGGTAATTGTTAAACGAGATAATAGTCCGTTGTGAAGGTAACCTAAAGTTCAATGACTTGTTTGAACTCTCTGGCCTACTTTTTTCCGATGCCTCAATTAAACGAAGTAATTTTCGTTTTAATCGTTTTTACCAACGCCGTCATCGTTGTCGATGTCGCTGAGAGTGTCATTTTTGAAGTGTCATTTCCGTTGTCGTTAATATGTAGTTTCATCGTCTTTCTCAGTGATGACTTTGTCAATTTAAATAACTTTAAGAAAAAATAGCTATACATGAAGACTTGGCTGGAATGATGCGTCCAGCGATGTTTTCTTATTGTGGTGTGAAAAAGGGACGCTTTGGCTAGAAAGCTCGCCAGTAAGAAGCTAAGAGACTTTTGGGAAGAATTAAAAGCCATAAATAATAGTGCAATGTTTCTTCCTACTAACACTGAAAACGTAACAGGGAGTGAGAATATAGTCAAATTATGAAAAGAGTAACTTATTTAATTTTGTATGTAGGAATAGTAATATTAATTGTGATGCTACATATAGGACAGTTATAAGAATTAGTGTAAATGAGACTAAACGGCCATTAGCGTTTAGACCGTAATAAATCATGTGGTATTGAGTGTATTGTTGCTGAACATCGGAAATATAGTAGTGATAGGCAGAGGCGTCGCTATGTACTTAAAAGATTCGGGGCTTGGGCCCATAGGTCCCCCCCGAGAATAATTACAAAATACAACGATGTACAAATGATGAATTGAGCTACACTAGTAAGATGAAATAGGCTATACAGTATGTTAAGCAATTTACAAACTCAAAACGATCATGTAAAAACACAATTGAACATCATAGTTTTAAATATTAAATTTGCTTTCGTATATGCGAGTATAACATAATATAAAATGTTCAGAACTCGCGGGAATTTTCGGCGTTTCAGTATGATACCGATCATGGTTTTCTATTTGATTTTTCAAAGCACCAAATGGATTCAGGGCATTGTCAAATAGAATCGGGGCACGGCCCGTGTGCCAGTGCCTAGCGACGCCTTTGGTGATAGGATAGCGCTTTTGTTAGCCATATGCTTTATAGGTTTACTGATACTTGGTGTTTTGCCAGATAAAATGTTATCAGCTGTTTTAGTGACAGTAATGAAAGATGAGAAGGGTAAAATTAATAATAAGGATAACTATAAGCCAATTGCTTTAGCCAGTATTACAGTATATCTTACGAAGTCTGATCAAAAGTTCCGGGACAGATGTATTTATTGCAAAACTAAATGTCACATACCTATTCAAATTTGTACTCCTTCAAAGTAGTCCCCTTCTGATTGTAAACAGTGATTGCAGCGGTCCAGCCATTTATTGCAGCACCTGTTATAATCTTTCGGAATGTTCTTCAATTCTTGTGTCGCATTTTGTTCGATCTTTGGTACTTTCTGAAATCTTTTTCCCTTGAAGGGTGTTTTTCAGCTTGGGGAACAAGGAAAAGTCGCAGGGGTGCCAAATCCTGCGAATACTGTGGTTGGGGAACCAGTGGAATGTTGTGCTTCGTTAAGAAGGGGGTGCAAAATGCCCGGCAAAGTGGGCGTCGGATTCGTGGATGTTGCATCACGACAATGCGCCCTTTCACACAGCATGCCCTTTCACACAGCACTCTAAGGGAATTCTTAATGAAGCATATTAGTCTTGATTGTTATTTTTATACTAGCGATAACCAATTTGGCTTCAAAAAGAAGCATGTACTGACATATGCCTTGAAGGAGGTGGCCCGTAAATACCAAACTTTAAATGCGAATATCTTTGTGTTTTTGGATGCCTCTGAAGCAGTGGTTCTTAAACATTCTTGCCCCGTGCCCCCTCTACGAGTTGACTTCTGACCCATCGACCCCCTGATGTTCAAGTGCATTGACTAATATGATAATGGGATGGATGGTACTGGCTCTTTTCGTTTACAATACCGGCGATTGTTCACTGATCCCCCACCTGCGCCTCCCCCTGAAATATTCTCGCGCCCTCCAGTTTAAGAACCACTGCTTTAAAGTATTTGTGATAATCATGACAAATTATTTATGAAACTTGTAAATCGTAATGTACCTGGTTATTTAGTTCGTATTTTGATATAGTCACCAGACAATGATTGTAAGATGGTTGGGGGAAGAGTGTCAATTCAGTCATTTTCTGTTACCAATGGTGTCCAGCAGGGAAGGATGTTATCTCCCTCTTTATTCAATATATGCTCGTATATGGATAATCTGCCTGATGTACTGAACACTTGTACGAGGGGCGGTCAGAAAATAAGTTTACACGGCGTATAATTTCGTAACTAAAGGACCTACATTGATTATGTTTGTATCAGGTGAATGTTAATTATTGTTGGCAACACTGCACGTCGATTCGGCTGCCATCTACCGTACATTGGTTATGCGAGTCAGTTGAACATGGCGGCTCGACTGAAATAGTGCCTTGCCCTACGGAGCAGTTCAGGACGTTTACGTTTAATGGCCGCTCGTAAACGTTCCAATGTTGAACAATATGCAGCTGCATTGATATTGAGGCTGCTGTTAAGAACTCCTAGGTCTATAAAGGGGTGTTTCTTCTAGTGCCAGTATGTTGTTGTAGTCAATAATGTACCTAATTGTGCCAGTGTGATACGCAATTTTGTAGAGATTCATTACTAGGCTTGGTGAGTCAGCTAATAAGATATGGAAGCCATAATTACTGGACTGGTAATTGATATATTTTACAAAGCTCAAATCTGGAAGGATTGTCGTAGACAACTGTATGTTTACTATTTATAGTGTTTCATTGGCCTATGTAGTCACTGCTCCAGATAACTATCTTAACCTTATATGGACCACTTGTATAATGTTTGTACCTGTTGAGTCTTAAATAAAGATCTGTTTGCAGTCGCTTTTCTCGTTGTCGTTGCCTTGTCGTTACCTCGTTGTTGCCATCGTTGTAGTTAGGCCATTGCCGCGGTCGTCGTCTCTGGTGTTCGTATTTCTTGTTGAAAACTTCATCTTTTTTGAGGTGTTCTCTGTATCTATTGTTTTCATAGCTGTTAGTATCGCCTTACCTTTTCAGATGTCGCTCCGCCATCGTCGATATGGCCATTACCATTGTTACTATTACTACTACTTTTGCTGTTGTTGTTGTCTCTCAATGTTGTCGTCTTTGATATCATTCTCTTAGTTATGACTTGGGTTTTTGTCGTCGCTATCGTCATTGCTGTAACTTTTTACGTAAGATTATAGAAATTATTGTATGCTTGACGTTAAAAATAGGTTTGAAAAAGTTTGAATTCTACAAAGACGGAATAAGCGTTTAATTACTGCACAAAAATCTCTGTGTTGAGGTTTGCCCCGAAGTTTGGGGTAGGCTATTTTCCTTCCGTATATTCTGCTATTTGCATTCTCCATACCATCATCCATTATTTTAAATTTACTTAAAAACGCAATGTATTAACTAAGTAAGTAACACAAATACATCTATAGGTATATCCAAAATAAAGGTTGTACACGTGACAGTTATAGGTTAGGTTGACTGTAATGTAGGTAAATCTAAGATGCTATCACGTACTTTAAATTAATTACAGTATAATCACTTCTGATACTTAGAGTATATAATTAACAGTATCCTAAAACTTTCTAAGAATATTGTTCGTAAAAACTAACAAATAAAAATGAATAAAAAAAATTAAATTTTTTATTATATGCAATCGAGCGAAGTGCAGGCTATTATAGTTCCTTAACCTTGTACAGGGTGGACCAGTTCAAAGTAGTTGATAAGCATTTCATTTTAAATTTAGAATACTGAAGCGAACGTCACCTTAATTCGCTTAACTCAAAAATTTGTTTTTCTTCACAAAAGATCGCTCGTAATGTCCTTCAGTGGTATCAGAATATCTTTGTACAGCCAGCAGTACATAGCTATTAAAATTAAAAGCGTCCTATAACATGCTGCTAAACAGTCGCGTGTATATACACCAACGTTGACATTAATTTTAATCCTTATTTCATAACCATAGTAAGTTATACTCAGGTTATGAAGTAATGGTTAATATAAACGTTTATTCATATAAGTGTTTTAGCTTTTTCTTTATTCAAATGTTGTTATTCTTTTAGAGAATAATTTTTATTTTCAAACCAACTCTTAATTTCTTTGTACCCCTATTTATTACCCGCTTGAAAGTCAATTCATTTCAAACTACTGAAGCTATACCCATCTCGTTGACAAGCCAATTTGATCGACACTGTCCTACAGCATCTTAACCAACTTAAACCAAGCCTAACCGAACTTAGCGTAACCTAACTAGGCTTAACTTAACCTAACTGGACGATGATGATAAAATATTTGGGGTTGTTTAATCCCTTCGTAACAGCAAGCGTCATGTGACTACGGGGACCTATAGCTTTGCGTAGAATCTGAACCACGGATCGGCACATTATCAAAACGCATCAGGAGACGGTTACCCATCCAGCTACTGATCAGACCCAACGTCGCTTAACCTAACTAATCAAGCGGGAAGCAGTTTTTGACATGATGAAAACGTAGCCTACTTAACTGGACCTAAGAACTTAATGTAAAAGGAAGGTTACAATAATATGTCTTGCACCGTTACGACATCTGATCGACTTTACTTTCTCTCGGCAAGTTATTGTTAGGTTTTAGGTTAGTTTGTTAGTATTTTAGTGTCGATGTTTTGGTCTTATCAACGAAATGGACATAGGTTCATGTCTTGTCGATCACTCGGGTAAACGCCAAAACTACTCTGTGTGAATCGAGGCTTTTAATAGTTAAAATTTTTATTCAAACTAACAAATTCAAAATATTCTGTGTTTGTAAGCTGACGTAAGGTCGATGCAAGCCGACGCCGTCCGTAGCTCAGTGGGTAACACAGTTTCTCTAAAAGCGAAGTAAATACACTGAAGTCGGGGTTCGAATCCCAATGATGCTGAGGGTAATAGTACAGGAGTTGGAGCAGTGGACCGCATTAGTTGGCCTGAGCGCTGTGCCATTTCTGGTCTCCAGAATGATTATTATTTTAACCCTTCAAATTTTTTCATTTTAGGAAAGTACTAGGGGCACTCAATATATTTTGCCCCACCCTTTTTTCATAGCTATCAGGTCATCCCATAAGTAATGTCGTTTTTTACGATAGATTAAGTTTAAACTAGTCCTACTCGGTTTAAGCATAAATTTTCCGAAGGTTTTATCTAAGAGGAGATCTATCGTGTTTCGCTACATACTTTACAGACCTTGACCAGTGAAGACGTGTGTTTTGTTTTATGTGAACCCCTCATAAACATGGCGGTATCAGAAGAGCATATCAGGCATATAATGCTTTACGAGTTCAAAAAAGGGAATAGTGCTACTGAAACAACGCGAAACATTCAGGACGTTTATGGCAACGATATTCTGCATGTGAGGAAATGTCAAAGATGGTTTCAAAAGTTTAGGAATGGTGACTGCTATTTGACAGATGCAGCATGCTCTGGACGCCCTGCTGAGTTTGATGATGACCTGCTGTTAGCCGCACTTGAAGAAAACTGTTCAACAACTGTCGAAGAATTGGCCCAGAAACTCAATTCATCCCTGTCCACCATCCATCGACATTTGCAACAACTCGGGAAAGTGCCTAAGTTAGGAAAATGAGTGCCACATGAATTGTCGGTCGACAATCTGAGGGCGCGGGTAAACATTAGCACAGCTCTTCATTCCCGTGAACTCCAAGATCCGTTTTTGCACTGTTTAGTGACTGGTAATGAAAAGTGGATACTGTACCAGAATGTTAAGCGCCGTCGACAGTGGGTTTGTGCCGGAGAACCAGCGACACCACAGCCAAAACCAACTCTTCACCCTCGGAAGGTGTTGCTTAGTGTTTGGTGGGATAAAGGTGGTGTAATACACTTTGAAACCTTACCACACAACCAAACAATCACCGTTCAAGTCTACTGTCAACAACTGGATCGATTGAACACTACACTAAAAGAAAAGAGACCTTCTTTGGTTAATCGGAAAGGAATCGTGTTCCACCACGACAACGCATGTCCTCATACCGCTCGGATCACTTCTGCAAAAATTGAGGAGCTTGGGTTGGAAAAACTTCCACATCCTCCATATTCTCCAGACCTTGCGCCTTCAAATTATCATCTCTTCAGGAGTCTGCAAAACCATCTTGACGAGAAACAGTATACTTCTTTAGATGACCTGCACACCAGTCTTTGTATGTTTTTTGCCTCAAAACCGCCTGAATTTTATAAACATGGCATTGAAAAGCTTGGAGGACGTTGGCAGTGTCATTGATTCCGATGGAAAATATATACTAGATTAAAAAGTTTCAGTTGAGGTTTTTTTTTTTGTCCTTCAAATTCCGATCTAAAAAACGACATTACTTATGGGATGACCTGATAAATAATAGGCTATGGGGCTGAAATGTCTTTTGGGCCGTAAGTTTGAACTTTCTGCGTTTCACATAACTGGATTTTTCCAGTTTGAACTTTCTGCGCTTCACATAACTGGATTTTTCCAGTTTGAACCTCCCCTCCTTGTATAAAACCGCTTTTAAACGCCCTTGTATAAAACCGATGGTTAACGCAGTTTCGAAAATGGCGTCTGACAGTGATGTGCGTCGTAAACAGAGAGCTGTTATCGAGTTCTTAACCGCAGAGAAGGAAACAGTTGGAAATATTCACAAACGTCTACAAAACGTTTACGGAGATGCTGTTGTTGATCGAAGCACAGTTGGACGCTGGTCTAAACGTGTGAGATCATCGGAGAGAGGAAGAGCCATCCTCGATGATGAGCCACGCAGCGGTCGTCCGGCATCGGTTGTGACATCTCACACTGTGCAACGTGCTAACAGCATCATTCGATCAAATCGTTGCGTCACATACAAGGAGCTATCACTGAAGCTAGGAATTAGTGAAGGAAGTGTAAATACGATAATTCAGCAACTGGGATACTCAAAAGTGTGTTCACGTTTGTTCCTCGCAAACTGACTGAAGATTACAAAGCCCAAAGAAAAGAAATTGCTTCTGAGTCGTTGGTTCGATACGAGACAGAAGGGGGATGACTTCCTTTCACGAATTGAATTGTGACTGGGGATGAGACTTGTGTACACTACTTTGAACCTGAAACAAAACGCCAATCCATGGAGTGGCATCACGCAGACTGCCCACGCAAGAAAAAGTTCAAAATGGCTCCCTCTGCAGGAAAGGTTTTGGCCACCATCTTCTGGGACATGAAAGGGGTGATTCTGGTGGACATTATGAAGAAAGGACAAACAATCAACTCAGAGGCATATAATGCTACCCTACAGAGACTCCAGAGACGTATAAAGCTAGTTCGACCGGAGAGAAAACTGGAAGACGTCCTTCTTTTGCACGGTAACGCAAGACCACACAACAGTTTGCAAACAAGAGAGGCCATCACAAAAATGCGCTTGACTGTGTTACCCCACCCTCCATACAGCCCGGATGTGGCATCTTCAGACTTCCATTTGTTTGGGCTAATGAAGGATGCTATTCGTGGAAGAAAGTTTCAGTGACGATGAGGTTGTTGAGGCGGTTGAGGTGGCTCCAGTGGAACCCAGCGGACTTTTACCAGCAAGAAATAAAGGCCCTTGTTTCGAGGTGGAGGAAAGCCGTAGAAAAGGATGGAGACTATGTGGAAAAATAAAAACTTGTAAAAAAGGTATGTAACTACTTGTGTACAAAATTTCTGGAACTTACAAAGAAACTTGGAAAAAAAAAAGGTGGGGCAAAATATAGTGAGTGGCCCTCGTATTATATAATATCGGATAATGGGACCTTTTTCGTGGTGTGTGTGTGTGTGTGTGTGTGTGTGTGTGTGTGTGTGTGATCTACAGAATCGCGGCAATCTTGAAGAAACACACACACAGCCCGTTGCGACACGAGCATACATATCCCGACATTTGCGGTGTCGCGTCGAATTACTTTTATAAATGTTATCTTTTATCATGAAAAAGGAATATAATTAAGGTTAGGTAAGAGAAGAAAAGGTTAGGTTAAGTTTGGTTATTGAGTCGCAATACAGAATTGAATATGTGTGAAAATGTCGCGGTTCTGTAGGGAATCCAAACGTGTATACTGTATACGATTCCAAAAATTAATGGAATATTTCGTAGCCAATTGACGGATTTTTTGTTGTTACGTAATGCACAAATTCACTTCCGTAATTCAAAAACGTTATAAAGTATTTGTAACTCTTATTAAAATCTATGCAAACAATAAAATAGATGACCATAAATAAAAAACCGTCAAGACTGCTGAACAAACCAAGTTTGAGCGTAAGTTTTACATTACAAATAAGAACTTCCACTAACTATGAAAATTAAAATTAATTAATGTACAATTTACCCGTGAGCACACACACACACACACACACACACACACACACACACACACACACACACAGTTCTTCCGTCAGTCTGTCTGTTTTACTCGTATATTAAATACACGTATATGTGCAAATATGTATATAAAAATGAAACCCTAAAATTGAACTTCTTTTTTGCAGAAGCGCAAACTTTGCAGCCTGAATCTGTGAACTTCTTGCAGGAATCGAGGCATCAGGCGGAAAGTCCCGGGTATTATGTGCAGTCTTCAGAAAACGGCGCAGTTCTATCAGACTTTTATTTCGTAGGTAAGGTCATCAAGAAACGTGAGCAGCATTCACGCAAAACACGCGCGCTACTCACGCATTAACGTTGAAACCTTATGAAACATGTTAGAAGATAATATACACCCTTGAAATTATGTACAGTTTATTACAAAATGGGGGTACAATGGAAAAAAAATGACGCAGCGTTTCCTAACTTTGGTAACTTTTGGTCCAAAAGTCGGATCGGCTTTGTTCTAACCTAGCAAACCTGCAAGTTTAAACCCATCACTGTGCATGATGGAAACCATACAGAAATTGTTAATGTTCGAGGTTCGTAGTTCATTGTGTACTAATGAGCTTCCTGGCTGTTACGCGTTTTTGATTATGTACACACGATAAAAACTGCAAAATGCATCGAAACACTTAAAATTTATCATCTACAGACTTTTTATTCAAATTTTGCAGTATGCACGAATGAGCGATATCGTATGATGCTTTTGTTAAAGTTTAGAGTTTAGACTGTGGCAACTGGTCTTAAGTCATTCTCATATTTAAAATATCTGAGGTGGCTTCCGTACTCTTTCATTTTTAAAGATCTGCGAGTCATCTTCGGCTTTTTGAGAAATCTTGTAGGGTTTTAGTACTACTGGACAAATGAAATGGCGAGTGACTGAAAATAATGAAGTTTGGGTTTGGACAGCAAACTAGATTATGCTAAGAAGGTTAAATTAAACTGAGTAGGCCAGGTTAAGTCTGAAAATTGATTCCATCGTAAAGAAAATCTCGCTAGTCGCCTCCTCTCTATACCTGATGAGAACAACACCTTACACGATGCTTCGCTACTTTACTAAGCTTAGCTGTTTAACATGCAGCCATCCATACATACATACATCACTAAAAATCTTACTTCCCAAAGATTTGAGGTGAGTAGGCAGAAAACAACACGGACGTAAAGTACAGAAGTTAGTGAGAAGGAGAAAAGGCAGAAAGTGAGGCGTACACACTAGGGTGGATCGATTTTACATTTTTTTCGATTTCCATATTCTAATAGAGACAAAAACTTGCGCATGCATGAGAAAATAGCCTCTGCAAAATCTTAGCTTAATAGGTAATCATCTTCTGCCCCCGGCAGAGCGATGAAAATCATATTTTAGTAGTCAAAAACGTATTTTTCTTATAATTTTTAAAATATTTCAATATGCATCAAAATTATTCCTAATAACTATAAAGTCGATGAAAAAGACCTCATATGATCGTTTTTCCAAGCGCGTTGTCCTACGTTAATATCTTTTGCCCCCGGCAACAACGTCAAATGTTGAAAAAATAGGTAATTTATATACATATTTTCAGATCGGCTCTTTGTCTTAAATAATGCATTTATATATTTCCCATAGCATTTATATCGTTGCTTAGGCATGAAATACACACGCAAAATTTTATGACTCTAGAGTAATATCTTCTGTCCCCGAGAAAAGTCTAAATGTGGATTATAATTACGTTAATGCGATGTTATAAGTACGATAAGTACTAAGTACAGCTCCTCGCTTGCTAATTTTATAAAATTAGCAACCCAGAACTCACCACGAGGAGGTGGCTGTACGTCGAGTTCCACCCTATCCAGCCCCAACCACCCTTCCTTTGGCTGCATGTCGATTTACATACGGTAATCTTTCTTAGAATCAAATCGTGGAATTTTTGTTCGGGAGTGAAGACGGGAGCGGATGAATCCGTCCCTCTCTTCTATTCCACTTACACTGGCAGAGCCTTCGGTTACTAATTTGATGAGTCTCTCGACCGTTTGAGTATGACAAGGGAATAGTGGGATCAGTCCATCAGGCTGGTCTCCCGTCTCAACAAACTCTTTTATTCGGGTATCAGGTATTGTTTTTGTAACGGGGGGTTCGGTCACCTCAGCCGTTTGCCAGTTGATCATTTCGTAATAGTTTTGACTATCGTAGAGCAGCTCAGGCATGGCGAAGGCTCGAATTTCCCCCGCTGGTGATTGTTTTGATCGTGCTTTTAATATTCTTCTCCATCCCAATTCTCTTATGTGTTGCTCATCGGCATGTAGCATGGAGATCAAAATATTTTCTGGGTGAGCAAAGAAAGAATTTCTACGGAGGACTTTGTTGGCGATTGTCTTAGATCTTTGAGGCATGGTCTGAGAGAGACGCATCATTTCGAAAAAATGTTTTGCGCCCTCAGTGAAACTGGAGTTTTTCTTTATCTTAAACCAAATTGGTGCGTAAACTGTCATAATGAATCGCACAATTTCGTTGAAGGTGCTGGAGGGTTCACTGGTTGAAACATAGAGGCGCAGAAATCTATTTGCTGTTGTCAGCCACCTTGAATGCGCCATCTTACCTGGATTTCGAGCCGCGAGAGCTGAAGAGCAGCTGCTGGCAGCACTCACCAGAGATGACCTTTAAACCCTAGCCTAGAGTCATAAAATTTTGCGTGTGTGTTATTTCATGCCTAAGCAACGATATAAATGCTATGGGAAATATATAAATGCATTATTTAAGACAAAGAGCCGATCTGAAAATATGTATATAAATTACCTATTTTTTCAACATTTGACGTTGTTGCCGGGGGCAGAAGATATTAACGTAGGACAACGCGCTTGGAAAAACGATCATATGAGGTCTTTTTCATCGACTTTATAGTTATTAGGAATAATTTTGATGCATATTGAAATATTTTAAAAATTATAAGAAAAATACGTTTTTGACTACTAAAATATGATTTTCATCGCTCTGCCGGGGGCAGAAGATGATTACCTATTAAGCTAAGATTTTGCAGAGGCTATTTTCTCATGCATGCGCAAGTTTTTGTCTCTATTAGAATATGGAAATCGAAAAAAATGTAAAATCGATCCACCCTAGTACACACCCATTCACACAGACGTCCTGGTGCACCAGCGACACCCCACATGGCAAAATTTCACACTCGCGGCGCTTCATACGCCATGCGTGGTGGCGCCTCCAAGCCTTGTCAAAAGCAAAAGAGACACTCCCGAACATACTTAGGCTGTTTAAACACCCTTTAATCCATAAAATAACTAAGCATTTTGTCCTTTGGGATAGTCGCATCATTTTAGCGTTTTAGAATTTCTTCTTGTACCAAAGCCGCATTGAGGAGGGGGATCTTTAGAGTAATACCAAAACTTATTTACAGTTTCTTAAACAATTTTATTCACAAAACCTCTGTGAAATCTAAAGCTTAAAACCCGCCATTCTCAAACATATTTTACATTCATATTCGAAATGTGTAACAGCAGCAGCAGCAGCAGCAACAACAACAACAAAAATCTTTTATTCTTCTACAATCATAGCTTTTCATATTCTACGTTTTAAATGCTTTGTTGAGTATTACCCCGTTCGTAGGAAAATTTGTTTTATCTATACCTAACTTCGCGAATTTTGAGCAAAGATAGGAACCCACAATGCAGTCGCGCGAACAGCACTAAATAAGGAGTTTCATCCTTCAATTTCAGTGCTGCAACTACTCCAGGGGTTCAGAGATCAAACTCTCATTACTGCTGTCCGTATTATTGCATTCTATCACCTCGTGGTCTTATTATAAAGAAACAGTTAGATTTTACAGTAAGTTATAAATATTAAATAAATATATAAAATTTTAGCTATTAATCAGTGAGGAGGACCCGAAACTACACACTGCTGAGGCCAGTAACGCTAACTCCTGCGACTGGTAATGCGGCCCATCGCGCTAACTTCTGGATTATTATTACTATTAACACTATCGCGAGTCGAACCTCCGACCTCAGTGTCTTCACTTCGTTTATAGGGAATTGGTGTTACGTGAAAGAGAGGTAATAAACGTTAAAAGTTTTAAATCAAAGTAATTTCTGTTGTATGTAATTGCGAAACAGGTGACCTCCAGAACCCTTATTTACTTGCACAGATGGGCATTGGCGTGAATCCGAGAGTCACCTGCATGAGCCCGGGTAATCACAGAGTTGGTGTCCGGCCCAACTCCACCCGCGTCTGCGGCGTCACTCGAACCCACGACCTTCGAAATTCGAGTTCAGTCCCAAACTAATGAGAGTTCTGTGGAGTTGTAAAATCTTTTTAATTAATCGCTTTTTGCCCAATCTTTGAACGGTTTTTAACGTGTGATTTGTTTAGTTTAACGTTTAACCAATTTTATTCTGGTTAATGCCACACGTTTTTCTTTAGTCTCTGAAAGGTAACACTGGGCACCAAAGGGTTAAGTCATTTCCTCACTTTAGTTCCTTTAATAAACGAAGTAAAAGAGATAGAAACACGACTTCGCGTGGCGCGGTCGGTCAGGGTTTGAAGTAGGAACGTGAGTGTCCCGGGTTCGATACCAGTCTCCTTTTTGATCTGGTTGGAGTGGCTACCTACTATGGTAATGCTTGTTCGTGCTCCGTGTGAGGAAATACGGGTTTCGGATGTCACTTGTTTAACGTTTACGAAACGTTAAATCGAAATTAAATAACAATATATCAGCTGAGTAAATTTATATAAACTTTGAGTAACATTAGACAGCGAGGTTCAGCGACGTTGGATTTGTCCAGTAGTTAGATGGGGGATCATCATCTGCGTTCAGATGATGTAGTAACCCACGGTTCCGATCCCGGTCTACCTGTACCCATTTGGTAGGCAAGACAACATCGTCACTCTTCTTAACCTAGCCTAATTTATTCT
Source organism: Bathynomus jamesi (assembly GCA_023014485.1). Taxonomy (NCBI): domain Eukaryota; kingdom Metazoa; phylum Arthropoda; class Malacostraca; order Isopoda; family Cirolanidae; genus Bathynomus; species Bathynomus jamesi. Next base: position 161,050 of record JAJOZX010006211.1, on the reverse strand, counting down.
AATCTAATCTGATCAGATATTGTCAGCCCGTAAAGCTGTAGGTCTCTTCTATCACGTGACCTTCTTTTGGCCGTTATGAAAGGGGTTGAACAACCCCAGAAATTATTATTATTATTATTATTATTAGTATTAGTATTATATTATCATCGTGTTAACTTGACGCCTAATGTGCGAAGATTTTTATTATTATTTGGATTACAGAATTTTAAAAATTTAATTGTATGAAATAAAAAGAAATATCATATACCTACTGGCCCCAAGCGTCATCTTTACCCGAGCATGAACAGGGTAAGCGGCCAACTCAACCCAACCCAGGAACCAACAGGCGGAGGTGAACCAGAGCCTCACTACCAGTTCGCCATCGTAACCACTGAGCTACCGGGTGGCTTCTGACAGTTTGCTAATAGATTAAGTTGTAAATTGAAAGTAAAGGCTTCATTTTTTTTCAACAAAGCGCCGCTCCGCCCATAGTTCCCAATATACCCACTCAGGGTATGGGCAGCTCGTGACATCATTGCCAGGTGTATAGAAGGTCACAGTACGTGTACATAGTATAATCATTGCTGTTAAATACTCATTTATACGATGCCCCAATCTATAATCTCGATTCTTTGTTCAGTGAATGAATTAAGTGGTATTTAAAAACATTTCTTTCCTTGCAGCTTTAGTATCCGGTTGCACTGCGGCTGCGGTGTGTGCCGTTGTCGGGGCTGGCATTTGCTACTTCAGGTTAGTTTTCAGACTTCTAAACTATTTATTTATTTATTTGTCCTACTCTCTGCCTCCGTTAAAAAAAAGCTACCTACCAAATGGAAATAGTACTGTATGTATGAGGCCCTCCTAGGAAGAAGTTTCTAAATGACAAAAGTAAAAAACGCAGTTAAAAGTTAAAAGTATACAACTTTGAACTGCGTCTTCTGACGTTTTTTACTTTTGTCGCATAGCCACTTCTTCCTAGGACGGCCTCGTATGTACAGTGTACCATCTATCATGTGATTTATTATAATGATATTTGAAAACAAATTGCAGTACGCTGTTTCAGTCATATGCAACTCAGCAACTCGGGTAATAGTTACAGTAATTATACCGAGTCTCCGCTGAGTCGTGGGTTCAAACCCCAGTGTTGCCTAGAGCTGGGCGATTGTCTTTTCTGTATCTTACGTCACGAAGGAGTGGCGGGCCGGCCACCCCTATTTAATTTATTTGAGCTAACGTAGCTTAGGCTCGGTCCCCTAACCCCAACTTCCTCGGGGGATATGGGACATGGGTGTTCTGTTACCTTGTATTTGTTTGATGGAGGGAACGCCTCTCAAACTGTATTTCTGTAGATCTGTACCCCCTATGCAGAAAAAAGAAATTGACATTCACAGAGCCGAAATTATTAATTTTTTGTGATCGTTTTAAAGTAGTTTTAATAAGCATGAGCTAATATAACTTAACCTCACGAACGGGAGAGCTTTGAAAATTTGGGGTATCAGTTGTTGTTGTAAGTGTCGAGAAATTATTTCTTTTTCGTCGACAAAACGTGTAAACTCCCAAGTACACGGTCTGAAATAGATTTTAATACCAGAAAGCTTGATTTTCAACGCGCATATTGTCACGTTTCACAACTGTATATATATATATATATATATATATATATATATATATATATACAGTATAGAAACAGTCCTAGCGTTTTGGAGGGCAGCACCGCTCGTGGCTCAGTGGGTAACACCGTCTCCCTCTACGCGAAGTGAAGACGCTGGGGTCAGGAATTAGATTCCCGTTGGTGCTGATAATAATAATTCGGAAGTTAGTACAGTGGGTTGCATTAGTTGTTCTGAGCACTGTGCCAGTTTCTGGCTTTGCTGAATGATTATTATTTTAGAGGTTGTAAGATGGTTAGTTATATCCTCCAAAATACTATTTCTATCACTGAAGTATGCAGATACTACGCAACTATACATTAAAAAATATATTACTTTAGATACGTGGAATCAAAAGTTTTTCGTCTTATCAATTCCTCGCCTCTTACTGACTGTCTTCAGTCCCTCTCTCTTCGCCCCAATGTTGCCTCACTCTCTTTACTATCGCTATTACAACGGACACTGCTCTACTGAACTCTCCAAATGCATGCCTCCTCCTTTAAGGAGAGCGCGCAGCACCAGACTTTCGACACTTTCTTATTCCTTTTCTGTCACTTTCTCTAACGCAAGAGTTAATCGGTATTTTCAATCTTTCATCTACTCAACCGGTGAACTCCGGAACAATCTTCATCAATCCATCTTTCCCCTTGTCTATGACCTCCAACGCAGAGTGTCCAAGCACCTCGAAAACCATGGACCTTAATTTTGTCTCTTTTCTATGGGGGAGGGGGCGCTTACCCTTGGCTCCTCCTTCCTGCATAAAAAAATGCGGGGAACATTTAAAAAATGGGGTACTACCCTTTCTAATGGTTCGTAAAAGTAACAACTAAGCTTCTTATATAGATTCTTCATAATAAAAAAAAGGGCCGTCAGTAATATTCCAAAAGTCGTAATAAACTACTTAAAGTTATGCAGACACTGAAAGCAAAAGTCGGTACATTTATCTCTTTTTTGTGTAATATGTTCAGGTCGTTGAACTGTTAATAATAATAATAATAATAATTAATCAATGTGGGGGCCAAGAACTGGCACATCGCTCAGGCCAGACATATACGACCCATTGCGCTAATTCCTGGATTATTATTACCAGCACCATCGGGAATCGAATCCCCGACCTCAGTGTCTTCAATTAACTTATGGGGAAACGGTGTTAATCGTTGAACCACGGGCGATGGCTCTTCGAACTGTTTCATATTTGAGAAATTGCTCAAAGCACTGAATTTCATTAGGACATCATTGTAACCTTTGTCGGTTGAGGTCAAGTGGTGGCCTTGTCGTCACACACTGTCCCAGTAGATTACCGAAGTTAAGCTACGCTGGGTTTGGGTGGTAATTAGTTGGGTGAACGTCGTCTTCGTTTAGATGACGTAACGACCCTTGGTTTGAATTCCATATTAAAATGTAGATTGGAAGAAAATCATGCAGTTAACCAGAACATTATTTTGGTATTTATTTAATTTATTATTATTATTATTATTTTGCAACTCTCTTCTCAAATTTGGAATATTTTCAGTGAATTAATTTTTAAATATGCGTTTTATTTGTGGGTGTGGGTTTGGAAGGGATTAAATTGGTGTTTAATTTAGTTAACTATCATGTGGATAATAAACTTTAGTTCTAGAGTTTAACATTTTTTTTTCCTGGTAAAAGGAAGAAAAGAGACCAAAGCTTTGGTGAGAATTATGGAGGTGCGTTCGCCATGCTCGAGAACGGAACTTGGAACTTTTTCTTTTTTGACCCGCCAAGTAAATATGGCGGAGCAATACTGGATTACATTCGAGGCCCTCCTAGGAAGAAGTGGCTTAGCGACAAAAGTAAAAGACGCCAAAAAAACGCAATTAAAGTTGTACCACTTTGAAAGTGGAATAACCTTTGAACTTTTTGAAAATATTTCTACGAAATATCTTCATAAAGTTCAAAGGTTATTCCACTTTCAAATTGATGCGATGTTTAACTGCGTGTTTTTTAACTTTTGTCTCTTAGCCATTTTTTCCTAGGAGAACCTCATATGTACTCTGTCCGTGAACCAGTCTTAACGGCCATATTATAGTCGGCCATACACGCTCAATTATTTCGGTCCTGTTCCATGTTCAATGTTAGACTTGACGTGAAACTTGAACGCGCAAGATCCCACACGCATTAACATCTTACATGAACGTTTTGTCAGTTTCGCTTTTGCTGTTGTGTTAACATGTCTCTAGATTCGGACTCATTAAATTTAGTAGCAGCTGCAATTCCTTTAACATCGAAAAAAAGAAAAAGAAATCGAAATGGACAAAAAAGTGGTTATTAAAAAGAAGCGAATTTTCTCACGCTAATTTATTAAGTGAATTGAAATTACAACTTAAAGATTGGTTTAATTACTTACGCATGGATGAAGCTACATACTTAGAACTTTTGTCTTTGGTTACTCCATTGATTAAACGACAAGATACGGTAATGAGAGCTGCAATTACCCCGCACGAGCGCTGCGATTTCTAGCTACTGGAAGAGCTTAGGAAGATTTAAAATTTTCAACTGCAATCTCACTGCAGACTCTTGGGTTTATTGTTCCAGAAACGTGCGAATCTCTCTGTATATATATATATATATATATATATATATATATATATATTATACACAGGCCCTCTCTTAGAGGTCCAGAGAGGCCCGGGCCACTTCCAACTTTTGAGGCCCATAGCTAAGCCCAATTATTACTTTCACTGTAAAACATTATATTCAAACCTGAAAGTTTCTAAATTCGAGGGCCCCCTTAAGCTTGAGGCCCAGGCCAAATGGCCCTCTTAGCCCCCCTCTGATAGGCCCTGTGTGTATATATATATATATATATATATACACATTCTAGCTGTTATGCCTAGCACTTGCTTGGGGTGGGCTGATTGTATTAAATTTTTATTATTCAAATCGGTTTTTTATTTTTCGTTGTATCCCTCAGTAATTGGAGGGCTTGCAGTCCCGCAATTACTGGGGGGTTCAATTATTTGGTCAATAAAATTATTATAGTCATGAAAATCTTAGTTTCACAAATCTTGACACAATGTGAAGCTCAACATTTTCATGACTAACTTTTTTTTCCTCTCTAACCATGTAATTATTTAAAAAATTCAGCTTTTTTTAGAGACCCAAAAGTTCACGGACAGACAGACTCACATACAAACTCACACACAACTTGCTTATATATATATATATATATTTAAAGTATGCATATATATAATTAATTACTTCATTATCATTGACATTAATATTGGAGGTACTTTCTCTTGGTATTTCCTGGTCTTCGAGGAACCAAAGATTCATAAAACACCACAGACTAGGTATGTACTATACAGCATCTGCTCCACATTTTTTTCGATAAATTAACTTTTTTCATTTCTTTCTTGAAATTCGTCCTCAGGGAATTTATTTTTTTATGTACCGTTTCCTTCAGACATCTTTATATACTTCCTTAAGTTTTTCTATTAATTTATTATAGGCTTTAGCTTTCAACTGTTTGTTGAAATATTCTTTTGATATAATTTTCCACTGACAATGTTGTTCTCTATATAAATCTAGAAATTCAGTTAAAAATTCCCGATTAAATGATCTTAAATCTGACATTATAGCAAGGAAGAATACAGCCTTCACCAACGAAATTTTTCTATAAACTGAGAAAAATACTTGATATGTCCATACATTGGTCATTTTACTTGACAATGAATTTGGCTCCGCCCTAAAATATCGGGCAGTGACGGAATTCATTCAAGTCAAGTAAGATGATGCAAAACATTGAACGAGGAGACTGTTTACCACCATTAACTCTCAAGCTTCACGTTGTTAATTTTTATTTTATTGGGTTCAGAATCCCAGCTGAGCCGTGAACGGCCAAGCTCTGAAGGACCAGTTTAACCTACAGCCCAAGTTAAACTAGACTAAAAACTTACGGACTTGGAGGTCCTATTAGGTCCTATCTCAGGGTTGCTGACTCGATGTGGGCCTACCTTAGGCCTCAGTTGCATAAAATTAAGATAAAAAACAAAAGGGGCACTATTTATGGTCTTCTTTCTAAACCTTGCAACAACAACAAACCTGCACCATTGCACGATGCAACAATCTTGTATCTGAACAACCAAACTGAATTGCAAGAGAGCTCTATAAGACCACGCCCTGTAAGTGCCGCATTCAACAAACGAGTAGGCAGGACGCGCAGTGCCCCCAAAAAAGATGCCACAAGAGTGCCCAAACAATGATGCCACAAGAGTGCCCAAACAATGATGCCACAAGAGCCCAAAAATGCTAGCTCTAAATTAAGTGAATTTTTCACTAACCTTACAATTATGAGATGGATATATATACACCTTAACTTAATATATACAAGCAATGCTGCATCAATTAGCTTCGTCATCATATCGCCTTGGGACAACAATGGCTCTTCCTCTTCTAGATTTTCTAACACACGTCAAGTCTTACATTAAACATGTAACAGGGACGAAATAAGTGAGCGTGTATGGCCGGCTTTATAGGTAAAATTTTGAAACAGTTTTTAAAATCTTTGGTGGGTAAATTCATTCATTTATCTTTTTATGGTTTTCAAAGTCCCCGTCTGGTCTTGACCATAATATATTCTCTTTCGTTCATTTACTCAAACCGAAAAATTGAAAGATTTTTGAGTTTGCTTTACAAGTTACAGATCGGAATATTACCCCTACTTATATCTGATATTGGAAATATCTACACTTTGTACTTTCGAGAAGAAAATTGCTCCTTAGTTTCTCAACTGAATTTGTTTGTATAAGACTTCCATTCTGCGAAGAGTCATGTGGTTGTAACACGAGAAGGAGAATCAATGTTCGAGTCTTTTTTCTTCATTTAATTACAATATCCAGCTAAAATATCTAACAACAATGTAGTAACAAAATTAAATAATTCTATCGACTTTGTATGTTACAAAATACCAGATTAAAGTTGGCTCAAATTTAAAATTAGAAGATACAAAAGCGGCAAACGGACAATGTACCGAACGAAGGAGTAGCAGGTTTGGAGACCAATCGGAGACTCGACACTGTTTTTGTTTTTCTGCTGGTGTTCTCTGCGCCATGTGGTGTTGGCCGTAGGAAATTTTTCTGTCGAAGAGAGAGAGGAATTTCTAAGAGTGGCGAATTTTCTGTCCATGTGGCTTGATTGCCCACGTGGTCGGATTTCTCACAGATGGTCGTAAAATTTTCTCAAATATTTATTTCATCGCGTGGAAAAACGCTATAAGTGGTTCCCTCCAGGCCCAGCGAGTAAGGTACGAGCGAAATTTACCAACTTGGAGAGAAACGTACCTTCCCACACGGTGTGACAGTGGGTTTAACAAACCTGTCGTTGGTACTGAGCGAAAGTAACGATGTGGGGAATGTTAGGGGGGTGAAGGATGAAGGGGGATGTAAAAGCGAGTCTGATTCGTTGTCTTCGATGTACTCTGATTTTAAACGGTCTATCGATATGAGAGCCTTGTATCAAGTACGACTTAGAGGGGAAGTTCTCATCATCACGATGCAGAGCGAAGAAGGGCCCATCATATGGTTGCTACAGTGGGGTTCGAATGGCGTTGTAGCACACGAGGACATGTGTCTAAATCGGCGGAGACGAAAGATTTGCGATTCCTGGATTGGCGTAGGACAACCGAGCGTAATTCTCGCATGAAGGATTTCGGCCCATCAGCATGGGTACTTCGGTCGACGAAAGTATCTGCTCCTGATGGAATGAAGAACTCTCCATAGAGGTGCAGCGTAGTACTGTACTCCATCTCTGCTGACATGCATAGAAATCAAACTTGAAGGCAGTGCGAATTCCCAGGAGGACTAGGGGAAACGTGTCTGTTCATCGAGACTAGAAGCCCTCGTCACCAAAGTCACTTTCAGTTGCTGATGAAACTATTTTCGGTCATGTCATTCGCCATTGCGTGATAGCCTTATAGTGCGTATGCGCATGTACCCTAATACACGTGGCAGCTCCCTTCAGAAGGCGAACTTGAGCTTTCGCCCACGGTCCGTGGTGATGGTGGAACGCATTCCAAAGCGTGAAGTCCACCCAAGGACGAAAGCACGGGCGGCTGCTTCGGCTGTGGTTTCACGCACAGTGATCGCTTCGGACTAACTGATCAATCTGTCCATGCATGTGAAGATGTACATGTAACAGGGTTGGGTCAACTAAGTTAATCGGTTAATCAGCAAAAAAGTTAAGTTAATTAACTTAATTAGTTACATTTTTAAAAAAGTTTAACTTAACTTAATTGAAATATCTCCAAATTGATTAACTTCAATTAATTTTTAATTAATTTTCCGGATCTTTTCCGTTTGACTGCCGCCATTGAAACATAAGAGGTGAGTGCCCCCAGCCTTCTTTACTTAGCCTTATAAGGCTAACTAACGAAAATATCACGACCTAACCTAACCAATCGTTAGGTCAACTGTACGACCTTGACGATTGGTTAGGTTAGGTCGTGATATTTTTGTTAGTTAGCCTTATAAAGCTAACTAAAGAAGGCTGGAGGCCCTGATCTTCGGGTGATCCCCTTATTTTTCTGAGTACACGATTAAAACTTAAAAATTAAGCATGGATCTTGAAAGTAATTAAAATTGTTTATAAGAAACAAAATTTGAAGGGGAAATTAAGAAAAGCTTTTTTATAAAGTAACTTATTTTGTATCATCAAGACATTTCAGTTAAAATACAAAATACAAAAAGTTTAATTATCTTTCAATGGCGGCAGTCAAACGGAAAAGATCCAATTTTCCTATAAAAATGCTGTTTTTATTTTTGAGTGAAATGTAATAGGCTAAGAGATGAAAGGTTTGAGAACCTCATCTTCTGTAAATTTAAGAAGTGTTTAATTTGTAAGTGAAGTATATATTTTGTGTGTCTAATTTGACTATTGTTAGTAAGGAATCTGGATTAAACATACAGTTTAGAAAACAATGTTATTAAATTAATTTTGCCTTCATTTTTACAATGCAAAACTATCATATGCCTAAAAGTTGAGACTTGTCGAGAAAAGTTGAGTTGAGACCATAAACAAATTTAATTTATTTATAAGAAACAGAAAAATAACAAAAGCTTATAGAAAAAAATATCCTTATGTCTTGCCCTGTATAATATACAAAAAAATACATATAATTTATCAGATTTGACAACCACACATAAAAGGTGATACCACATAATTACAGGTTTATCATTACCTTGATTAGTTATATATAATGATGATTCTACAGCCTACTCCCAAAAAAGAAAAAGTTAATTGATTAACTGAATCGATTAACTTTCAAAATTAACTTAACCAGTTAGTTTTTTAAATTTGCATTAACTTAACTTAATTGGTAAGAATCTCAAATTAACTTAACAGTTAATTTTGGAAGTTAATCGACCCAACCCTGACATGTAACCATCAGAGGTGGGAAATGACCCAACAAGGTCGATGTGAACCTAGCCGAAATGTCCCGTGCTACCAGTATCCGGTTATATACACGGATGAGGTCGATCTTGGGAAAAAGACGCAGATTGGCTGTAAAGTCTTGAATGTCGGGTGGGTGTATAGATAACGATCAAGCATTGTATGGGCACTGAGTGTCCTATAATCGCCAGTCATTTTGCGTCTTCGGGACCATATGTAACGGCGGCGCCCAGCTACTTTTCGACTGCCTGACTATGACCAGCTCAAGCATATGCTCGAACTCGGCCTTTGCGATGCGCAGGCGGTCCGGCGCTAAGCAGCACAGGCAGTGGGGCGCTTATGGGTGGCTTGCTGGTTTGAATGTGATGCACCCTATACCTCATAGGTAACGAGCGATTGCATGGATGTGTTACCACTGGAAATTCCACGAGCGGATTATCGTACTTCGACTCAGGAGGGGTCTACTGACGAGTATACTGACGGAGGCTCCGCAGCTGGAGTATTGATGTCTCGCGCGATGATGCAGTGAAGTTTCACGTCAACGGTAAAGTCATCGTTTCATCTCGCTAATCTCTGTTGCTCGCGAAACGTGAACATTGGGGCAAATTTTTCATTCATTATCCGTTTTCATCCGTTATTACGACAAAAGTAGTTAAGAAATGAATTTGCAGATGAACATCTAAAGTAGTTTATTTTTAAATGATTTATAAAAAAACACTAGTGGGAATTAGAGGTTGCCAAATATTTCGTATCAAAACCAGTTATGATTCAACCAGTTTAATTTATATCAAACTTTATACAAAGAAATTTTTATATTTACTAAAAAATGGCGCATTTTTTTTTAATTAAAAAAAGAAGAGATGAGTTTTCCATTTAAAATAAATGGTAAAAATAATTTGTAATGGATTTTTAGGGCCATTATAACATATTTTTGGTAATTTATAGTTTATATTAAAGCAAAAGACTGTCAGATTCGCATTTTATAGTAAATTTTATACAGAAAAGCTTAGTAAAAAACTTGTCAGGATTCGAGTTTCACCGTTTTTTGGGGGCTGGCGAAGAAATCGCACACCCTCCTTGAGGTCACTTAGGGCCTAAATCTAAGTGCCATTTTTTATATTTGTTCCTGAAAAAAAACCGCCACATCATCGTATTAAAATAATAAGTGTATGAAGTATAATATCATTTCGAATAACGATTTGATACAAGATACGATCCCTTCTCATGACTTCTACCCTCGTCCCTATATCAGTGGGTAACACCATTTCCCTATAAGTGAAGTGAAGACACTGAGATCGGGAGATCGACTCCCGATAGTGCTGTTAATAATAATAATAATAATGCGCAATGGGCCGCATTCGTTGGCCTGAGCGCCGTGTCAGTTTTTGACCCTCTTGACTCATTATTATTACGAGTATTATTATTGTTTTCTCCAGGAATTGAATTTAGAGGCGGGTGTCCGAATTTTCAGGGGGTTGAGGGCCGAGGGGTTTTGAGACTGTGAGAACGAAGGTGGGCTGTAGGTACCATAATAAAAACTGAAAAATGTTTCAAACCATTTCATTAGATTTAACTTTTAAAATCATGACAGAAATTAAAGTTTTTGTCTTTTCATTTTCTTACTTTGACCTTCAACATATAAAACAAATTATCAATTATTTAAATGTTTTGGTACAGTTCCGAGACAGATTGTTCAGAAACAGAGGAAAAGTTCAAGTATTTTAAGTGTATAATTATATGAAAATGTCAAAGTATATTATGTAACAAAGTTTCCAACCAGCAACTAAATATATTTATTCCATCTAGAAAATCTTTTAAAACAACTAGAACTACTTGGAGAACGACTAAGTTGGCAACACTGTACGTGACTAGTTGAGCGCAATGGGGGATGATGATGATGATGATGGGAAAGTTCAAGAGGGGTGTTCAGGGGGAGAAATTCATGATTATTATTATGACATGAATAATTTTTTTTTTTTTTTTTTTACAGACAATAGTGGTTGATATTCTTGAGCTTTCTATTCTTCTTGCTTTGTTGTTGGAAACTATTTTATTTTGCAGAAAGCATCTAATTTTTGTAAGAGCATTTGCTTATATTATTCCGACTTTGTATTTTTTTTTGATTGTCCGTGAGTTGAATAGAAATAATAGTTAGAAAAGAAAGAAAAAAAGAAGAAAAATATATATATATATATATGTGTGTGTGTGATACACAGTATATATGCACTCTTAATCAGGTCATTTCTAATGAACTTAATTTTAATTTTAAATGAAAACGAGGTAATCCATAAAGCTCGCATTATATCATCTGAAAATATTTATTAACGAGTCAACGTTTCGGACGTTGGCGTTGTCCCACTGTCCCATTCTCAAGAGTAAAATGGTTTTATAAATTGAGTTACAGTTCGTATTAGAAACGGGTCAAAAGTATATAAAATAGTGAAGCGTTAAAAGTTAACGAAACATTACTTTTTCTAATAGTTAGTTCGTACATTTTTTTTATTTCAAATAATATATAAAAGAATAGAAGTTTTATCAATAGTCGAGTTCGGCCTCCTCTTCTTCATAATTCATTGGTTCTAGGATTAAAAGATCTTCTTTATAATTATTGGTTCTACAGAAACCATTTTAAAAATTTTAAGTACATTATTCAAATTAGTCTTGAACCAATTTTTACCAACTTGCCACAGTGGTACAAATGAGTTGAACAACGCCTCGGTGGTGTAGTGGTTAGTATCGCTAACTACGAATCCACCGGCGACGTCAGGCGGCGCGCGGCTCATCCACTTGTTAATTCTCCCATACAATAAAAATGGTTGGTAAGTAAGTGGGTACCCTGGGTGGTCTAGTGGTTAAGACGCTGGGCTGCTAATCCTGAGATCGAGTCCGGGCGAGGAGTTTGTATTTTCTGACCACCCGTGGTGGGTCGTGTTTTGGACTCTACGTTAAACTGTAGGTCTAAGGTAGAGCAACAAGCTTGACTTTTTTTCAGAATGAACAATTCAGCCCGAAACAAAACCAACGTTACCGAGTCATTTGTAACAAGTGTAATGGTAAAAGACTTTTAAAACTTTTTTTGTAATGCTATATTCTACTGTATATATATAAACTCGTGCAAGAAACCGGAGCAGACTTTACATGCCTCACGGAAACCCATCTACAGGTCCGCCAGGCGAACTGTGAAAACTGTGAATTTTGTATCGACAAAAAAGAAATACAAATTGACAACTATAACGCACTCCGAGCCGACAGAACAGTAAGGCGTGAAGAAGGATGTGCTATTTACACACACGAAAGACATATGGCAGAAATGACAATAAGTACTTCAAACAGCTACGTGGAATGTGTAGCAACAAAAGTTGAAAAATTAAATTTGGTACCAATTATAATGTACAGACCCCCGAACACGCCAACCTCAAAATTCTCTGATTCCATTACAGAGGTCAAAAACTGGATAAAAGATCTACACTCTCCAACCCCAAATATTTTTCTCTGTGGTGATTTTAATTTTTCATTCATGAAATATAAAAGGGTAGGAAAAAATATACTGTATGTATACACCAAGAAAAGGGGGGCACATGGGAAGACTAGGAGCAGGCAAAAATGCTCCTAGTTCTAGCCGATGAATTTATGTTAACGCAAGAAATAACAGAAAATACAAGAAAAAACAACTGCCTAGATTTGGTATTCACAAACAACAGCAACCTAATTGATAATATTGAAATATCCCCAACTACAATATCTGATCACAACATTGAAATAACCAATATAAAAGCAACAGGAAAGGAAAGAACACGCACTATAGAAAGAAGCAAATTCAAAATTTTCACTTTTCACTCCAAGGCTATAAACTGGGAAGATGTTGCATCCAGAATGGAAACAACAGAGTGGAAAACCATCTTCAAGTCAAGGCCAAGACAACGGAAGAGATTCTAATGACCTTAGAGAAGACATTGGAAATTGTGGAGACATGTCCCAAAAATGCAACAAAGTGGAAATAGAAGGAGGTTCGAGAGAGAAAAGAGGTCAGTGTTCCGAAAGAAAAAAAAGAGTGACTGCAAACTTAAGAACTGCAAAGACAACAACATCAGAAAAATATTAAAACTGCAGAGTATACATTGCGTCATACAGGACCTAATTGAGAAGCATACAGAAAAAGAAGAAAACGACGCTATAGAAGCGATAAAGGTTAACTTAAAGTACTTCCATAATTTTGCGAAAAGGAAGTGGAAAAATCACGCGACTATCGGACTTTTGAAAAATTTAAGACAATACTTTATCTGATGATCTAACAGAAGTATCTGAAATATTAAGAGCTCAGTACGAATCATCTTTCACTTTCTCAAAAACTGACATACTGATATGCGAAAGAAACGCGTCCTTTGAAGAAGAACTACAAGGGAAAGTATAACGGACTTCGACTTTACAACAGATGATATTACAAAACTATAGGGAAACTAAAAACACACTCGGCGGCAGAACCAGACAAATGGAATGGCACATTGATCAAAAACTGAAAGAATGCAATCGCTGAGCCCCAATATTGGATATGGAGACGATCACTCGACACGGGAGAAATACCGGGCATCCTGAAGAGAGCGAACATAGTTCCACTATATAAAGGAGGAGATCGCTCCGAGGCCAAAAACTATAGGCCAGTGTCGCTTACATCTCATCTCATTAAAATATTTGAAAGAATAGTTAGAGAAAAAATCTGTGACATTTTGAAAGCTCAGAAGTTAAATGATAACCGACACGGATTTCGGTCAGGCAGATCATGCCTATCGCAACTAATAGAACACTACAACATTATTGATGCACTTGAAAGTAATGAAAACTATGATGTAATATGCACAGACTTTGCCAAAGCGTTTGAAAAGTGTGACCATGGAATCATAATACATAAACTGAAATATATGGGAATAACAGGAAAAGTAAGGAAATGGATATGTAATTTCCTTAGTGAGCGGCGGCAAGTCGTTACAGGTGAAGGAATATCTTCATCAGAATCAGAGGTCCTCAGCTCAGTACCACAAGGAACAGTATTAGCTCCATTACTCTTCATAATCATGCTAACTGACATAGATGAGGACGTTACTAGAGACAGCACAGTAACATCGTTTGCCGATGACACAAAGATTAGTAGAAAAATAAGAAACCAAGAGGATATAGGATCTCTATAAACAGACAAACAGATCTACAATTGGTCGAAAGACAACACTATGAAATTTAATACTGAGAAATTTCAACTTTTGAGGTACGGACAGAGGGAGGACCTAAAATCCATGGAATACTATAACCCTAATGGACAGGAAATTCAGAGAAATTCTAAAGCAAAAGATTTAGGAGTTATAATCACTGATGATGCGAAATTTGAAACACAAAATAAGATAGTAAACAGAGCAAAGAGAATAACTGGGCAGATACTGAGAACCTTTAAACGAAGGGATAGGAATATAATGATTCCTCTACTGAAAACACTGATCATACCCAAGTTGGAATACTGCTCGGTCCTAACATTCCCATATAAAAAAAGAAAACATTTGTCAGCTAGAAGGGATTCAGAGAAGCTTCACAGCCAAGATCAATGGGTGCAAAGAACTAAATTACTGGGAAAGGTTACTGAATTAAACCTATATTCACTGGAAAGGAGAAGAAAGACACACACATCATTATTTACACTTGGAAAATAATGGAGAAACTAGCCCCTGATCTTACTCTGAACCCTATAACTTCCCAAACAACAGTAAAGTAAATAAGGAAGACTGTCGTGTTCTCAAATTAAAGGCTAGACAGGGGTAGATAGATAGAATAGATAGAATAACCTTTATTAATAATAATAAAATAAATACATTTTTTCAATTTACAATGACATGAATAATTGTGAAGCTCGACTATTTATTTTATTTAATTTGGCCCTTAAGCTTTAGGCTTTACTGGGCTCTTATTAAAAATAAGCAGCTAGTTGTTATTAATTAATAATAATAAATTAATAAATAAGTAAATAAGTATTATTAATAGTTAAAACATGTATTACAATATTAGTGGACATTAATCCTAGATTTTTGTTAGTATGCCATTATTAATTGGGATTTCAACTTGGTTTTGAACAAATTTACATTCACAATATTTTTTATATCGGCATGCAAGTCATTCCATAGTTTCAACCCAATGAAAATGGGTAGTTTTTGAGATGAAGACAATCTAAATTGAGGTATAACAAGCTTTGATCTATTTCTGGTCTGAAGGAAAATAGTTTGGTTGTGAGAGGACCGAGACTTTAACCAGCTGCCCAAAGAACTAAGGAACACGAGTGGTTTTGCGGTGGACATCTTCAAAAGAAGATTAGATGCCTGGTTCAGAACAATCCCCGATGAGCCGGACGTACCTGGCTATGTGAGGTGGAGAGTGCAACAAACCAACTCTCTATTTCACCAGACCAACTCGAGAGGAG
This sequence comes from Bathynomus jamesi, assembly GCA_023014485.1. Classification (NCBI taxonomy): domain Eukaryota; kingdom Metazoa; phylum Arthropoda; class Malacostraca; order Isopoda; family Cirolanidae; genus Bathynomus; species Bathynomus jamesi. Next base: position 145,558 of record JAJOZX010006211.1, on the reverse strand, counting down.
GGGCGACAAGCTTGACCTTCGTGAAATGAAGAATCATCGCACGGAACATTTGAAAGGTTGAAAGGAAAGATATATATATGTATACAGTATATACAGGGCGTCCCAAAAAAATGTATACACACTTTAAATACTTATAAAGGCAGTGTGTATTAAAATACATTTCATTTTCAAAATGTAATAGAATCTACAGACATTATTTAATTGTTTTGTCAACGCCTGTTTTCAAACTGACGTCCGTTCTGGTCCAGGCACTGCTGATAACGCGAAGCAATGGAATCGCAAACATCACGAAACATTTCGTTTGGTATTTGTGTGCATTCTCGTTCAATGGCTGCTCTCAATTCAGCGACTGTTGCAGGTTTTATAGCGTAGACTTTGTCTTTTAAGTATCCCCATAAAAAAAAGTCTAGTGGTGTGAGGTCTGGTGAACGCGGAGGGTATTCTACGAAACCCCTTCGTCCAATCCACATCCACATCGTGCCAAGTACCACTCGCAATACTCCACTCTTCGGTCCGGATCATCATCATCTTCATTAATAGCATGGACTAATCTTGGAATGTAACTTTTCCATTGACAGCGCTTCAAAATGCGTTGGACAGACGATTCTGAAATTCCTACCTCACGACTCGCTTGCCGCACAGATTTTCTTGGACTTTGGTAATACGTTTCCAGTACTCTTTCTTGCTTTGTGGGGCTTGTCGATGTCCGTGGTCTTCCGGAACGCTTCTTGTGGACATTCTGAACAGTTCCATCGGCTTCAAACTTATCTCTAATTCGAGTGATGGTAAGTCGCGTTGGTGGATCTGTTTGAAACTCCCTCCTAAACTGTCTTTGCACTTCAACTGCGTTTTCACACTTCCAGTAGCATTTTAGAATGAATTTCCTTTGTTCAAAGCTTAGTCTGACTGCCATTATTAATTCTAATGGGTTTAACTTGGAAAGAAAGAAACATCAATTGAGCTATCAGCTGTTAAAGTGTGTATACATTTTTTTGGGACGCCCTGTATATATATATATATATATATATATATATAATATATATATATATATATATAAAAAATCCGCGTTCAAGACAATCGTAATATTTTAACGGGAGCCACTGTCGTAACACCGCTTCCCGTCGATCAGCGAAGTTAAGTAACATTAGGTCTGCAAAGTCGTTGGATGGGAGACCGTCCTCTGCGTCCAGATGATGTAACGACGTACGGTTCGGATCCCTCGTAAGGCTGTAGGTCCCCTCCGTCACATGACCTTAGATGTTGCGAAGATGGTTGAACAATCCCATCAAAACAAAATACAGTATACTCTCTACTTTCCGCATATGTCCGTTCCTTGAGGAGTGCGGATCGTTGAAAAATGCGGATACTTGACGCTCACTTAGAGAAAACATATAAATATAAAAAAAAAATGGAGTATAAAGTACAATATAGAATAGTGCATAAATAAAAACGGCAAAATAATTATAGAAACTAGAAAATATTTACACAATTATAGAAAAATTACCAGTACATGACGGGTGTCATACGGCCAATTTTGCGCAAATAGTTAACATGTGACGTCATAGTTGCGCGGATAGTTGGTGTATGACGTCATAGTTGTGCGGATAGTTAACGCGCGGATAGTCGCGAGTCAACTGTAGTTTAAGGGGAATTGAAGTAAAAAGTTTCATGTTTTACGCAGAACACTATTTCGCCCATTTCAGGGTATGAGCAGCTCGCAGCAGCATTGCAGAGTAAATAGGGAGTGATTATACCAGAGGTGCAAATAGTCGTGTATTGTAATAACATTGTTACAAGAAAGAAATTTAGCTGACAAAGAAATTGGGACGAAGGATTAAAAGAAAGAAAAGAAGAAAAAAAATGGACTAAAAGCATATTTATTTAAAATCCTATTTATCCTATTTATCCTATTTAAAAGTAAGGGTATAGGGTGATGGGTAAACGGAATTAAAAAATGTAATAAGTTTTGCCTTTTAGAGAGGGGGAGGTATTCTGGCAGAAACGATTTCATACTTTCTTCAGGTTACAAAAAAGAAAAAATTATTAACACGTATGGATTATATGATACATACTATATACAGTGGTGTTCATAAATATTCGTACAGGGAAATATTTCAGTCATATTCGTTCTTATCTTTTGTATCATGCGGAAGATAGTTATGAAAGGTTCATCGTTTGTTTTGAACAAATTTAACAAATAAAAAAATTAGTTAAACTCCAACATATAAATGTACAACGTAAAAGAATTTGAGAAAGATAAAAAAAAAGAAGTTAAAAATGCAAAGGTTTTCGTACACTTATTTACAAAATTACAACTCCGCACCAAAAAAAACGGAATATTGTCTCATATACGCTCATGACCTTGATAATACCTTCAATTTATACACCTTTATGAAGAATATAGAGTATCTGCGTCGTCGTTATGATAAAAAGAGACCTTTGTGTGCCACTTTTGAAAAAAAAAAATAGCAAAAACCTTATTAAATAGTGAAAAGTTAATGCATAGCGATATACCAAAATATTAATATATATATATATATATATATATACACAAAGATCACTAAACCGCAACAGACCGGCTGTTCCCTACGCGGCTGTCTGTTTCAGAAGAGGAAGGTTAAAAGATGGAAGAAAATTTAAAGACGAATGAAAGTTTTAAAGTAAAAAAAGCAGAAAGAGAGTTTGAAAGGAAGGAAACAAATTTAAAGATAAAATGAAAATTTTAAGTAAAGAGGGATATATATATATATATATATATATATATATATATATATATATATATATATGTTTGCAGTATTTGTTATTCCGTTGCCAGGTAAAAGTTTGCGTGGAAACGTCCGATATATGAATTTCATGAGAAGGATTTTTGGGAGTTCAAACATGTTTCCGACACAAAATGACATCAGGAAAAAGGTAATGGCTGACCTCCTGATGTGACTTCCGTGCCTGTTTTGTCGTCCTCGTCGACGTCGTAATTGTCGTCTTATCAGCAAAATGAGGACTTTCTATGCATTTGACAATTCACTTTTTAAATGTGTGTATGTGGTGTGTGTGTGTGTGCGCGCGCGCTCGCATTTATAAAATTTTAAACTCGTGTTAATTAAAATTATTTTTTCATTATTCAAAATTGCTTGTTTAAGTCATTCGCATTTAGTACTTTCATAAACAAGCGACGTTAGTACCGTAGTTGGATGGGTGATCCCTCTCCGCGTTCACATTATGAGCAACCCGTGATTCCTGTTCGGCGTTAAGCTGCGAGTCCCCTTTCTCAAATGACTCGGCTATTCATAACGTTGACTAAATCATGCAGATAATGACAACTGAAGATAAAAATTGTCACGCTTTGCCATGTGCAGCTCCTCTATTGGTCCAGAAAAAAAATTGTTGCGCCGCTTTATTCCTTATTTATTTTTTATTATATATCTATTTTTTGCGTGTCTAAATTTGTTCGTGTTATTTAAATATTTGTTACGTGTTGCCTCTTTTTATGATAATAACGAACTACTGTAATTACATTAACAGTCTCGTGTTATATAAACGAGCGATTCCCAACCGGTGGTACGCGGAGCTCTTTTAAGAACTTAAGGTGGTACTGAAGACGTTTTTAATACGCAGTTTGCTAATTCATAAATGATAATGTACTTAAAAAGTAATATTAGTTGTAGATGAATAACCCACAACCTTTCCGACTGTGGTACTTGGAAAGCATGGTGGTACGTCCACCCGAAATGTTTGGGAATCCCTAATATAAACCATACGTTTCGGAATATACTTTTCCCCTCGCCAACGCTTTAAAATTAGGATGTGGTATACAAATTACGAATAGGATTGACATGTACGCTATTCCAGACATTCTACAGGGAAGGTAGGAAATCCCTTCATATCCTTTTTGTAGTACTTAAAGTTGACTCCTATATACTAGTAATATCTCGGAGATAGACTCACCTACCACCCTGTAAATATGGAAGCCAAGTAATGAACAGTAATAACAACATTAAGTAAATAAAAATTCAAACCGAAATTAGCTTTACGGTAGGCAATTTCAGTAAAAGTATCGTAACATCCTAATTATCCTACGAACGTCCTTCGCTCCGTGAAGTGAAGACACTGAGGTCGGGAGTTCGAGCCTTCGATGTGCCACATTAGTTTGGCCTGAGCGCTATGCCAGTTTCTGGCCCTCCCGAATGAATATGATTATCTTAGTTGTTGATGGTTCATGTAAAATGGTAGATAAATAAGTATAGAATATCACTAAGGAACAATAGTTGACCATTTGAGGAGTGTTAGACTATCCAAACTATCGTTAATGTATATACACATACACCTTAAAATGTATAATATTCATACAGGGGTGACGTTAGTCATTTGGGGGCCCCCTGCAAAGCGTCATAGGGGACCCCTGTCATAGCGTTAATAACACAAATTCACAAACGGAAATAAGCTTGTTTTGGCTCTTTATACTGGGTGATCCAGATAAATGGGACCCATAAAAAAAAGCCAAATATTCTTAATATTTAATTCCTTTCATAAAAACTATACATCATTCGAAAGAGTAGAGTTACAAGTTTATTATGAAATATTTATTTTTTTAAAATGACTCCTTTCAAATGTGCTCCATTAGTTGCCAAGCATTCCAGTGTTCTCGCTTGTAAGTTCTGCATCACTTTTGCAAGAGTGTGCGGTGGTATGGCCTGTATCTCATTTGTGATGCCGGCCTTCAAATCTTGCAAGGTCGTTGGGTTATTTCTGTAGACCCTACTCTTTAAATATCCCCAGAGATAATAATCTAAGGGAGAAAAATCCGGAGACCTTGCGGGCCATTCAACGTCTCCAAATCTTGAGATTAACTCGCCTGGAAACGTTTGACGCAAAACTGCCATGCAGTTCTTCGTGGTATGGCAGGTAGCTCCGTCTTGTTGGAACCAGAGGTTTTCTAGACAAAGATCTCTTAATTTAGGAATAAGGAAATCGGTCAACATTTTTTCGTAGCGATCACCATTTACAGTGACCGTGTTTCCGGTGGAATCCTCGAAAAAGTACGGCCCTATGATCTGAGATGCAGTAAGACCACATCAAACAGTTACACGCTGACTATGCAACGGGACTTCGGTAATATTCAATGGATTTTCTGTTGCCCAGAAACGACAATTTTGTCTGACATAATCAAAGTTGCTAGAAAATTGGTGTTGTCATTTACCTTCTGTTGGATCCATTGACAGAATTGTCGTCTTCGTGCGAAATCTCCATCGTTTAGTTGTTGCACTGTTTGAATTTTATATGGAAAGAGCATTAAATTTTGCTTGAATATACGGTGTGGTGTTCCATATCCAACTCCTAACAGCTGAGAAGCACGTCTGATGCTTATGTTAGGATTATCCTGTACAATTTCATGAGTTCTGTTAATGATCTCGTCTATCCTTGCTGTGCGCACTCTTCCAGTTGGTTTTCTTTTTCCAATGCTGCCAGTTAGGGAAAAATTTCTGACACACCGACGGATTACTTTCTTAGAAGGTGATTTTGACATCTGAAAATTTGTCTTGAAAGATCTGTGAGCTGAAACTACACTTCTTCCATGCTCATAATATTGCTCAGTTATGAAACGCAGCTGTTCCACAGTCCATGCAGTCATCTTGAAGGGTTAGTTTTAACTAACACTTTTATTTTGTTTTGTATCTTATCTTGTCTTGTATTGTCAAAACCTATACAATCCTGTACAAACTTGTAACTATCCTCTTTCGAATGATGCGTATGATTTTATAAAAGGACTTATACTTTAAGAGTTACAGGGGTTTCTTTTGGGTCCCATTTCTCTGGATCACCCTTTATATCTTAAAGCAGCTAACGGACGTGTTAAGTACCTTGAAAAGTGGATGCTCACTTTCCCAGTTGAGGTTTAAGTTTTGGTTTTTGGCTAAAAATACATTAGTTACCCCTTTTTCTTTGATGTATTCTATCCGACGTGAATGCAACGAATTTCTTGCTTATATTGAGGTTTTGGATATAGTAGGCTAGATGTAGCTGTAACCCCTAGATCCTGTCCCAAAGCTGGATCCTCTCTGTTTGGCAGATAGCTGGTGAGGAAAGCTATATTTTGGGGCCTTTTGGCGAGTGACCCGTTGCCCACGTCGGGCTAACATCATGAAAAATAAAATATATCGTGTTTGTCATTTACCATTACTTATTCGGACTATAGTGGATTTAATTTTCCCAGAAGAGTTCCTTGTTCCATGCACGATCTGTGTGTAATATAACCTTGGTTAACGTTGGTTTTGCTTCCGCCCGAATTGTTCATTCGGGCTCGTTACGCCACCTTAGACCTACAGTTTAACATCGAATCCGAACCACGCCCCACAAGCAACCCAGCGTCTTAACTACTAGGCTACGTAGGGTACCCATTTATGTACCAACCAATTTCTTTATTGTGTGGAAGGATTTTGCTGCGCGCCACCTGCCGTCCCCTGGTCTCGATCTCGGGGCCGATGGATTCGTAGTCAGCGACGCCAACCAATACACCACCGAGGCGCATATATGCTAATAAAATATGCGTTTTTTTAATATTAAATTTCTAAAAGCAAAAATAAATAAAATGAAAAGAGGAGCTTGTTGGCCTGTGTTCAACATCCTTCTTGTATACTTTCCCCGCTTCCATGAAGAAAATATTTTATTTTGAATAAAACCAAGTCAGCCCTAAAGACCCTCGAGAAAAATGCGTTTCTTTCTTTATACTCTTTTTACGAAAGAAAATTATACTTTTCGAGCGGAAACTTTTTTATTTTTTAATAAGCTGCGAATTTAGTTTGCGAAAATAATTTTTGTCAAACAAATTTCACTGAGATGTTCAAGAGGTGCTTCAAAAGATAGAGGCAACCTTCATTGAATATTATGAAGCAAGCGTTTCCATGGCAACGTACACCTATTTCCCTAGCAACGAAAAGGTTATTCTTGCATTATGTTTGGTTTACAGTTTAAACAAACACTTTGTAATCCTTTAAGGTTTTAATTTTTAATAATTTTTTATTTTTACTTCTCTGTTTATTGCATATATATATATATATGTATGTATGTATGTATGTATGTATGTATTTGTATATATAGATATGTATGTATATATATATATATATATATATATATATATATATATATATAATATTATATGTGTGTGTGTGTATGTATGTTATTTATTTTTTCTTTTTTTTTTCTTTCTGTAATTATATAGGCTGTAACCTTTTTATGTACTTCAGTGTTCCTGAGGATGTCATTAGACGAAAGCGCTTGAGCACCATTTTGTGTTTCCTTTCCTTCGTGGTTTTATTCATCATATATATATATATATATATATATATATATACTCTTCCAATATGTGCTCTATCGCGAAACTGTGATCTACCATATTCCAATACGTGCTCTACCGTGAAACTAGCCTTATAAGGCTAACTAACGAAAATATCATGACTTAACCTAACCAATCGTTAGGTCAACTATACGCCCTTGACGATTGGTTAGGTTAAGTCGTGATATTTTCGTTAGTTAGCCTTATAAGGCTAACTAACGTACCTGCTGCTAATCCGAATAATTCTCTAAGGTAGATCACGTATTGGAATGTAAATTTTAAGGTAGAGCACATATTGGAAGAGCACCTATATATATATATATATATATATATATATATATATAATATTATAATAACTTTACCCAACGCAATATAATCCTAACCCCAATATAACTCAACATACCTCGCCTAACCCAACCTATATCCTAACTCTAACCATATGCTTCACCAAACTAAAAGTGTTCATTAATTAAAAACAAATTTGCGTATAATGTTTGAAAAGTTAAATTATGCAAGACGAGTTCACTTTCTATTTGCATTCCATCAATTATAATGGGCTGTTAAACGTATAAAGAATTAAAAATATTTAAGAGAACGCGAAAATCGCTATTTACATAACTTAAATCGATTGAAATCACGGTTCTTTAAATGTGAATCTCGCGGGGGCAGAAGTAGGAGTGCGCGAAAAAAATATGAAAAGCCCGACATCAAACACGCGTGCATAGTTCCCAATAACACTGTCAAATATCGATTTCTCTATTACGCATACCTACAACTTTAAGTGCTTCGCTTCATGCTTTATAAGCGGTCAATAGTAAAGTTACGTAAAGGAACGTGCAATTCCTCCGGAGTAAATTGTTCGTTAAGATTCGCTTCCGATCTAAATCCATTTGATGGATAATAAATAACGTGGGTGTTTATCCGCAAAAATTAATTCGCATTTATATAAGCTAAATAATACATATTAGAATGGTCGGAAAGGATCAGTTGATTATGGAACAAGCGTTGATTAACAACTTCACACACACACACACACACACACACATTGTAGTGAGGTACCTAATCTGACCTAACTTTCCATTATTTTACATAATTTTGCCAAATCAACCAACCTTAATTTAACCTAACCTAGCCTTACTTAACTTAACCTTACCTTACCTAATTTAACAAAACCAAAGTTATCTCACTAGCGAGTATAAACTAATGGGGTAGCGGTATAATTACTCCACAAGTTAGTCAGTACCCCATAAGTCTGGTGTTCATTCTGATCTACTAACCCATAAACTTAGTAACCCCCAAACACAAATACACCTAGGGACCGTATAAAGCTCAGAAACTGGTAACATTATACAGTATATTTCTTGTGTCCACCGACATTTATAATATATATTTCTTTTAAAAAATAATAATAATAATAATAATTAATTATTAGAACGCCATTTACAGTTTTTCTAAATACAAAACTATAATACTTTCTATTTGAGTACAGTATTACTTTTTTGTTTATATACTCTATGTTTACACTACCGGCGTTAGGGCCCTGCAACCCCTACAATAAGAGGGAAGGGGTTGTCAACAATTTTTCACTTTTCACATTCAAATTTAGCGTTGTGGTTGTAGAGCTTTTTTGTTCCGTTGGTTGTGTTCGGTAATTGTGGGATGTGAACCAGAAAGTTGCAGTGCGTAAGGCCGGCCGCGCACAAGATCGACTGACGACTTGAGTCGTTAGTCGTCAGTCGCGAGACGATCCTGTATGCGCCCGGCCTAAGAGCACAATTTCTGGAAGGTAATGGTTTTTTTTATATTATTTCTCTTTTCGGGCCCAGATTGAGTGGTCGCCTCAGGGTACTGTGGTGTAATTTCACTTTAAACCCTTTAAACCCTAGATTCTGTCCCAAAGCTGGATCCTATCTGAATCCTATTATGGCAGATAGCTGGTGAGGGAAGCTATATTTTGGGGCCTCTTTGCGAGTGACCTGTTGCCCACGTCGGGCTAACATCATGCAAAAGAAAAAACTAGAGTGTTTGTCATTTACCATTACTTATTCGGACTAGAGTGGATTTAATTTTCCCAGAAGAGTTCTTTGTTCCATGCACGGTCTGTGTGTAATATAAGCTTCTTAGGAGATCAGTCTGAGTTGTATCACTCACACACACACACACACACACACACACACACACACACACACGAGTATGATATATATATATATATATATATATATATATTCAGTGGTTCGGCACGTTAGTCCTTTCACGCGAAGGTCAGGCTGGTAGCTCCACCTCTAGACCTGACCTGATGTGAGAGAGAATTGCTTTCTTGAATTCTCTATCTCAATAGCCAGGTACACCCGCCTTATCTGGGATGTATAGGGTAGTCCACGAATTCTGAACACATTTTATTCGTGATTAACTTTACTACAGCTGAATTACATGAGACACAATGAAAAGCAAAATTATTATCTGGAGATTTGTTTCTGGGAACACACTCGTGACTCCAGATGTTTTCAGTGGCCAAAAAACAACATTCTTCACACTTTTTAACTTCACACTGTTCATACATTTTCCGCATCGAACCAAGACACTGTTCATTATTGCAACTAGAGTTTCTCTTGTGACATCCCTCATGCACTGATAAATATTGTAGTTTGAATTATTCGAGAGTTTAAGGTTTATTTCGATAAACTGGCCTCTTTATATAACACCATAAGAAAAAAATAATTTGGTGCACTCAAGTTCTGGTGACCTCACGGGTTAAGGAATATTGGCAGATTTTAAAATTACTCGTCCGAAATGATGACGCAAGCAATAGTTATTACGTATCGTGCAATATGCAAAGTCGCCATATCTTGGTGAAACTAGGCAGGTGTTCCTAGGAATTATAAACAAAATAGGGGCAACCTTTTGGGGGCAACTTTTTGGGGCGACTTTTTGCATATTTAATATTACATATATTGAAACTGAAATTGAAATTTTAAATTGAAAAGTCTATTTATCAGAAGAAGAAAAAATAATTTCCATTACAATACAGCTAACAATAAAAATAAAATAAAAACAAGAAATATGACTGGAAAGTATTATTTCTTTTTACTTTTCAGTCATATTTCTTGTTTTTATTTTATTATTATTGTTAGCTGTATTGTAATGGAAATTATTTTTTCTTCTGATAAATTTTTCAATTTAAAATGTTGCTCCCAAAAGGTTGTCCCTATTTTGTTTATAATAAAATAGTAATGAAAAAAGTAATAATAAAAACTAAAAAACAAATTAGGACTAAAACAATACAAATGTAAGTAATGAAAATACCAATAACGATGTTAAATGGAGTTGTAGTGAATACTCTTATTTTAGTTTCAAGATAAATGTTAATTTTACAGTCTTGAATTTCGGAATAGTATAAATTCATTTTAAATTAGTTACCCCATTATAATTCAATTGTGAACCACATTAATACTAATTTTATGTATACTATATTATTTTATTGTATGTAAACATAATTAATTATATCACAATTGTCAGTTAATTATTTATATTCAAATATTTATTTTAATCTAATGCCATGTCCATTTACAAATAAATAATAGAAAACCAAAGGTTATATTTTCCACCTTTGGTACTGTCGTAGTTTCGCCTAACGGACTCAATACGGCTAGTGAGATAATCACTGGTTGGCACTTAACTAGCGCAGTGCTTATGGCTACATCATCCAGGTTAACCTATACCGGATAGATGCGCTACGGTCCCAAGCCGTAGCTTGCCTAGGCCAACGACGACGACGACGTAAACCAACAATTGATGACCCCGGAGCTGGATTACCCCTTCTACCCGAACGACTAGGACTAGACTGTAATGTCGTTCGTGCCCATCACCCCCTTCACCCGAGCGACTAGGACCAGACTGTAACGTCGCTCGTGCCCTCTGCCCATCACCCCCTTCACCCGAGCGACTAGGACCAGACTGTAATGTCGCTCGTGCCCTCTGCCCCTCACCCCTGCCCGTGCGCTCTGTGCCTGCGCTCGTCTCAACCTCCACTCCTTCGTTGGGAACTTGTCGTCTTGCTTGTACGTCAGCAGCATAGGAGAAGATGCCTGACGACGCTGGTGCCATCTCCCACTTGAGCGTAAAGCTCCCCGTCTTCTGGCCGGGTGATCCATTTATTTGGTTCCACCAAGTGGAATCACAATTCAACTTGGGAAGGATCACCACTAGCAGGACGAAATACGATCATGTTTTGTCCTCTCTACCAGCGAGCATCATCTCAGAAGTCCGTGACGTCATCGTATCTCCTTCCACGAGTGAGGACCCATACAACGATCTGAAGTCTGCCATCCTGTGCCGCACCACTGTCTCCGAGCGTGAGAAACTACATCAGTTAATCTCAAAAGAAGAACTTGGAGACCGTAAGCCCACTCAAATGCTGAGGGCTATGCAGTGCGCTCTAGGCGAACGCGCACAAACCTTCGATAAGGACATCTTTAGACAGTTGTTCTTGCAGAAACTTCCTCCATCAGCTCAGCGTGTCTTGGCCACTATGGATCCTGCTACTCCAGTTGATAAACTAGCAGAACTGCCGACAAAGTAGTGGAGATTGACACAGCTCCGGTCAACAACGTGAACACACAATCGGAACTGGAGTTGAAAGTGAAAGAGTTAAGTCAACAACTCAACCACGTTTGTTCTCTGCTACAAAATCAACGGCAAAGAAGCCATTCTCGGTCAAGATTTACGAAGAGGTATCGTTCGAGTTCCGGGAAGATCTGCTTCTACCACGCCAAATTTGGAAAGAAGGCTAGGAAGTGCATCTCCCCTTGCAATTTTTCGTCGGAAAACCCCAGCAGCGAGTCCTAATGGCGTCTAGTACTCGCACTGCCAACCTGTTATTCATAAAGGACAGGAACTCTGGTGTCAATTTCTTGGTCGATACCGGAGCGTCAGTCAGTGTATTCCCTCAAAAATCTGGTCATACGCACTCGGAATCTCCGCCTCTATACGCTGCTAACGGTTCACGCATACCCACGTACGGTACTCAGTCGCGTGAACTAAACTTGGGCCTTCACCGATCCTTCAAGTGGATTTTCATCTGTGCTCAAGTGCGGCATCCCATAATCGGCGCTGACTTCCTCCAGCATTTCAAACTCCTGGTGGATCTTGACAAGCGACGCTTATGCGACCAGGCCACACTGCTTTCTGTTCTTGCCAAACAGGTTGCCCTTCCGACGCCTCGAACTCTGCACTTTCCCTCGTTCCCCCTAATTCCATGTACCAGTGCCTTTTCCAGCGATATCCAGGAATTCTTCAACCGATGCAGATGGGTGATACCATTAAACACACCATTACCCATCACATTACAACAAAAGGTCCCCCTGTGTTTGCAAAACCCAGACGTCTTGCCCCGGACAAACTGAAAGCTGCCAAATCGGAATTCCAGCTTATGCTGGATCTTGGGATAATAAGACCTTCCAAAAGCAGTTGGTCCTCTCCCCTACACCTGGTCCAGAAGAAGTCAGGAGACTGGAGACCATGTGGGGATTACGATTTTTAAATTCGACAACCATCCGGACCGATATCGGTACCAAATGTCCAAGACTTTACTTCTCTCTCCACGGCAAATCTATCTTCAGTAAAATAGATCTCGTTAAGGCTTTCCACCACATTCCCGTAGAGCCTTCGGATATTCCCAAGACTGCAGTTTGTACACCATTTGGGTTATTCGAATTTGTGAAGATGCCGTTCGGGCTACGGAATGCTGCGCAAACCTTTCAGAGGTTTATAGATGAGGTCACCAGAGGCTTAGACTTTGTTTATGCCTACATCGATGATTTGCTTGTGGCCAGCTCAACGGAAGAGGAACATAAGGAACATCTTTCACTCCTCTTTCAACGCTTAGAACAATACGGTGTTACTATTAATGCATCTAAGTGTGTGTTTGCACAGCCAACCTTGGAATTTCTTGGTCACACGATTTCGCAGCACGGAATTACCCCCCTTCAGGACAAGTGTGAAGTGATAAAAAATTACCCTATGCCAAGTAATCAGCGTGAGTTACGGCGGTTTCTAGGTTTGGTAAATTATTACCACAAGTTCATTAAAAACTGTGCTAGTGTTCTTGCTCCTCTACACGCTATGATCACACACAAACGCAAGGTAACGAAATTGTTATGGTGTAGCGATAGTTTACAGGCGTTCGACAATGCCAAAAATGCTATCAATAGTGCATTGTCTCTGTCATTTCCTATCAGTGATGCCCCCCTAACTCTGACGGTCGATGCATCAGATGTTGCGATCGGTGGAGTGTTGGAACAAACCATTAACGGTCAACAAGCACCCATCGCGTTTTACTCGAAAAAGCTGCAGCCAGCCCAAACGCGTTATAGTGCTTTCGGACGTGAACTTCTTGCTATTTATTAACGTGAAGCATTTTCAACATTTCCTTGAAGGCCGAGAGTTTTGTGTTTTTACCGACCACAAACCTTTGGTCACTGTCTTCAATAAAAACAGCTGTAACCACTCTCCCAGAGTCATCAGGCAACTCGATTATATCTCGCAATTTACCACAGATATCCGCCACATCAAAGGTGTCTTGAACACTCCAGCGGATGCACTTTCAAGAATAGAGATTACTTCTGTTACCCTCAGCTCTACACTGTGGAATGCTATTGCACAGATCAAGATAAGGAACGGAACTACAAGACCTGCTCAGAGAAGACTCCACTCACTCACTTTCCCTCAAGAAATGAGTATGCCAGGATTGTCTGTGCCCCTCTATTGCGACGTATCAACAGCTGCTATTCGCCCATATGTCCCTCCATGTCACAGACAAGCAGTCTTCATGGATCTTCATAAGCCCTCCCATCCTGGTATCCGTGCTTCGCAACACCTGGTTACCTCTCGCTTTGTTTGGCCCTCGATGCGGAAGGATGTCAAACATTGGACCAAAACGTGCCTTGCCTGCCAGCGTGCCAAAGTCCAAAGGCACACCAGGTCCCCCTTTGACGCATTTCCGCCCCCATCCCAGCGATTTGAAATAATTCATGTAGACATTGTTGGCCCTCTTCCAGTGATTCAAGGCCAACGTTATCTGCTCACCTGTCTCGACCGCTTTTCCAGATGGCCTGAAGCCATCCCACTTCCTGATATCCAAGCGGACACTGTTGCAAGAGCCTTTCTTCATGGATGGGTATCAAGATTTGGATTGCCGACAAAAGTCATCACTGACCAAGGTCGCCAATTTGAGTCTTCGCTTTGGAAGAAGTTTACCAGCTTGTTGGGTACAGTACATGCGCATACCTGTGCGTATCATCCGCAAGCTAACGGCCTCGTCGAACGCTTCCATCGCCAGCTGAAGTCATCCTTATGTGTCACGAAGACTCCCATTGGATGGATAAGCTTCCACTCGTGTTGCTTGGTATTCGCTCTGCATTTAAGAGTGATCTGAAGACTACAGCGGCTGAACTAGTCTATGGAACAACACTGCGGCTACCAGGTGGCTACTTCACTGCAGGGGATAAGTCATGCGATCCTACGGAATTCGCTCAAACACTTTCCTCTCACATGCAGTCCCTTCAGCCTGTTCCCCCTCGATTGACTAGCCAACAGAACATCTTTGTTTCCCCAGCCCTCCAGTCTTGCACCCACGTTTTCGTTCGTGTACCTGTCCCAAAACGGCCTCTCCAATGTCCATATGACGGACCCTATGAAGTTCTCCGACGTACGCGCAAATCATTTCTCATACAGCGCGGTTCCAAGGTCGACAAGGTTTCTATCGATCGTCTTAAGCCTGCGTTTTTGGAATCAACCTTAAGTGAGGTACATGTAGCTACCAAAAGGTCCAGAGGAAATCAGTGTCGTTCGGAACTCTTTGAACTTCCTCTCTGGTGGGGGAGTGTGTAGTGAATACTCTTATTTTAGTTTCAAGATAAATGTTAATTTTACAGTCTGAATTTCGGAATAGTATAAATTCATTTTAAATTAGTTACCCCATTATAATTCAATTGTGAACCACATTAATACTAATTTTATGTATACTATATTATTTTATGTATGTAAACATAATTAATTATATATCACAATTGTCAGTTAATTATTTATATTCAAATATTTATTTTAATCTAATGCCATGTCCATTTTACAAATAAATAATAGAAAACCAAAGGTTATATTTTCCACCTTTGGTACTGTCGTAGTTTCGCCTAACGGACTCAATACGGCTAGTGAGATAATCACTGGTTGGCACTTAACTAGCGGCAGTGCTTATGGCTACATCATCCAGGTTAACCTATACCGGATAGATGCGCTACGGTCCCAAGCCGTAGCTTGCCTAGGCCAACGACGACGACGACGTAAACCAACAGAGTGATAGAAAAACATTTTTGTACCGTGAACTCCCAAAATTTAGAAGACTTAAAGTCGGACTGATGAATAACTCGGATACAGACAGCAGAGTCGCCAAAATTGTCGCGCATTCGCTCTGGGAAGCCTTTGACAATTAGATTGAGTTTTTAATTTTTCGCATTATGCTGTATTGAGTACGTCTTGTTACCTACGAGAGGCCCGAGACATTGTGGTTGGCGAACATTTGTGAAGCTGGGCATTTTGGATGACAAGTGAGTGACACGATGGCAAAAGTGCATTTTTGTTTAAAGTGACTATGTGGAGGATCGAAATACTGTATATACACTGGGTCACATTTTGGTGTAAAATGATAAGTGTAGCTCTATTAGTTTTTTCTAATGAAGGGTGTATGCAAACATTCAGACCACCGCACGTGTATATATATACACACACGTGCGCCTCGGTGGTATAGTGGTTAGCATAGCTGACTACGAATTCACTGGCCGCAGGTTCGATACTCGGCGCACAGCAAACCCAGCTGTTCATCCTTCTATACAATAAAATTGGTTGGTAGATAAATGGGTGCCCTGGGCAGCCTAGTGGTTAAGACGCTGGGCTGCTGAGCGGGAGGTTATAAGATCGAGTTAGGGTGAGGACTTTTAATTTCTGACCACCCGTGGTGGATCGTGCTTCGGATTCCACGTTAAGCTGTAGGTCTAAGTTGAGCAACAAGCTTGACCTTCGTCAGAATAAATAATTCGGGTGGAAGCAAAACCAAGGGTAACCAAGGTTTTATATATATATATATATATATATATATATATCCGTGTGCGTGCGTGTGTGTACGTGCTTACGAAACCGCATCAATATTTAGGATACACATGAAGCTCATCACTACACGAATGTGCGTGTGGCGATGGAAGCGGTGTCGCCATAGTTACAAATTTGTTTTAAAGTAAAAATCATTATCTTTTTTGCATAATTTTTAATTAAAATTAGAGTAGGTTAGGTTACATTAATTAGGTTACTTAGATTACGGTTAATGACACCATTTGTAACAATGTAAAAATGTCGCGGTTTCGTGACGTAGACAAGTCTGCGCGCGCGTGTGTGTGTGTGTGTGTGTGTGTGTGTGTTGTGTGTGTGCGTGCAGCGTTCCTTTTTAATAATTTAATTACTCTTACTGTTCCACTTGTTTATAAGTAATCTCTATACAGGGTGTCCCATAAGTCCGGTCTCATAGGGAAATTTATTTTAAATTAAATTTTCCTATGAAACCGGACTTATGGGACACCCTGTATATGACAGAACGCCATTTCTACGAAAAACCAGCGTGGCCGAGGAAAGAATGAATACAGAGTCGTTTTCCTCAAACGTTTTATTAATTTTTGCTCTTGTAATTTACGGATGGGTTTTTTAATTTATTGTTAATTTAACCTAAGAGAGAGAGAGAGAGAGAGAGAGAGAGTTACAAGGAGGAGTTACAAGGAAAAGAAGTACCTCAAAAGGCCTTGCGGCCCATACCGAGGAGGTACCAATGGCAACAGGTGCCAGGGAAAATTTTCTACACCTTTAAATAGTGTGCAAGATTTGGTTTAACATTTTCCTGAAGTGATCCACAGAGGAACTGTTCACAACTTCTGAAGGTAAACTGTTCCACGTGTCACAGATCTTATACGTAAAGTAATTCCCACACACACTAGTCCTAAACCGTTTCAAATCCAACTTCCAACCATTGTTGCGAGTTGGGTTATTATTTAAACTAAACATGCTTCTAAAATCGACATCGTTGAACCCGCGTAAGAGCTTGAAAACTTCGATCAGTTGACCGCGCAGCCTCCGAGTTTCCAGTGAAAACAAGTTCAGGGCGCGTAAGCGTCGATTGTAGCCCATATGCCTAACGGAAGGGATTAACTTTGTGGCCCTCGCCTGCACTCACTCCAGCCTCTCAATATCTTTCCTGAGGGTGGGCGACCAAAATTGCACAGCATACTCCAGGTGCGGCCGAACCAGGGAATTGTACAGAGAGAGCACAATCTCCTTGTTCCGAAACTGAAATTGCCTCCTGATATAACCCAACAGCTTCTGGGCTTTCTTTTCCACCTCTACGCACTGTTTCGTAAATTTAAGGTCGCTGCTAATTAGCACACCCAAGTCCTTTTTCAAATCAGTCTCCTCGATATTACTCCCCAACATCGAGTAGTCCGACTGGGGATTAGCGTAGCCAATGTGCATCACTTTGCATTTACCCAAGTTAAACGGCATTTGCCATTTTTTGGACCACTCTCCTATACTACCAAGGTCCTCACGCAGTTCCTTGATCGCTTCGGGCGTCCCAACATTGGCCCCAAGCTTGGTGTCATCAGCGAATTTGGCGATCCGACTAACGATGCCACCGTCGATATCATTTATGTAAATGATAAACAACAGTGGCCCCAAAACGGAACCCTGAGGAACCCCACTAGTGACCGAGGCCCAGCCCGAACTAACCCCTTTAATTACAACCCTCTGCCGCCTATTCTTCAGCCAGTTTTCAATCCACCTACCTACTTCCCCACCGATACCCAGCGCGCGGACTTTCGCCATTAGCCGGCGGTGAGATACCTTATCAAAGGCTCTCTGAAAGTCGAGATAAAGTATATCAATCGCCCTACTCTTATCATACTCACTCAACATGACGTGGAAAAACTCGAGCAAGTTGGTGAGATACGACCTATGCCGTCTAAACCCATGTTGGAGGTCCCCAAGCAGCTTGTAGGAATCCACATAGTCAACGATCCTATCCGCTATTATCCCCTCTAATAATTTACCAACAACTGAAGTGAGACTAATGGGACGAAAGTTCCATGGACTTTCGTGATCCCCTTTCTTAAAGATAGGGGTCACATTGGCTTCCCGCCAGTCACCAGGCACCTGGCCCGTCTCTAACGATTTGTTGAAGACTGTAGCCAGGTGGGGAGCCACCTGGTCGCGCACCTCCCGCAACACTCTGGGGAGAAACTGGTCTGGCCCAGGAGCCTTAAACGCGCTCAGTTTGTATATTCTATCGGCAACGACTGTCGCGGTACATCGAACACTATCCAGGCCAGCACCTTCATGCCTGACGCCTGGCTCGGGAATGACGCGGGTGTCCTCCCTGGTGAACACTCCCGCAAAGTACTCATTCAGCCTAACCTTCGCCTTCACTTCCCTACACAGGCGGACATACGCTTCAGTGTTTTCATGGGAACGATTGGCCTTCGCCCTCCTATACGCTACCTTCCTATTTCGGATAGCCGAAGCGATGTCACGACTGAACCACTTACTCTGCGTTGAAGCAGGGGTGATCGGTTTTGAGGGTATGGCAGCAGACTGCAGCACCATAAACTCGTCCCGGAATGCACTCCACACTCCCTCAACATCGCCGCCGACCTCTAACCCCATCTCACCTACGCTATCCCGGAGGCCAACAAAGTCCGTCCGCCGTAGATCAAGCTTACTGCTCTCGAGTTACTACGCTTCACCCGAGGGACGCAGACACGGAACCTAATCAGACTGTGATCACTCCCGCCCAACGATTCGTCAACGGTGAGGCCAGTGACGAGGTTGTCTTCGGTCGTGAATACTAAGTCTAGAACGCTTTCGCCTCGTGTAGGCTCAGTGACCCACTGAGTGAGGAAGTTCTCATTAGCAAAGTCAACTAGCCTCCTCCTTTCAGCATCAGCAGTCCTGTCTTCCCACTTTATGCCGCGACAGTTGAAGTCTTCTAAAACTACACACACTCTATCCCCTAGCAGGCTACGGAGTTCGGTGTACAGGGCCATATCCTCCTCGAGGAGGAGATGCGGAGGTCTGTACACCAAGATTAACCTATAGTTCGTCGCTCCCACGTTCAGATCAACGCCAAGCAGCTCCCGTTCCAATCGGAACTGACAGTCAACCAGATATATATATATATATATATATATAGAGAGAGAGAGAGAGAGAGAGAGAGGGGGCGTTATAAGGAAAAGAAGAACCTCAAAAGGCCTTGCGGCCCATACCGAGGAGGTACCAATGGCAACGGGTGCCAGGGAAAAATTCTACACCTCTCTCTCTCTCTCTCTCTCTCTGTTTTAAAATAATCGTTAACCAAAATAATGAAATTAATTAATAAATCATTAAATAATCATATTAAATTCCATTAAAAAAATATATTAAAAAAATCATATTAGATTCCATACAGGACACTTGTCCCATATCTTATTAAAATAAATTTTCAATCAGAAAAACTTATTTTTTAACAACAAATAAGATTAGTCTTTCATATCAACAATAAGTCAGAGAAGAAACAAAGACTGCATTGGAAAAGTGAACATTTTACCAAACTCTGTACATGACATTCCACAATAAATTTATTTTTTTCAGTCTTGCAAACGTGTATATCAAGCAACATTTTAAATTAATAAAGCAAAATTTCTGTTAGAAAGACTATTTCAATAAATTGGGAATAAATTTTCCTTTAAACTTCGTAACAATGCATTTTACTATTTCACATTCTGTTGCAGCGATTTCTCATCAAGAACCGCTTTACATTCGAAAATATGTGGTTACTATCACAAGGCAAAAATGAAAAAGAAAAAATCAAAACATGCTGACCATAGTTCATATTGTATAATCAAAATATAATTTTTAGCACAATTTAGAATACTATATATATATAATATATATATATATATGTGGGTAAAAAAGTTACCCTTTAGAGGTAAACTGTCATATTAAAAAAAGTAAGGGGACTAGAGCTCCCAAACTTCATAGATGCTTACCTTAGCATGTTGTTCGTCTTAATTGAGAAATTGCTTGATATGTCCCCCTTCTTGCTCAACGCAGGCCTCCAAACGTGGACGCCACTGATCAATACACCTGTTTACATATCGTTGAGACACCTTCTCCCAGCCGAGCAGAATTCTTTCGCGTAGTTCATCTTCTTCTTCTTCTTTCTCTTCGCCCGTTCCCGCCTCTATGCGGGGTCGGCGTTTCTGACCAGCCTCCTCCACACAGCCCGGTCCTGGGCTTCTTCCCCCGACAAACCCTTCTCCCTCAAATCGTCCCTCACCTTCTCCATCCACCTTCGCTTCGGTCTGCCTCTCTTTTTCCTGCCATGCACCTCCATATTCATCGTTCTCTTACCCACATAATCTTCGTCCCCTCTCATCACATGTCCATACCATTTCAGTCTACTTTCTTGTATCTTCCTCGAGATTTCTCCAACCTTTGTTGTGCCCCTTATCCTTTCATTCCTTACTCTATCCAACCTTGTCACTCCGCACATCCATCTCAGCATTCTCATTTCGCGTAGTTCATCTATATCTCTTATATTGGTACCAGGGCTGTAAACTTTGGACTGCAGGGCTTCCCAAACACCATTATCTAGTGGTGAAAGATCGGGGCTACTAGCCGGCCACATATTGGGTTCGATAAAATCCGGTGTTTCGTTCTCAAGGACTGTGACAGTTTGGCGTGCTCTGTGAGCAGGGGCTCCATCTTGTTGGAAAGTATATCTTTCACCACTAATTCGTCGAATATCAATTAGATAGAGTGAAGGATATACAGTACTTTCCAACACGATGGAGCCCCTGCTCACAGAGCGCGCCAAACTGTCACATTCCTTGAGAACGAAACACCGGATTTTATCGAACCCAATATGTGGCCGGCTAGTAGCCCCGATCTTTCACCACTGGATAATGGTGTTTGGGAAGTCCTGCAGTCCAAAGTTTACAGCCCTGGTACCAATATAAGAGATATAGATGAACTACGCGAAAGAATTCTGCTCGGCTGGGAGAAGGTGTCTCAACGATATGTAAACAGGTGTATTGATCAGTGGCGTCCACGTTTGGAGGCCTGCGTTGAGCAAGAAGGAAGACATAGAAAGCAATTTCTCAATTAAGACGAACAACATGCAGAGGTAAGCATCTATGAAGTTTGGGAACTCTAGTCCCCTTACTTTTTTTAATATGACAGTTTACCTCTAAGGGGTCACTTTTTTTACCCCCCTCTGTGTGTATATATATATATATATATATATAGTGGACCTAGTTTTTAGCCGTTTAAGGTGATAATGATTTAATTGTATGCAATGATTAATTAAGGCAATGACTGATTGCTTATTAATGAAAGGCTGGGTTAATAATTTATATTGTTATACAGTATCACCGATTGGAATAAGTGGTTATTTGATTAGGTCCACCATACTATTGGAAGTGACCGAAAAGGCAGCGAGGTCACCAGCTTGGTTTACACCCAAGCAAATTAATGTTAAGGTTATAAAAGACACCTTATATTGTTTTGTATTTTATTATGAAAA
Organism: Bathynomus jamesi; assembly: GCA_023014485.1. Classification (NCBI taxonomy): domain Eukaryota; kingdom Metazoa; phylum Arthropoda; class Malacostraca; order Isopoda; family Cirolanidae; genus Bathynomus; species Bathynomus jamesi. The sequence goes on along the minus strand of JAJOZX010006211.1, from coordinate 123,578 downwards.
TAAAGCCGTTATTTATTCACTGTGATATAACAAAGAATTGAGAGTAATTAATTGGTAATTTTACGTTATGCTTGTGACATAGACTTAGCTAATAAGATGAAATATTAATAGCTTAATCGACACGTAATAAATAATGTACTCATTAATGGTATGTAAATGGCATGCGGCATGGAACATTGAATGGGCCTAGTAAATGATATAAAGAATGCACGTGCGTTTGGTACATTGAATGGAATACTTGACACTGATTAAGTAGGCTAAATGATTGCATGGATGCACATAGAATAATTGATGCGGCCTAATAATAATGGATTGAAATGCTTGCACAAATATCATTTATATATAAGAACATTATGTGATGTTAAATGATTACGTCAAGAGAATATTTAGTTAACACACAAATATATGAATTGAACATAATGACGGATGATACGCGGAATTACGGTATTAAATGACACTTGAATTGGATGACAGGCCTACTGCGTTATTTCACGAGAGTCAGTTGGAACGCTTAATTACACACTTTGGGAGTATAGCCTACCGTTCGGCGGTAGGTTAATGTAGGCTTCACAAGAGTACTTAGAATAGGAGGTACTTATCTTAGGACGATGTAACCTTGTTGAAGGCGGGTTGAAGACGAACCTATTAATTAACGTAGATTCGAGTTGTCGTTGTCCGTTAAGCCTCTTGAGATGATGGATGTAGGCTTCGTGGAGGCCTGAGGTGATGTTACTTCTCGAGGTGCAGGCTGGCCTTATGATCTTGCAGGCGTAGGCCTGTGGTGCTGAATATATCTCGAGGAATGTGGAGAAACTTGAAGGCCGACCCGGCAAACCGCAGGCCCGAAGCGATTCCGGTTGGGCCTCGAAGGATTGCTTCTGCAGGTGGTCTGTAGATCTTACTTGATGATAAATTGTAGGCCTTGAAGAAAGTAGCGGCCGCGCCCCTCGGCCAGGGGGCCGGAAAGCGGTTGGTGGACGTGTTGCTCACGTTCGATGATGTGAGTACGAGTGAGTGAGAGTGAGAATGAAAGCAAGTGGAAGCTCGCTTTTATACGTAGTTCCTGTGACGTAGGACTTCGCGCCAATTCTTAAGACGCCTTGTGAGCGCGTCATTTAGTTGATAAGGATTTTCGTTCGCGCCCTTTGGGAAGACAAGACGTTCATTGTTCTGAATCCGTGTCCACGTGTGTCTTCCAAGACTCTTTGATGATAGCGTGGAAGGACAGGATTTCTGTCTATCTGTTGGTCTATTTCTTGTCGATCCGCTACATATATATATATATATATATATATATATATATATATATATATATATATATATATATTATACAGGGTGGCGTAGTATCGCGATACATTTTCTGTATCTTGTATCGTACGCGATACATTTTTTATTATTTGTATCGTATCGAAAGATACGATATAAATAAATGTCAGTAACGCGATACTTTATCATAGACTCAGTCAGTGATAAATTTGTGAGACTAAGAACAAACCTCGTCAAGAATTATCTAATTATTTTAGCGAATAATTCATCAGACATTCAACAATTACACATGTATCCTTTGATAAAGGAACTGTTCATAAAATACAACACTACACCGCCATCAAGCTCTCCGGTTGAGAGACTTTAAAGCGTAACTGGAAATCTCTTTACTTCAAAGAGAAACAGAATGTCTGATGAATTGTTTGAGAAGTCACTGTTCGTAAAATTCAATAAAAATAGAAAGTAATTCAGTTGTTCATAATATATATATATATATATATATATATATATATGAAAATTATTTCACGAAAGTAACACGTGAAAAATATTTATGATGAATAAAACCACGAAGGAAAGGAAACACAAAAAGGTGCTCAAGCGCTTTCGTCTAATGACATCCTCAGGAACACTGAAGTACATAAAAGGTTACGGCCTATATATAGGTTACAGAAAGAAAAAAAAAATAAATAAATAACATACACACAAACATATATATATATATATATATATATATATACACATACATATCTACACACACACACATATATCATATATATATATATATATATATATATATATATATATATATATATATAGCAATAAACGGAGAAGTAAAAATTAAAATTAAAAATTAAAAATTAGAGGATTAACAAAGAGGCATACAGATTTGTAAGGAAAAATATCGATTTTTAGCACAAGATCAAATGAATTATAAAAATACAAATTTATACTGGAAATCTGCCCGGGTTTTAACACTTTGCCTTTTAGAGTCAAGTTTCGATATATATAAAAATAAAATGAAGATTAAAAGTTAATAAAGTAGCATACAAGTTTACCAAAGATTTAGCGTCCTACCCTTTTTATCTAAATTTGTTTTGAAGGAATTCAAAACAACAGGGTCGAGTTGAAAAAGACCTTTGCTTATGTTGAAGTTATTTGAAAGTTGGATAATGGCAGACTCAAGAATATTTCTATTAACAATGTTGCTAGAATGAAATAAAACTGAAGCATTATTCCAATCAATACAGTGGATAACTCTGACAAATGGACAAAAAGAGCACTGGACAACTGTCCTGTTCTAACGGAATATTGATGCTGTTTTATACGTGTGTGCAAATCCTTTCCCGTCTGACCTATGTAAAAGGAATCACATTGTTTACACCCAATTTTATAGATAATGCCTGAATTATTGGTAGGGCTATTTTTTACTATGATATTTTTCACAATATTGTTATATGAAAATACTACATTAATATCCAAAAGTTTAAGTACATTAGCAATGCCTAAAAAGCCCCGGAAAAATGGAAGTACTAAAATATTTTTTGACAAAGTACGAGTGTTATTATTGACACGATAGAAAGTTCGTTTTGCCTTGTTGAGACAAGATTCCATAAACGCAGATGGGTAACACAGATCACTTCCAATACCGTTGATTTTTTCCAATTCGGCATCGATGTATTCCGGACTGGCGATCCTAAGGGCGCGGAGAAACATCTTCTCCTTCGAACCCCAAAACTCAAAAGCTCGGGATCACGGGCGAGAGCCCCTATCTTTGAGCTTTTTCTCGAAATAGAGGTACCTCTTTCATAATCTGGGTACCCGCTGGATGGGGGGGTCATGTCCCGAGTAAAAGTGTACGTAGGACAAATTGTTTGTTGTTTTCCGATAGATACTAAACTTAAAACCTGGGCTTTCCCTATGTACACGCACATCCAAAAATGGGATTGAATTGTCTTGTTCCACTTCTAAAGTAAACTTAATGGAGGGGACTTGATCATTTAACTGAAGGAGGAAGTTATCCAGGTCACGATTCATGGGCCAGATACACAAAATATCGTCGACGTACCGCAACCAAGGGATGCCAACCCCCAGGATTCTCGGAATGTAAGTAATTTCGAAAAACTCCATATAAATATTGGAGAGGAGGGGCGATAAGGGGTTGCCCATGGCCATCCCAAACACTTGTTGATAATACTCGTTATTGAAAGTGAATTTACAGTCTTTGATGCAAAGCTTAATAAGTTCCAAAACAATGTGTGAAGGTAGTGGCAGGTCATTTGCACACACGTATAAAACAGCATCAATATTCCGTTAGAACAGGACAGTTGTCCAGTGCTCTTTCTGTCCATTTGTCAGAGGTATCCCACTGTATTGATTGGAATAATGCTTCAGTTTTATTTCATTCTAGCAACATTGTTAATAGAAATATTCTTGAGTCTGCCATTATCCAACTTTCAAATAACTTCAACATAAGCAAAGGTCTTTTTCAACTCGATCCTGTTGTTTTGAATTCCTTCAAAACAAATTTAGATAAAAAGGGTAGGACGCTAAATCTTTGGTAAACTTGTATGCTACTTTATTAACTTTTAATCTTCATTTTATTTTTATATATATCGAAACTTGACTCTAAAAGGCAAAGTGTTAAAACCCGGGCAGATCTCCAGTATAAATTTGTATTTTTATAATTCATTTGATCTTGTGCTAAAAATCGATATTTTTCCTTGCAAATCTGTATGCCTCTTTGTTAATCCTCTAATTTTTAATTTTTAATTTTTATTTTTACTTTTCCGTTTATTGCATATATATATATATATATGTATTGTTTATGTATATATATATATATATATATATATATATATATATATATATATATATATATGTTTGTGTGTATGTATGTTATTTATTTATTTATTTATTTTTCTTTCTGTAACCTATATATAGGCCGTAACCTTTTATGTACTTCAGTGTTCCTGACGATGTCATTAGACGAAAGCGCTTGAGCACCTTTTTGTGTTTCCTTTCCTTCGTGGTTTTATTCATCATATATATATACAGGGTGGGCCGTAAGTTTCCATACATAGGAAAAATAAACATTTTGTTATGGACAACCATTTTTATTTATATAATATGCTCTACATGGTTGCCATTGTTTTGAAAACACATTTCAATACGTGTTCCCCACTGTTGATGAACACGCATTAGCACAGTTGATGTTATGCTTGTAATGGCGTTGGTGATACGTTCCTTTAGATGATTTATGTCTCGTATCTTTTCCTGATACACCATGGCCTTCAAGTGCCCCCAAAGATAGAAATCAAGGGGGGTGAGATCTGGGGATCTGGGAGGCCACTCCATAGGACCACGCCGACCAATCCAAGCATCCGGAAACTGCTGATCCAAATACCGACGCACGTGAAGACCATAATGAGGTGGAGCTCCATCTTGCTGGAAGTAAACTGGGAAGTTACCTTCCTCGTTTAGCAGGGATGGGAAAATCTCTTCTTGCAACATGTTAAGATACCTTTCGGCATTAAGATTTCCACTGACAAAAATTGGTCCAATAATTCTGTCACCCCATATCCCGGCCCACACCATCACTTTACCGGCACCTTGCATCTTCGTCGGACTCAGCCAGTTAGGGTTAGCATTACTCCAATAACGTATGTTTTGCCGATTAACCTCTCCATTGACGTAAAAATTTGCTTCATCAGTAAACAAGATCTTACGTCAAACGCATATTCTTAGGGTATCTGAAACATAAAAACAAACGTTTAATTTTTCCTATGTATGGAAACTTACGGCCCACCCTGTAATATATATATACAGGGCGTCCCAAAAAAATGTATACACACTTTAACAGCTGATAGCTCAATTGATGTTTCTTTCTTTCCAAGTTAAACCCATTAGAATTAATAATGGCAGTCAGACTAAGCTTTGAACAAAGGAAATTCATTCTAAAATGCTACTGGAAGTGTGAAAACGCAGTTGAAGTGCAAAGACAGTTTAGGAGGGAGTTTCAAACAGATCTACCAACGCGACTTACCATCACTCGAATTAGAGATAAGTTTGAAGCCGATGGAACTGTTCAGAATGTCCACAAGAAGCGTTCCGGAAGACCACGGACATCGACAAGCCCCACAAAGCAAGAAAGAGTACTGGAAACGTATCACCAAAGTCCAAGAAAATCTGTGCGGCAAGCGAGTCGTGAGGTAGGAATTTCAGAATCGTCTGTCCAACGCATTTTGAAGCGCTGTCAATGGAAAAGTTACATTCCAAGATTAGTCCATGCTATTAATGAAGATGATCCGGACCGAAGAGTGGAGTATTGCGAGTGGTACTTGGCACGATGTGGATGTGGATTGGACGAAGGGGTTTCGTAGAATACCCTCCGCGTTCACCAGACCTCACACCACTAGACTTTTTTTTATGGGGATACTTAAAAGACAAAGTCTACGCTATAAAACCTGCAACAGTCGCTGAATTGAGAGCAGCCATTGAACGAGAATGCACACAAATACCAAACGAAATGTTTCGTGATGTTTGCGATTCCATTGCTTCGCGTTATCAGCAGTGCCTGGACCAGAACGGACGTCAGTTTGAAAACAGGCGTTGACAAAACAATTAAATAATGTCTGTAGATTCTATTACATTTTGAAAATGAAATGTATTTTAATAAACACTGCCTTTATGAGTATTTAAAGTGTGTATACATTTTTTTGGGACGCCCTGTATATATATATATATTATATTAGGGTTATGACTTTTTAATTTTTTGTCATAAATATTGTTTCCTGTATCATCAATCGATGAACTTTTGCTTGAAAACAATAAAAAAGGGCCTAATTCCTCAGAATTAAAAAAAAATGTCACCCCGAAAGCAAATATAGTAAAGGGTGTCAGGAAATGATTGCCCCCCCCTGTACAGAAGAAACTGAAAGGAATAGAAAAAAACAGACAAAACCACGCGAAAGAGCGTTTAATTTTGAATAAAAAACACTTGTTTTAATATCGGGTGTTGCCCCCATTTGCAGCTCTGACGGCCATTAATCGACGGGGGTATGATCCCAGAAGTGTCTCAAAGTTTCTCTGAATCGTTCAAAATAGATGATGCCATGGTTTCTGTGGGGAAAAAAATGGTAAGAATTAAAATCACAGGAATAGAATATAATGGTTTTTATTCAGATTTTAACGCTCTTTCAAGTGGTCTCGCCGGTTTTTATCTATCTCTTCTAGTTTTTGCTCTACAGGGGGGGCAATCATTTCCTGACACCCTTTACTATATTTGCTTTCGGGGTGACATTTTTTTTTAATTCTGAGGAATTAGGCACTTTTTTATTGTTTTCAAGCAAACGTTCATCGATTGATGATACAGGAAACAATATTTATGACAAAATTAAAAAGTCATAACCCTAATATATATATCGTATCGTATCGCGATACATTTTTGCCAGTATATCAAGTATAGTATAGCGTTACTTTTTTGGCCCCAGTACACCACCCTGTGTGTATATATATATATATATATATGGGATGAATTTCACCACAATTAAACACGTGAAATGAATGAATGATGCAAATCCACAAGGAAAAAGAAAAATGATTCCAAGGCCTTTCGTGTATTCAGAAGAACACCTCGTCAGGGAATGAAGGGAGAATGCGAGATGCCCAAAATACAGTATATACAGCGGGACGGAAAAACAAAAAGATTAGCACATAATTAACAAGAGTTAATGAGAGGCAAAAGGAATTTTAACAGGATATTGTCAATTTTATACATTCCCGCACTGTTATTGAAATTATTTTTAAAATGGATAAATGTACATTCTAGAATATTCCTTTCATTTATATTTCTGTTTTTAACGAGCGCTTTAGAACTATCCCACTTGATACTATGATTACAACTATACATATGGTTAAACAATGCATTAGAAATATTTGCTGTTCTACACGCATATTTATGCTGTTTTACCCTAATAGCTAACGTTTTACCCGTTTGGCCTATATATATACTGAATCACATTGTGTACATCCGATCGAATACACACAACCGACCACATTATCCGGGCTCTTCTTTATTAGGCGTGATTTAACAGTATTATTATACTTAAAGACTACACTGATACCAATTGCTTTAAGTAAAGTCGGAAGATATTGAAAATTAACATGGTAAGGTAGGCTAAGGATATTTTTACGCTCAAATTCCTTTACAGTTACACTATTATAATACCTATTCTTGGCTCTCCAAAGGCAATTATCTAAAAATGAAATAGGATAACATAATTTAGTACCAATATTCATGATATTGCATAACTCGGAATCTAAAAACTCAGGACTGACAATTCTCAATGCTCTAAGAAGCATAACAGAGAAAATAGAAGATTTAATCGAGGGATGATGATCAGAATAAAAATGCACATAAGAGTTATTATTAGTAGGCTTACAATAAACTTCAAATTTGAACTGATTAAAGCATCTCCGAATTTTTAGATCTAGATAAGCTTCCATCATTTTCTTTTTCAACGTGAACTTAATAGATGGGACTAAATTGTTGAGCCTACCAAGAAATAAGTCAACATCCAAATTACTAGGCCAAAGGCATAAAATATCATCTATATACCTGTACCAACAAGGTTAAAATTAACAATAGTAGGCAAAATTCTGCTTTCAAAAAATTCCATATATAAGTTAGCTAATACAGGTGAGAGGGGATTTGCCATTGCCAATCCAAACGACATAGCATAAAACTTATTTTCAAACTAAAATTTACAATCTTTGACGCAAAGCTTAATTAATTCAATAAGAGTGTTGTGTCGAACAAGAAAAGAATATTCAGAGATCTTATCTTTTGAAAAATCAAGTAGGTCATCAACAGGGACTTTTGTGAATAACGAGTATACATCAAAACTTACCAATTTGAAATTAGGGTCATTAGGAAACTTCAGTTTGTCAATAAACTCCATGCTATTTACAATACGTGAGTTGGAAATAGAGCCAACTAACGTCGTTAATAAACTAACTAACCATTTAGATAGCCTATAGGTTACGGAGCCTACTGAGCTAACAATAGGCCTCATGGGATTATTAACTTTGTGTTTTTACTAAACCGTACAAATATGGTAGTGACGGATTGATATTAAGAAACTGCTTAGAAAGCTCATTATAGTTATTTTTTAACATTTCTCTTAATTTTCTGTTAAACATTTTATTAACATCCTCCAGTGGGTCTCTGTTTAGAGGTTTGTACGTGTCACGGTCACTCAATAAAGTATTCATCTTTTCAACATAACTGTTTTTGTCCATGATGACGATCGAATTAGATTTGTCCGCTTTAGTAATATATATTGAATCGTTATTTTTAAGTGATTTTAGGGCTTTTTCAAACCTCAAAAGATAATTCGATTCATACCTCGCATTAAAAGTACTATACACACAACCTTTGGCTAAAGCCACTTCACTTTCGAATATATTACTATGTTTTTCAAAATTTATTAGACTTAGTAATCAGTAAACTGCTAGGCTTTTTTGGAACAGAGAATCCTAACCCAAAACCTAACGCACATTTCGTACTGAAGTCGAGCTCATGGGACAAGTTAACAATATTACTAAAATTAATTTTTTTAACCCAGTAACTATTACGAATTAAATCGTCCAGTCTATTGTTTAATTTTCTATTCTGAGTTCTGCATCTTCTACGTAAGTTGTTGTAAATATCGTCCAAAAGTGTACTTCTCCAAACAAGAGGAACGGTGGAAAAAAAAAAATCTTTTTTCTTACTTCGGACTCTCTGAAGGCGTTCTTCACTTCGATGCGGGCTATATTAATATATTAATCGTATTAACATGTTAATACGATTCATTACATATTACTAAAGCGGACAAATCTAATTAAGACATGATACGAAACCTATTTAAAAGTATAGGCCTACTTAATTTTACATAAATAATGAAAATATGACAGAGAAAGGAAAAAAAAAAAGGGCAACGCAGCTGACTCGAGCATTTCGGTAGATTGCAATTGGGTAGAGGGAAAGGAGGGGGAATCAAAGCGACATTTTGTCGGGATTTGGGGTGTTGGGGAGGGACGAGATGAAAGAAAATGAACCGTTATAGTCCAGGCCGAAATTGGGATATTTTTTTTCAAAATTGAGTGTTCATTTTAATTCTATGATAATTAATTTAAACAAGGAATGCGTGGGTTGTATTAAATTCATTAAGAATTTAATACAAGAATGGCTGCCACCATAAATGTAACGTTCCCATTCAATTTAATATATACATTTATATTTCTGTTCTACTTTTTCGAGTATTCTCTCTGTACGGCACAACTCCATTTCTACTAAAAGACAGCGTGGCCGAGGAAAGAATGAATACACAGTCGTTTTCCCAAAACGTTTTATTAATTTTTGCTCTTGTAATTTACGGGTGGTTTTTTTAATTTATTGTTAATTTAACCTGAGAGAGAGAGAGAGAGAGAGAGAGAGAGAGAGAGAGAGAGAGAGAGAGAGAGAGGCTTCTTGCTTGTTCTAGTATGTAAACCAGTTTCAGAAGAGTCTCGCAAAAGATATCTCCAAAATGACAATTTCCCTTCAAACTTTTCCTTTTCAATGCCATCAAACGAATGTTATTTCCATTATCTCGATATCCCATTCGGAAGCAGTTTTTCCCCTCTTCTTTCTTACTTTCTCCTTTGTAGCTCCCCTTCCCCACCATTTTATCTCCTTCGCTTGACATTTACCCTCCCCCACTCTCTCTTTCCACTTTGGTGGCGCCAATCAGGGTAGACTTTGCGGAGACTTTGGTTAATCTCTTCCGAAGCTTCTCTGAGCCGTAATTTCACTGGAGTGTCGAATTGGCAGTGAAGAAGAGTATAAACATTCAGCCCTAAATTGAAAGCTGAAAATTAATCACTTTTTGTTGATATATATATATATATATATATATATATATATATAATATATAAAAAACCTTTGGTTATCTTCCGCCCGAATTGTTCATTGTGACGAAGGTCAAGCTTTTCACTCCACCTTAGACCTACAGTTTAACGTGGAATCCGAACCACGCTCCATCAGCAGCCCAGCGTCTTAACCACTAGGCCACTTAGGGTACCCATTTATCTACCAACCACTTTCTTTATTGTGTGGAAGGCTGAACAGCTGGGTTTTACTGCGCGCCGGCTGCCGTCGGGTCTCGAACCCGGGGCCGATGGATTCGTAGTCAGCGACGCTAACCACTACACCATCGAGGGGTGTGTAATTATATATATATATATATATATATATATATATATGTAAAGAACGACGCTTGTGTAGAAGAGCGTTCCGCACAAGATGAGGAGAGAGAACGAACAAATGAAAAATGAGGTACCACCCGGTACCATTGTTCGTTCTCCCTCCTCATCTTGTGCGGAACGCTCTTCTACACAAGCGTCGTTCTTTACATTAATTATACTGTGTTGTTTGCAGTTAAAATGTATATATATGTACGGCATGCGAAGGTGCCCCCTCAGGGCATTGGTTTCTGCTCGTATGTAGGAGAATTACGACTTCTGATTGGTGGAGGTCCATGGTGTAGTGGATAGCATATCTGACCGACAATCGGATGATCCCGGGTTCGTTTCCCGGGTGGTACCTCATTTTTCATTTGTTCGTTCTCCCTCCTCATCTTGTGCAGAGCGCTCTTCTACATAAGCGTCGTTCTTTACATTAATTATACTGTGTGTTTGCAGTTAAAAAAAATATATATATATAATCGAATAACAGAATCTACGATTGATAATATATTTGTAAATAGCAATGCCCTCGTAAATACTGGAATTATAACCACTAACATCAGTGATCATTTTCCTACTTACGCTATATTCAATAACATTGTTCAGGTTGCGGACAAAACAATTACTGATTACAGAATATTCTCAGAGGTTAACAAAAGAAAATTTATTGGGGCTGTAGAAAATACTCGACTTGACTGTGACGAACCTTTAAATGACCCAGATCATATGTTTCAGTTCTTCTATGACACCTTATTCCATATTTTTAATATTTGCTTTCCTTTAAGGAGAAAAACAGTTTCGCCCAAAAGTTTCGCAAATCCATGGATCACTCCAGGAATTATCACTTCACTAAAGAACAGAGATAAATTATTAAAATTGATTGCAATTGCAGAGCAAAATTCCTAAAATACAATATACTCAATACAGAAACAAATTAACTAAATTAACTAAAATAATCAAAATTGCAAAATATAACTATTATAACAATCAATTTTCCAAACATAAAGGAGACATGAAAAACATTTGGACAACCATAAACAATGTTCTTGCAAAACAAATTAAGAAAAATTCAATAGAGAAATTAAATGTTGATAATAAAGAAATTACCGAGATACTGCTATTGCAGACTCTTTAAATACACATTTTACTTCAATAGCTGATAAGCTTCGCTCACAATTAATAAATAATGATCACTCACCTCTAGAATATATGCCACCCAGCCCACTAAATTCATTTTCTTTTGTTCCTGCTACTTCTACTGAGGTCCAGAATATTATTGGTAAATTAAAAAATACAAAAAATAACATTCATAACATTCCTGTACCTATATTGAAACTTGTTAAAGATAAGATATCTGTAACTTTGGCTAAAATTATCAATCAAAGTATTTCCAAAGGAATATTCCCAGCAATGCTAAAAACTGGTTGTACAGGGTGGGGCACGGGAACCAAGTGTTTTTGGAATAATCAGGAAAATGATATTTATTTTTGTAAAGAAAATATATTGGTAGAACAACATTCGTAAGAACATAGCATTTCATGTCATAATAATCATGTACCGAAAATTATATCTGGCATATGATGTCCTTGGCCGTCGACGCATTGTTGAAGGCGTTTACGAAAATTGGCCTCCACTCTTCCCAGCAGGTCTCTGTTGATTTGGATGATTTGTTGACGGATCGCTTCCTTCAATACATCTAATGTACGGGGCTTGTCCTCGTAGACACGTGACTTGAGGTACCCCCATAGAAAGAAGTCACATGTGGACAAGTCAGGGGACCGAGGGGGCCATGCAATGTCACCAAATCTCGAAATGAGATGGTTGGGAAACAGGGGGCGAAGAACAGCCATTGACGCTCTGGCGGTGTGTGGCGTGGCCCCATCTTGCTGAAACCACAAATGTCGACGAGCAATACGCCTTCTTCGTAACTCAGGGATGAAAAAGGTGTTCACCATCTCAATGTAACGCCCAGATGTTATGGTAACGGTAACCCCATTTTGTTCGAAGAAATAGGGACCGATGACGCCAAACTTTCCCACGCGCACCAAACTGTAACCTTAGGGCTATGCAGCGGTTTTTCATGGAGTTGTCGCGGATTTTCAGCAGCCCAATACCGACAGTTTTGATTGTTGACGGCCCCATTAAGGTGGAAATGGCTTCATCACTCATTACCACCATCATGTTTCATTCTGCTCATAAAGTGCAAGCATTTCCTGTGCAAAATTCAGTCGTTGGGGGCAATCGTTTACATTCAATTCCTGCACCATCGCTAACTTGTATGGGTGAAAATGTAATTCTTCATGCAAAATCCGTCTAACAGTACGATTGCTGATTCCGAGTGCAGCTGAATGTCTCGAGCAGAGCGGCCTGGGCTTTGCAACATCGCTTGTCTGACCCTTTCAACGTTCTCTGGAGTACGCACAGTGCGTTGCGGCCCCTTCGGTTTTGTTTTCATTATTGAGCCTCCTGTTCGAAGATTGTTAACCCAACGTAAGATTGTGTCACGAGCGGGAACAGAGTCATTTCGATGAATGTTGAATCTGCGGCGAAACGCACGCTGAACTGCTGTCACTGACTCGCCACTCCTAACAAAATGATCATACGCGAACATGCGGTGTTCTAACGTCCACTGCTCCATGATGGCACCTGAAAGATAAAGGTGAGTGTTAGTTAAAGTTAAATGCTATGAACCCAGGAATGGAATGCTACCTACCGCACGCCCCTCCCATTCCTAATGGCCGATTACTAGCTATTCAAAAAACACTTGATTCCCGTGCCCCACCCTGTATAACGCCCTTTTTTAAAGGGGGTGATCATTCACTAGCAACAAATTACAGGCCAGTGTGTTCATTATCTGTGTTCAGCAAAGTTTCTGAAAAAATGTGAAAAATAGAATGCAGCGATATTTAGAATCCTACAATTTATTATCTCCAAATCAATATGGCTTCCGTAATTATAAACCAACGGAAATGGCTATTTTAAATCTTATGGAAAATGTAAATATAGCTAAGGAGAACAAAGAAATAATGATATCAATATTTATGGATTTGAGTAAGGCGTTTGATGTAATAGACCATAATATTCTACTTAAATTATATTGTTACGGTTTTAGAGGAGCAATCAGTGATTGGTTTAAAAGTTATTTGTCCAATAGATATCATTTTGTATCAGTAAACAAGGTTTGCTGTACTAAAGCGCTTGTCAAACATGATGTGCCACAGGGCTCAGTTCTGGGTCCACTGTTATTTTTATTATATATAAATGACCTTCCACGTTCATCTGATATATTGAACTTCATAATGTTTGCAGATGATACAACTGTCTCTTTTTCTTGCAAAGATGTTAATTCAGCTAGGAATATATTTCATTCAGAATTCATCAGTGTAATGAAATGGTTGACCACCAACAAACTCTTCCTAAATACCAGTAAAACAAATTTCATGATTTTTACTAATAAAAGAAATGTATATCTTGATGAACTTAATGTTAATGAAATCGCCATAAAGGAATGTACTGTAACAAAATTTCTTGGTGTAATGCTAAGTAGTATAGCCGAAAAATGGACGAGTGCAAGAATGTTGCAAGAGATAATGATTAGTGTTGCAAAGGGGGTGGGGTATGTTGCAAAGGGGGTGGAGGGGTGCAGTGAAGGGGGGTGGGGGAATGCTGCAGATGCAACAAGGGGTCATGAAACTTGGAGGCGGCGTTATCCCCCAAGAGAAAGACAGGAGAAGGAGAGAAAGGAGGAGAGGTGTTCACCTGGCAGGAGCCAAGTACATGTTAACACTTCAGCCGACCCACCGTCCTCTTATAGGCCCCTAATCAGCCAGTTGGCTTAGAAGGAGCCAAGGGGGAGAGGGGAGGTTGAGGGGAGGGGTCTTCAGGGGGAGAAGGGAGGATGACCTCCCCCCAAAGGGGTTGCCTTAACCTAAGAGAGGGAGAGAAAGGAGAGACGGAGGAGGTCTTTGGGGGAGAAGTTGGTATGTCCTTACTACTCCAAAGCGAAACCTAACCTAAGTCTTAACCTAAGAAGGAAGGATAGTTCTTTACTCCACCGAAGTTCGCATCTTTATGAGGCTCCCGAAGCCAAGCGGGTCTTACATAGAGGAAGGTTGAGTTGCCAGATACCACCATTTATTTTAATTCGTTACCAAAGCAAGTGAACTTTCTCTTTAAAGAGAATTAAAAACAATAAGTAATAAGTAATCTTGAAACGGACAAGTTATGTGCCTTGAAAAGTGGACGCTCAATTCTGCCAGTTGAGGTTTAAGTTTTGGTTTTTGGCTAAAAATATAGTAGTTATCCCTTTTTCTTTGATGTGTTCAATCTGACGTGAAGGCAGCGAGTCTTTTGCTTATATTGAGGTTCTAAATGTAGCAGGGCTAGGCTGCTTTAAACCCTAGATCCATGTTCCAAAGATGGATCCTGTCTGCTTTGCAGATAGCTGGTGAGGGAAGCTATATTTATGGGACCTCTTTGCGAGTGACCCGTTGCCACGTCGGGCTAGCATCATGAAAAGAAAAAACTATGGTATTTGTCATTTACCATTACTTATTCGGACTATAGTGGATTTAATTATCCCAGAAGAGTTCCTTGTTCCATGCACGGTCTGTGTGTATCATAAAAAACTCAGGGGACCATTCTGAATTCATTCCCATAATATATATTATATATATATATAAACGGATTTTCTCCTTTAAGAGAATTAATCACCAATATTAACAATAATAAGAATTCACTAGACAATGGGCTTAGCAAAAGAAATCGTTCCATTAATCTCTGAGAATAATATTCAGTTTTCCTTCATTAAAACCTTAGAATGTACACTGTCTATTTAATTTTGTCATTCCTTACACACACACACACACACACACACACACACACACACACACAATTATATTAAATAATAAATAAATTGGAAATAAGCATAGTCACTTTGTAATCAATTTTCCTTCACTAAAGTCTTACAATGTACACTATTTAATTTTATAATTCCTTATATATATATATATATATATATATATATATAATATATATATATATATATATATATAATATATATAATATATATATGTATATGTATATATATACATATAAACGGACCTTCTCCTTAAAGTGAATTAATTATTAAAACAATATTAACATTAAAAAAATTCACTAAACAATTGGCTTAGCAAAAGAAATCGTTCCATTAACATATTCTGAAATCTATACAAACACACACACACACACACACACACACACAGATACACACACACACAATTATATTAAATAATTATTCTCATTCAATAACATTTATTTCCACTTTGTGTTGAGACGACAGCGAGCGGGGGCAGGTAAGCAAAAGGTCCAACGATATTTAGCCCGAGGCTTTTTTAAAACAGCAAACTGGCGAGAAAGGAATGTGTGTCAACTCTTTCTCTCAAAGACACACTTCGCTCTGTAAGCGACTGTCCCCTGTATATAAAAAAAATGTTTTTGTTAACTTTGCTGTTTAATTGTGTTAACGTCTCCGTTATTGATTGTAAATCTTAAAAATGATAATTATCAGAAATCAACTTAAAGGTTTTTTTCAAAATTAACACACACACACACACACCACACACACACACACACACACACACACAGAAACACACACACACACACAAAATTATGTTAAATAAATAAATACATACACTTCAACTTCTACGCACAAAATAAAAATAAGAAATACAAAACGTATAGCCATCACTATAGCAGGACAGTCGATATATATATATATATATATATATATATACACACACAATTATATTAAATATATAAATACACTCTTTGTTTTCAAAACATTAAACTAACACTTAATCGAGTTTACAATCACATCTTTATTGCATTGCACTACACGGTTCATTCACACCATACGTAGACTTATCTCGTGTACACAGTGGGAAATAAAACGCACCATAAAAGTGTAATGAAAAAAGAATAGCTTCAGAGTTCATTCACACCGTGCGTACTTAGCTCGTGTACACAGTGTACACTTTCCACATTGTGTACGGTAACTAATGCAGTAACTTTTTCAAAATTTGTTGTGAAAGATGCAAAAGTGTAATGAAAAAAGAATAGCTTCAGAGTTCATTCACGCCATGCGTACACCTATCTCGTGTACGCGTTCTTTGAAGAAGAACCACAAGGGGAAAGTATAACGGATTTCGACTTTACGACGGATGATATTACACAAGCCATAGGGAAACTAAAAACACACTCAGCGGCAGGACCGGATAAATGGAATGCCACACTGATCAAAAACTGCAAGAATGCAATCGCTGAGCCCCTATACTGGATATGGAGACGATCATTAGACACGGGAGAAATACCGGGCATCCTGAAGAGCGCGAACATAGTCCCAATATATAAAGGAGGAGATCGATCCCAGGCCAAAAACTGTAGGCCAGTGTCGCTTACATCTCATCTCACTAAAATATTTGAAAGAATAGTTAGACAGAAAATCTATGACTTTTTGGAAACTCAGAAAAAATTCAATGATAACCAACACGGGTTTCGATCAGGCAGATCATGCCTATCACAACTAATGGAAACACTACAACAACATTATTGATTCACTTGAAAGTAATGAAAACTATGATGTACTATACACAGACTTTGCTAAAGCGTTCGACAAGTGTGACCACGGAATCATAATACATAAACTGAAATATATGGGAATAACAGGAAAAGTAGGGAAATGGATATATAATTTCCTTAGTGAGCGAAGGCAAGTCGTTACAGTACAAGGAGTATCTTCATCAGAATCAGAGGTCCTCAGCTCAGTACCACAAGGAACAGTATTAGCTCCACTACTCTTCATAATCATGCTAACTGACATAGATGAGGACGTTACCAGAGACAGCACAGTAACATCCTTTGCGGATGACACAAAGATCAGTAGAAAAATAAGAAACCCAGAAGACATAGGATCTCTACAAACCGACATAAACAAAATCTACAAGTGGACTGAAGACAACAATATGAAGTTTATCACCGAGAAATTTCAGCTATTACGGTACGGAAAAAGAGAAGACCTAAAGTGCATGGAATATTATACCCCAAATGGACAGGAAATTCAGAGAAATTCCAGAGCAAAAGATTTAGGGTTGTAATGACAGATGATGCGAAATTTGAAACACAAAATAAGATAGCAGTAAACAGAGCAAAGAGAATAACGGGTCAGATATTGAGAACCTTTAAACGAAGGGATAGGAATGTAATGATTCCTCTACTGAAAACCTGATCATACCCAAATTAGAATACTGCTCGGTCCTAACTTCCCCATATAAAAAAGAAGACATTAGACAGCTGGAGGGGATCCAAAGAAGCTTCACAGCCAAGATCAATGGGTGCAAAGAACTAAATTACTGGGAAAGGTTCCGAGAACTAGACCTATATTCACTGGAAAAGAGAAGAGAGAGCTACACATTATTTACACTTGGAAAATAATGGAGAAACTAGTCCCTAATCTTACTCTGAATCCCATAACTCCCCAAACAACGATGGAAAGTAGAAGCGGTAGACTGTGTCGTATTCCCAAATTGAAGGCGAGTCAGGGAACATCCTTAACCCTGAAAGAAAATAGTTTTGTAGTGAGAGGACCAAAACTGTTTAATCAGTTGCCCAAAGACCTAAGAAACACGAAGGGAGTTGCAGTGGAAATCTTCAAAAGAAGACTAGACGCCTGGCTCAGAACAATCCCCGATGAGCCGGGCGTACCTGGCTATGTGAGGTAATATATATATTAGGGTGGTCCAAATCCATTGGGAGAAATTTCAAAATTGTCTTAGATAGTCTCCACAAGTGTGGCTTTTGTCCATTTAGTGTCCACATGGTCTGTGCAAACTTGCAGCGTGATTGGTGAATATTTAGAGGTCGCCCCACTCTGAATATATATATTATATAATGTACTTTTTCTTCCGCAGGTCCGATGGCTCAAACTCTATCAATTCCAAAAGTTTGGCTTCTAGGGATGGCAACTGGAACTTTATCCACGTCAAGGCTCCCTACATGCCTTGACGCCCTCCTCTTGGGGCAATACCACCACATCAATCAAAAGCAAACCACCTCCGACAGTCTGAACCAGGCATGCCAGAGGGTGATTGAAGTCTGGACCTGAGCGCGGATCCCAACTCAACGGATCGACTCCTGTGTCCGTAAGCTTTCAAAGCTTTTAGACCGCTACAAAACACTCAAGAAGCACAGGACCAGGCAACGTGCCAGCGATAGAATGAATGAAGACATCTTCAAAGCGGACATCCAGGAACTGTTTGACATCGCAACCAGTGATGCCATGAGCACAATCGTCAACGTTGAGGACCGAAATTTCCTGTCCATGCAGCGCAAGGACGTCAATTCTTGCAGCATGGCTGGCATTGATAAGGAAACGACTACACAAGAGGACAGAAAGCGATCCAGAATGGAGAAGGAAGCCAAGAGGAAGGCAAGGCATGAAGCAACACAGAAAGATTTGGAAGAAGCAGGAGTGTCATCAATTGATCTTTCCTCTTCTTCTTCTTCCCTTTTTTCGCAAGACGACGACGACTATAGACCATCGGTTCCGATTCCTTCTTCGTCTGAAGCTCCGGCACCAAAGCGTCCCAAGAACAAGGTTACGAACATTTTCCAATCTCCAGAAGTCATTGGAGCAATGGATCGCACCAATCTTTCTGACCGGAATGCTGTTTTCGTAACTGGAGCTGTATTACAGGCCGCGGGGCATGATCTGTCTGGGATGACGTGCTCTCGGAGCTCTATTCATCGCTACAGAGAAAGTGGGCGAGAACAGGCAGCTCGAGAAGACCTAGAATCATTCTCTCTAGAAGCAGAGCTGGGCAGTATTTAAATACATTTGTATTTAAATACATATTTAAATACATTTGTGTATTTAGAACTGTATTTATAAATACATTGTTTTTCATGTATTTAAATATAGTATTTAAATACTTTAATGAGTATTTAAATACAATGTATTTAAATACTCAAAATATAAAAATGTAAATACTTTTACTGGTTTAATACACGTTCTGTACTAGCACAGTACAACGCGTCGACAGTGTAGTACAGCATGGTTCATGTTTCAACGTGTCAGTTCAATCAGTTGTGTGCCACTCTTATTTGAAAGCGGTTGATTTCTTTATCGTGTGCGTGTCATGGCTTCAACAAACAAATTTGTATGTATTTAAAATGTATTTACAAATGTATTTAAATACAATTGATGTATTTTGTATTTAGTATCTAAATACATTCGTAAAATATATTTAGTATTTCGTATTTAAATACATTTCTCCCATGTATTTAGTATTTAGTATTTAAATACATTCAATGTATTTATTGCCCAGCTCTGTCTAGAAGACCCTGTCCTTCTCCATTGGGACGGAAAGCTTCTCCCCGGCGTTGAAGGGAAGAAGACGAATGTGCATCGGATAGCAATCCTTATAACATTCAATGGACAGGAGAAGCTGCTTGGTGTCCCAAAGATGAAACAAGGAACTGGAGAAGCACAGGCCCAGGCATGCCTTCAAACTATGAAATTATGGAACGTGGAACAGCATGTGAGGGGTCTCGTCTTCGATACCACTGCGTCAAACACGGGTTTACATCGCGGAGCCTGTGTCAGGATTGAAGAAGCATTGGGTCACGAGCTAGTTTGGATCGGTTGTCGACATCATATACTTGAAGTCGTACTTGCTGATGTCTTTGCCTCAATATTTGGCTCAACAGGAAGTCCTGAAACAGGCCTTTTTAAGCGATTTCAAAAGGAATGGCCATCTCTCTCCCACGAAGCATTTGTCTCAGCATCGGACAGCTTGTTCGAGAACCCTCAACTCCAAGAGATGAGAAAAGAGATGCTCACTTACTTACCTAACGCTCTTCAGGCAAGCCAACCTCGTGACGACTACAAGGAGTTCCTTGAACTATCTTTGCTCTTCCTGGGGGGAAAGACTGGTGGTCAACTCTTTATCCGAGCTCCGGGTCCATGCACCACGCGAGATGGATGGCGAAGGCGATTTATGCGCTCAAAATCTACCTCTTTCACTATCAATTCAAGCTCACAGCACGCGAAGAACGAAACGTGACTCAGCTGGCTTTATTTGTCAGTCTGATTTACGTCAAGTACTGGCATGAAGCGCCAATGGGGACACAAGCTCCTCTCAATGATCTCAAAATGCTGCATCTTCTGGAAAAATATCCACACGGAGGAGCTGCACAAGCGGCGAAGACAGCTCTAAGACGCCACCTGTGGTACTTGTCGGAGCATCTGATTGGACTGGCCTTCTTCGATAATAGGATCGATCCTGATACCAAAAGGAGAATGGTTCAACACCTCCAACATCCCCAAAAGAATGGCTGCCCCGACGAATCGACATGGCGGAAGCTGGTGTTGAAAATGATGTGGCATCCTTCGTCACGAAAAGGACATTGACCCTCTTTGATGCCTTGAAAGTTGGAGGGTAAGGAGGAAGCGCGCCAGTTACTTCAAAAAGATCCACGGGAATGGCCAAATGACAAGAACTACAGGGAACTTAGAGATCGCGCCTTAAAGATGAAAGTCGTCAATGATGCTGCCGAGCGAGGTATTGCTCTCGCACAACGCTACAATGACACTTTGACACGAAACGAGGACCAGAAGCAGTACCTCCTACAACTCGTAGCCACCCACCGAAAACAGATACCAATACCATCCAAGGCGACTCTGATGCAGAAGAAATAATGAAGATACACCCATTATCATGTCCTATTGTCTTACTGTTTTCTTTCATATTCTTTGAGAACCAAAAAAAAATTTAGTTATTCAGTTGTCTATATTTTCCCAAATTTTCAAAAAGGGGGCAAGGGGGGCGACCCTAAATATTAACCGAATAACGTGAAACTTTGCACAAATACTGTCCACACCAAGAGGCATAAAACCAATCTTGTGGAGAGAACTTAGTCGATGCTTTAACTTTTTGGACCACCCTAATATATATATATATATATATATATATATCAAAGTCGAAATATTTATTTGCGAAATCAATGAATGACATGAATAATACCCTCTTAAATTTTATGAAATCCAATTAATAATGTCTTTTTTTTTAACTTTTTACGAAAATTCTTGTTTCCAGTCTTTGGTAATTTAAAAAGAAAAAATATACTATTCTAAATATCGCATCCGATGTTTTAAACAATACATTTAAAACTATTTGCATTACGCGCAGTCGCGGAGCAAGAGTGTCACGGGCCCCGGGGCAAAACTTATTTACGGGCCCCCTAACAAAATTGTTATTATACATTTATATTGCTTTTCTTTGCATTATTTATTTAGCATATATTTAAGAATTATGATATTACTTGTACGCATGGAAGCATAGAAGGCAAAAAACATTATGCAAAATTTGAGCTTTAAAAAGGATACCGTGAAATACTTACGACAACATCAGAACTTGACTTTTCTTGCCTTTCTTTCAGCAAATTCATTAAATCCTCCAAGTTAATATTTCTAGCTTTCTTGTTTTCAATTGATATAATTGAGAGTCCACTTAATCTTTTTCATTCATAGAATTTCAAAGATAGTTCTTTATTAGTTTAAGTTTTAAAAACGATCTCTCTGCACTTGAAACTGTCACAGGAATTGTGAGGAACAATGTTATGGCAGTCACAACTTTGGGAAAACTTGAGCACAAAGTATTGTTGTCTTTAATTAAAAATGAATATAGCTCATGGATTGTCGTCATTTTTTCAATGTCTGTTTTTAAGCACATTCGAAAAGAGTAAATGACATGGACCGGAGGAAATATCATTTTTATATTGATTTACTAGCTTTGTTGCTCTCTCAAATAACTTCTCATCACTTGTTGAAACTAGATTTACAGGATACAAAATGCTGAAATGATCTGCTACATCCTTAAGACTAAAACCTACTTCTCAACTGATTGATTATGACATCTAGGCTTCTATAAAATACATTTACTTTAAAGTTACTTTCATTGTCACATAGCCTCTGGTCTTCACATAGCTCATCAAAATGTCTTTTTACTTTTTTAACACGTTTTTGCTGAAATTTAGCTTCAACTCCCCATCTATTAGCTATTTGTATTGCTGAATTTTTAATGTCATTGAAGTTGTTTCTAACAACCACTAAAGATTCTATAGCATCATGCAATATCTTCACTGCTTTGTCTAGCACCATTTGTTCACTTTGTAGGGTTTTTGAAACTGCATTAATAATTTCCAACAATTTGGTTTGAAATATTATTAGAAAAATAAACCTATACTTTAAAGCTTGCAATCTATTAAGTACTTTTCGCCGATGTTCAGGATTTAATACAGGTTTTAAAATAGATTCAGTTTCAACAATTCGTCTCTGAAATCTTAATCTGTTCCGAAATACCCTATTCTAAATATCGCATCCGATGTTTTAAACAATACATTTAAACTATATTCGTAAGAACTAAACTGTAACAATAGCACTTCTTTTCATTGTAAAGACATCACATAATTTCATACAGAATAAATACAAAAATATGGAAAAAATTCACCTTTGTGTATATATATATATATATATATATATATATATATATATATAGTGGGCTACTTCTCGAGTAAACACGAGGCTTGAGAAACTGATTCATAATTCATCACATTGCTACAAACGCATTTTAAAAGAAATTTTATATTCACCGAAGCCACACAACTCATCTTAAAAATGGATTTTACATGTACGGTCATCAAAGATTGGTGTAATTTTAATTATTCTCATTTTTGTTTTAGGGTTTTAAGACTTACTCTATAATTCACTGATGATAACAAAAGATTTGTCGAAACGTCTGAAGTATAAAAAATAAACGAAAATGTTTGCTGTTGTGTTGGTCCTTCTTTTCATATATATATATATATATATATATATAAAGAGAGAGAGAGAGAGTCAGTCAGGGGAAATAATAACAGCCCCTCCTCCCCCTTAAAGTAGATATTTGCAAATTTGGAAATACATTTTGATTCTGATATAATAAAAGATTCATGTTCATCCACTTTGTCTTTTGTTCCCCCGTTTTACTGTAATAGATACACACCCACACAGATTAATTTAGCATGAACGCATTAAATATAATATAACAAAGCTAGCAGTGATTCCTATTCAATCTTACTTCCTTAATAACTAATTAACTAATTAATTATTTAATTAAGTGATAACAAAAGTGCCAAAGGGAAGATCGAGGAGATTGGAGATTTTTACGAAGTGAAATAAGTTGTTAATAAGTTGGAAATATATCTACTTTTTACATTCTTATTTTTTTTATTCACTGTTTCATAGTGAACGGGTAAATATTTTGTTAATCATTTCGTATCACAAACATTTGAAATGACGTTTATTTGTTACTTTAAACTTATAAATGTTCATTAAATTTCCATACCTGCCATTCTCTTTGTGCGAACTTGTGATGAGAGTTTAGCAGTACAGTATTTAGTTGGGGTCGATTAGGTTGAACCTGCAATAATCTTCTTCGAGTCCTCTCATGCAAGTATGACGTAATAAATATGAAACGGTTGCCAATTACTGAATTATGAAAATAAAACCGTTCACAAACTTCCTTCCGCGACTGTTCCTATATGTGAGTTAGAAAAAAGGTGTTATAATATTAGTCGAGTGGGTTACAGATAATTATTATTAGCTATATAAGCATGAGACTTTAGTAGCGACATTTTTCAACTTTTGATCTATGTATGACTAAAATCAAGGACTATAACAATTGGTGGTTGTAAAGCGAATCTGACAACTAGTGTACATTAATTCGGGTAATGTATCAATAAAATAGAAGTTTACTCTTATTAACAACTTAGTTCACTTCGTAAAAATCTCCAATCTCCTCGATCTTCCCTTTGGCACTTTTGTTATCACTTAATTAAATAATTAATTAGTTAATTAGTTATTAAGGAAGTAAGATTGAATAGGAATCACTGCTAGCTTTGTTATATTATATTTAATGCGTTCATGCTAAATTAATCTGTGTGGGTGTGTATCTATTACAGTAAAACGGGGGGAATAAAAGACAAAGTGGATGAACATGAATTTTTCATTATAATATCAGAATCAAAATGTATTTTCCAATTTACAAATATCTATTTTAAGGGGGAGGAGGGGCTGTTATTTTTTTCCCTGACTGACTCCATATATATATATATATATATATATATATATATGAAAAGAAGGACCAACACAACAGCAAACATTTTCGTTTATTTTTTTACTTCAGACGTTTCGACAAATCTTTTGTCATCATCAGTGAATTATAAGTCTTAAAACCTTAAAACAAAAATGAGTAATTAAAATTACATCAATCTTTGATGACCGTACATGTAAAATCCATTTTTAAGATTAGTTGTGTGGCTTCGGTGAATATAAAATTTCTTTTAAAATGCGTATTTATATATACGCATTATATATATATATATATATATAGGTGAATTTTTCCATATTTTTGTATTTATTCTGTATGAAATTATGTGATGTCTTTAC
Source organism: Bathynomus jamesi (assembly GCA_023014485.1). NCBI lineage: Eukaryota > Metazoa > Arthropoda > Malacostraca > Isopoda > Cirolanidae > Bathynomus > Bathynomus jamesi. The sequence continues at coordinate 98,518 of JAJOZX010006211.1, read as the reverse complement.
AACAAAAAGAAGTGCTATTGTTACAGTTTAGTTCTTACGGATATAGTTTTAAATGTATTGTTTAAAACATCGGATGCGATATTTAGAATAGGGTATTTCGGAACAGATTGAGATTTCAGAGACGAATTGTTGAAACTGAATCTATTTCAAAACCTGTATTAAATCCTGAACATCGGCGAAAAGTACTTAATAGATTGCAAGCTTTAAAGTATAGGTTTATTTTTCTAATAATATTTCAAACCAAATTGTTGGAAATTATTAATGCAGTTTCAAAAACCCTACAAAGTGAGCAAATGGTGCTAGACAAAGCAGTGAAGATATTGCATGATGCTATAGAATATTTAGTGGTTGTTAGAAACAACTTTAATGACATTAAAAATTCAGCAATACAAATAGCTAATAGATGGGGAGTTGAAGCTAAATTTCAGCAAAAACGTGTTAAAAAAGTAAAAAGACATTTTGATGAGCTATGTGAAGACCAGAGGCTATGTGACAATGAAAGTAACTTTAAAGTAAATGTATTTTATAGAATCCTAGATGTCATAATCAATCAGTTGAGAAGTAGGTTCTGCGGTCTTAAGGATGTAGCAGATCATTTCAGCATTTTGTATCCTGTAAATCTAGTTTCAACAAGTGATGAGAAGTTATTTGAGAGAGCAACAAAGCTAGTAAATCAATATAAAAATGATATTTCCTCCGGATTTCCAAGTCAATTACTCTTTTCGAATGTGCTTAAAAACAGACATTGAAAAAATGACGACAATCCATGAGCTATATTCATTTTTAATTAAAGACAACAATACTTTGTGCTCAAGTTTTCCCAAAGTTGTGACTGCCATAACATTGTTCCTCACAATTCCTGTGACAGTTTCAAGTGCAGAGAGATCGTTTTTAAAACTTAAACTAATAAAGAACTATCTTTGAAATTCTATGAATGAAAAAGATTAAGTGGACTCTCAATTATATCAATTGAAAACAAGAAAGCTAGAAATATTAACTTGGAGGATTTGATTAATGAATTTGCTGAAAGAAAGGCAAGAAAAGTCAAGTTCTTATGTTGTCGTAAGTATTTCACAGTATCCTTTTTAAAGCTCAAATTTTGCATAATGTTTTGCCTTCTATGCTTCCATGCATACAAGTAGTATCATAATTCTTAAATATATGCTAAATAAATAATGAAAATAAAAGCAATATAAATGTATAATAAAAATTTTGTTAGGGGGCCCGTAAATACGTTTTGCCCCGGGGCCCGTAACACTCTTGCTCCGCGACTGCGCGTAATGCAAATAGTTTTAAATGTATTGTTTAAAACATCGGATGCGATATTTAGAATAGTATATTTTTTCTTTTTAAATTATAAACTGGAAACAAGAATTTTCCGTAAAAAGTTAAAAAAAAATTTTTTTTAATTGGATTTCATAAAATTTAATAGGGTATTATTCATATCATTCATTGATTTCGCAAATAAATATTTCGACTTTGACATATATATATATATATATATATATATAATGTGTACACGAGATAGGTGTACGCATGGCGTGAATGAACTCTGAAGCTATTCTTTTTTCATACTTTTGCATCTTTCACAACAAATTTTGAAAGTTACTGCATTAGTTACCGTACACAATGTGGAAAGTGTACACTGTGTACACGAGCTAAGTGTACGCACGGTGTGAATGAACTCTGAAGCTATTCTTTTTTCATTACACTTTTGTGGTGCGTTTTATTTCCCACTAACTGTGTACACGAGATAAGTGTACGTATGGTTTGAATGAACTGCGTAGTGTAATGCAATAAAGATGTGATTGTAAACTCGATTAAGTGTTAGTTTAGTGTTTTGAAAACAAAGTGAGTGTATTTATATATTTAACATAATAGGGTGTATATATATATATATATTATATATATATATTTCGACTGTGCTGCTATATTGATGACTTTACGTTTTGTATTTCTTATTTTTATTTTGTGCGGAGAAGGTGAAGTGTATGTATTTATTTATTTAACATAATGTGTGTGTGTGTGTGTGTGTGTGTGTGTGTGTTTTTTGAAAAACCTTTAAGTTGATTTCTGATAATTATCATTTTAACAGTGATTTAAAATCAATAACTGAGACGTTAACACAAATAAACAGCAAAGTTAACAAAAATATTTTATTTATATATATATATATATATATATATATATATATATATATATATATATATACAGGGACAGTCGCTTACAGAGCGAAGTGTATCTTTGAGAAAGTTGACATACATTCCTTTCTCGCCAGTTTGCGATTTTAAAAAAGCCTCGGGCTAAATATCGTTGGACCCTTTGCTTACCTGCCCCCACTCGCTGTCGTCTCAACACAATGTGGAAATAAATGTTATTGAATGAGAATAATTATTTAATATAATTATATATGTGTGTGTGTGTTTGTATATAGATTTCAGAATATGTTAATGGAACGATTTCTTTTGCTAAGCCAATTGTTTAGTGAATTTTTTAATGTTAATATTGTTTTAATAATTAATTCACTTTAAGGAAAAGGTCCGTTTATATATATATATATATATATATATATATATATATTATATATATATATATATAAAGAATGACAAAATTAAAGTGTACATTGTAAGACTTTAGTGAAGAAAAATTGAATACAAAGTGAATGTGCTTATTTCCAATTTATTTATTATTTAATATAATTGTATGTGTGTGTGTGTGTGTGTGTGTGTGTGTGTGTGTATAAGGAATGACAAAATTAAATAGACTGTGTACATTCGAAGGTTTCAATGAAAGAAAACTGAATATTATTCTTAGAGATTAATGGATTTCTTTTGCTAAGCCCATTGTAGTGAATTCTTATATTGTTAATGTTGGTGATTAATTCTCTTAAAGGAGAAAGTCCGTTTATATATAAGGTAAGGAAAAAGTTGTTCAAATACAATTGTGTGTTTGTTTGTGTGTGTTTCGCCTGTATTGATGTTTATACATTTTTATTTTTATTTTTTAATCATTCCGTCGTATGTATAGGAGTGTGTATTTAAATTCTATTTATTTTCAAAACAGAATAGTGTTTTATTTATTTCAGTTTAAATGTATTTCTTTTATTAATATTGTTTTTAATTCTCTTTAAAGAGAAAGTTCACTTGCTTTGGTAACGAATTAAAATAAATGGTGGTATCTAGCAACTCACCCTAATAATGTATACCTGAACAATTAAAATAAAAAATGGTATCTGGCAACTCGACCTTCCTCTATATAAGACCCGCTTGGTTTCGGGAGCCTCATAAAGATGCGAACTTCGGTGGAGTAAAGAACTATCCTTCCTCCTTAGGTTAAGACTTAGGTTTCCCTTTGGGGGAGTAAGGACATCCCAACTTCTTCTCCCCAAAGACCTCCTCCGTCTCCCCTTTCTCTCCCCCTCTTAGGTTAAGGCAACCCCTTTGGGGGGAGGTCATCCTCCCTTCTCCCCCCGAAGACCCCTCCCCTCAACCTCCCCTCTCCCACTTGGCTCCTTCTAAGCCAACTGGCTGATTAGGGGCCTATAAGAGGACGGCGGGTCGGCTGATTGCTGAAGTGTTAATATGCACTTGGCTCCTGCCAGGTGAACACCTCTCTTCCTTTCTCTCCTTCTCCTGTCTTTCTCTTGGGGGATAACGCCGCCTCCAAGTTTCATGACCCCTTGTTGCATCTGCAGCCTTCCCCCACCCACCTTCACTGCATACCCCCCCTTTGCAACATTGATCATTATCTCTTGCAACATTCTTGCACTCGTCCATTTTTAGGCTATACTACTATGCTAGATAAGAATTTGCAATGGAGTGATCATGTAAATTATATCGCGAAAAAGATTTCAAGGAGCGTTGCTATAATGTTCAAACTTAGAAATGTAGTCCCTAAACAAGTTTTATTGACTCTTTATCATACTCTTGTTCTTCCTTATATAACATACTGCACCCTTGTTTGGGGAAACTTCGCTAACAACGCATTAAATGGTATCTTTGTCATCCAAAAACGAGCAATAAGATGCTGATTTCTTTGATCACTCTAGTGCATTATTTAAAGAGCTAAACCTACTAAAGCTCAACAATATAACCAAACTGGCACAGTTTCTTTTTATTTACGAGTGTAAGAACAAAAACATTAATTTGCAATGGATAAATAGATATTTTGTAACTCATCAAGAAGGCCACTCGTATCAGACCAGAAATAGATCAAAGCTTGTTATACCTCAATTTAGATTGTCTTCATCTCAAAAACTACCCATTTTCATTGGATTGAAACTATGGAATGACTCGCATGCCGATATAAAAAAATATTGTGAATGTAAATTTGTTTAAAACCAAGTTGAAATCCCGATTAATAATGGCATACTAACAAAAATCTAGGATTAATGTCCACTAATATTATTTAATATTATCCATTAATATTGTTTAATATTGTAATACATGTTTTAACTATTAATAATACTTATTTACTTATTTATTTATTTATTACTGTATTATTAATTTATAACAACTAGTCCCTTATTTTTAATAAGAGCACAGTAAAGCCTAAAGCTTAAGGGCCAAATTAAATTAAATAAATAGTCGAGCTTCACAATTATTCATGTCATTGTAAATTGAAAAATTTATTTATTTTATTATTATTAATAAAGTTTATTCTAGCTATCTATCTCTCTCTCTATATATATAGCGGGTATTGATTGATGCAGGGGAAAATGCAATTTAATAATGAACAGGAACACCAAAGGAAAAAATGAACATTCTTCAAACTTTATTTGATGCCGACGTTTCAGAATGTACTCATTCCATCTTCAGGGCTAAAACAATAAAAGACTAATTTTAAATATAAAATACGTTGGATTAATGACCAGTTTAGAATAACAATAAAATTATAAAAAGGTAACTAAGAAAAAGTGAAGTGTAAAAACATAAAAACAATAAGAAAAGGTAAAATAGGTGAATAAACACCTTAATTGAAACGCAACAGATCTACCGATGATTCGTCAGAATTGAGGTCTGGTTTTAATTTATAAATAAAAATTACTATAATTTTAAGCTTAAGTACGGTAAGTCAGCGTTCCCAACAGCAAATATGGCGAAATTACACTGTGAAATTGGGTGGTTACTGGGAACCTTCAGTTTTAATATTAAAAACAAACTTTTAAAATTGCTCAGAAAATTTTACCCGCAACTTTGTATTAAAATCCTATTCACTCCAGTATACGAGTATAATTTACCAGTGTACGAGTATAGGTAAAACCAAAAGACACCTAAAATCCCATATTTCCGAACGCCTCAATAAATCTGTCCGTACAAATTTACCCCTTTTGGCAAATCACTTAACTCTTACATACGCAGCCATTCACGTAAAATTAACCACCCAATTTAACAGTTTAATTTCACCATAGTCGCCGTTGGGAACTCTGACCTCAAGCTTAAAATTATGGAGTCGTTATTTATTTATAAATTAAAACCAGACCTCAATTCTAACGAATCATCGGTAGATCTGTTGGGTTTCATTTAAGGTATTTATTTACCTATTTTATCTTGACTTTTTGTTTTTATGCTTTTACACTTCATTTTTTCTTAGCGAACTTTTTATAATTTTAATTTTTTTATTTTAAATTGGTCATTAATCCAACTTATTTTGTATTTAAAATTAGTATTTTCTTTAGCCCTGAAGATGGATTAAGTACATTCCGAAACGTCAATATCAATTAAAGTGTAAAGAATGTTCATTTTTTCTTTGGTGTTGCTGTTCAATCATTATTTTGGATAATCTCTAGGAGCGCTCCATTTTTCAATATTAAACATACACTCATAAAACATATATCATTTGAAAGCTCACATTTTTTCTGAGTCTAAAAATGTAGTAATCCAAAAGTATCAATAGCAAATAAAAAGTAACTAGATTTAATTAATTGTTTGACGCGTGACGTCATTAACTACATTATAAAGGTTGGCTAAGTTATAAATCTTCAGTCTGTGTTGTCAGATGGTATTTTTGGTAATTGTTACGCTAATTTAACCTAACATGAATATGTTATTACATTATCATTTGTATAATTTAGGTCTCGGGGGTACGGGGCGGAGCCCCCGTAAAGATCACGCATCACAAATTGATCGGTATAGGGTTTTATATTTAAACCTAGTTACTTTTTATTTGCTATTGATACTTTTGGATTACTACATTTTTAGACTCAGAAAAATGTGAGCTTTCAAATGGTATATGTTTATGAGTGTATGTTTAATATTGAAAAATGGAGCGCTCCTAGAGATTTACCATTATATATATATATATATATATATATATATTAGCAGGGCGTAACTAGCTTTCAAAAGTTGGGGGGGGGGGGGACAACCATAATAATGAAAAATCCTGCGATGAATTTCTGTGCTGCTATCTGTAGGTAATGTCTTAAATTTGGTTTTCCAAGGCATATTTTTTCGATAGAATAGAACAGTGATATCTGAATACAAGTTCTTGCGAGTCTCGATAAAGCTCTGATCTGTCAGTATTATAATGAGTTTGCTTCCAAAATGACGCTCTTAAAATACTATGATTTAGAGAATGATCTATATTTATGATTATGATAGTAATAGGAAAATCAAAGAAGCATTTTCACAAGTACCTTGTGTATATCGAGTATATACTTAACATTAAAAGAAAACAATATATGTAATAATTAAAGTAAAAAGTAACTAGATGTCTCATTAAAGTATCTATCACTGCAGTATTACTACTGAATCAATAATACTTTCCAGCATACTAATAGGCCTAATAGGGTCTCTGCCGACTCGCTGATGAACTGATTCAAAAGTTGGGGGTGGGGGGACAAAACCTAGCGAGAATGATAAATGCTTCTGAGTCTGAACTCGTGCGTGCCGTGCCACGAGATTAGGATAATTAATCCCATTAATTGGAATCGCAAAGGCAGAATAGCTGAACAGCAAAATAAATGGAATCTATAAACAGGAAACAATCTCGTTTACAAATAATAAAATACTACATAAATTTGTCAGAAAATAGTTGGGGTTAAAATTGTTTTTTCTTTAAAAAAAAAAAAAATAGAAAATGTAATGAATTTTTTGAGGAACTATTGTGATTTTAATTTTTAAGGATTTGGAACTCGGTTTAAAGTATTAAAATGCAAGACGAATTATATATATATATATATATATAATATATATATATATATATATAAACACCAAACAGCAACACTGACTGTCTCTACGCGGCTGTCTGTTTAAGAAGGAATGTTAAAAGATGAAAGGCAATTTAAAGACGAGTGAACATTTCAAAGTAAAGCAAAGAAAAGAGGTTGAAAGGAAGGAAACAGATTTAAAGATAAGTGTAAATTTTATAATAAAGAGGAGGAAATCCGAGTGGAAATTCTACAATACTTTTATGCGCTAACAAATGCTTCTAACGGTGTTTAACGCAAGATAAGCATCTACTCTCTTTTTAAAGGTCTTGACTGAATTGCTTTGAACTCCACTGGCTGGCAATCCACTCCACAAATTAACTGTACGATTGAAGAAAAAATGTTTAGCTTTATTAGAATTAAAATGTTTACCCACTAATTTAAGACCATTACCGCGAGTTCCATCTGCTTCTCTGAAGGTGAAATATTTTTCGGCGTCGAGATTATCAAAACCTTTTATCATTTTAAACACCTGCATTAAATCTCCTCGAATACACCTTTTTACGAGCGAGAATGAATTTAACGTTTCTAAACGGGCAACGTATGATGTTTCTTAGGCTAAGAATCATCTTCGTAGCCCGTCGCTGCACTCTCTCCATTCTATCTATGTCCCGTCCTCAGGTTTGTACCAAGGTAGGGGCGAGCGGTGGTGCGGCCGCCCAGGGCGCCGAGACGCGTGGGAGGGCGCGAAATTGTTGGTCTAAATTACTTATGTATTTCTATCATAATCAATTTGTATATGTTCCGAATTTAATAGGGTGGGGCGCGCATAAGGAATGTTTTGCGCAGGGCGGCATCACGGTTGGTACGGGCCTGCCTGTCTTAAATATGGGAACCAGAATTGAACGCAGTATTCCATGTGTGGGCGTACTAAAGAATTCTATAATATTGGCATTGTTTTCTCCGACTTAAATTCAAATGATCTACCAATAAATCGTAATAATTTATTTACTTTTTTAATCGCTTCGATACATTGCTTACTCGGTTTAAGAATGTCGGCACAGTAATACCTAAATCTGTCTCTCTCTCCCGTAACACTCGTTAGTGTCTTGGCGCGAATAAAATACTTTTCGTTAACACTGTTTCTACCGATATGCAACGTTTTATATTTATTTATATTAAAGTTCATTTGCCAAATGAGTAACTTATTTAATGTCTTCTTGAATTTGCAAATGTTCTGCCGCTGATTTTGTTCGTCCCTCCAGTTTGGTATCATCCGCAGATACTGAAATTATACTTTTAATTCCGATGTCGATGTCATTGATATAAATAATAAAAAGAACTGATCCCGGAGGCTAATTACACTTTTCCAGTTAAACGCTTTGCCATTAATGACGCTCTTTGTCTATAATTGTCGAGGAAATTAGTAAGACATGAACGATTACGTCGAAAGCCGTGTTGAAAATCTTTAATTAATTTATTAATTTCTAAATGATTAACTATTTTGTTCCGAACGATCGTCCCCATAAGCTTACCAACTACTGAAGTCAGACTAATGGAACGATAATTTCCGGGAACTGATTTGTCCCCTTTTTTAAATATTTTCATAATATTTGGCAAGTTTCCAATCGAACAGAACTTCTCCAGACTATAAAGATTATGGGTCTTTTCCATTTTATGGGAACCACCATTTTTTTTAAATAAATATATTGTTCTGAAGCATTTTTTTATGCTGATTCCAAATATATTATTCTTTTGCAGGAGAAATACAAAATAAGAAAGTTATAGTCATTAATTTTTTATTATTTATTCGATATTTCTTTATTTTCTCATATTGCATAGTTTAAGTTAGGTTAGGTTAATTGTTTAAAACTTAATTACCTCTCTAAAGTAATTGTTATAATCCACGATTGTTCCATGGGAGATGCCGAATTCCTTTTCGCAAAATTTGATCGTTGTATACTCTTGAGACCAACAATACATTAATGAAATTATAGTTTCACACTATTAGAAATAGGCTATTAGGCCCTAACTGAGCTTACGATGACGTTATCGTACAAATGACGTCATCGTGGCATGGCATATATAAATAATAAAAGTTTATTGACTATAACTTTCTTATTTTTTATTTCTCCTGAAAAAGAATAATATATTTGGAATCAGCATAAAAAATGCTGTAAAACCTTGTATTTATTTTTAAAAAATGGTGGTTCCCATAAAATGGAAAAGATCCAAGATTATTATTATTATTATTATTATTATTATTATTAAATAAATAAATAAATAAGAGGAGAGGCTATTACGCAATTCATTTCTTTAAGTACCATACGGTAGAGCTTATCTGGACTTGGAGTTGGTGCTGGTTAAGTATGCGGTCTACCATCTGAGTTTTGACAGAATATAAACTAACGAAAATATCACGACTTAACCTAACCAATTATCAAGGGCGTACAGTTGATCTATTATTAATTATAACATTGTTTGTTTCTGGAATAGTATTTACTATTTACTAATAGATCAACAAACAATGTTATAATTAATAATAGATCAACTGTACGCCCTTGATAATTGGTTAGGTTAAGTCGTGATATTTTCGTTAGTTTATATTCTGTCAAAACTCAGATGGTAGACCGCATACTTAACCAGCACCCTTGGAGTTTTATTAGGATTAATTTTCCCTATGGCCGAGAGTACTTCACTTTCACTAACGGTGAAATCGCGAAGCTTTAAATGATTTTATCAGTGAGCATCATTACGGGAGCGGGAATGTTGTTCATATTTTCGTTAGTAAAGACGGAAGAGAAAAATTTATTTAAAACCTTTAAAATCTTTCGTAAGCGATCGTAAATTTGTTCGTTGTTTTCGCCAATGAGTGACCAATAGTCTGCGAAGCTACATTTTTATTCCTAACAAAATTATAGAATTTCTTCGGATTCGATTTAATTTGGTTCACTATATACAGCTCATAGTTGCGCTTACTTTTTCTAATAAGTTTTTTTACTTCGTTTTCTCAATAGCTCGTAAGCATTTTCATCGGACAAATTATTTTTCTTTAAATTTAAAATACCAGTTTCTTTTTAACGTTAAGCTACTCTAATTTCAACATTCCACCATTTAGGTTTAATAGGCTTCGCCAATCTCTTTTAACGTAATGGGATATTACTCGATTCTAAACGTTTAAAATAATTAAAAAAATAAACCCATGGACCATTACTATTATCACGCGATAGAGCTTCATCCCAGTTATGGGTCGAAAGTTGTAGTTTCACGTTACGCAAATTTAACCCTTTTTAAAATTGAAAACGTATTTCAGACTTTCCGAATTATGACCATTAGTTTTAATTTGAAATGTTATTTGCCCATGATCACTGGTGGAGAAGTAGTCTCCTACAGAGATATTATTTTATCAATTAAGTCTAGGTCTGTACTTAAAACTAAATTTAGAATCTAGAATTCGATTCTAGAATATTCTAAATCTAGAATCTGGAAAATCTAGAATACCTTTAGTGGGTTCCTTGACCATTTGAAAAAGTGAACTTTCGAGCAAACTCCCGTACAATCGACGACCGGAATTAGACTGTAAAGGACCACCCCTAACCCCTGCAAGGTAAAAATATAATAAATAAATAAAAATATAATATATATATATAATAATAATAAAATGTTGGTATTCATTGCTACCAATTTGTAGGTAATTTAAGTAATGAGTCATATAGTAATAGATAGGGAGATAGAATTAAATATGTGACTGATTACACAGATTACAATACTCCATACACTTCAATATAATATTGCATATTATAACAAGTGCTGCGTTCACACTTAAAATTTATTTCTCTTTTTATATTAAATCCTACTGTTTTACACACACACACACACACACACACACACACAAGTTAACAGAAGTAAATGGAGACCACAATGATTGTCCTCAAGAACAAATGGCAAAGTTCATCAATGGAAAGCCAGAACATGTCACCTTTACATAATGCAAAAGGAAAAGCAACACTATTCAAAATATATTGATTCAATAAATTTATTATTATTTATCCACTTTTATTATCAAATCAAAAAACTGAAGTTGTCTATTTACTTTTGTCAACCCTCTGTATATAACGAAGCTACATATTACATTAAGGTACACTAATATTTTTTTAATTTTCTGGAGTCACTCTTTTGCTCCGTCAGTCGAAAAAGCCTATTTTTTTTACTCGTCACACGCTGAAATTACAGTCTGGAACGCTTCCAGATTATGAAAAAAGTTTGGACAGTGACTTATTTTTAAGATCAACCCTCGTTTACAGTAAACTCCCGACAAACCGAATTGATTGGGACTTAAGGTCATTCGGTTTTCTAAAAATGTCGGTATTCTTAGATTCCCTTTCACCTTCGCCGCTTTCGACTCCCCTGAATCACTTTTATTTTCTGTTGAATATTCAATGGTACCCTCTTCCTTTTCTTACGAGATCCTGCAGCAGACATTTTAGAGTTCATGGTCACTGAATTGTATGTAAAAATTCACAAATTTACTTAGAAAATTAAAAAAATTGAATGCATCATTAATTAGTTACGACGCGAATTTTTTTCCTTTTGGTTCGTTTCAAATGTTCAGTTTTGTCAATTTAGAACCAAATGCAGTTACGAGTATATTTGACTATATACGTTTTTCGCTATTTTAGTCATCGTTTTTTTCTAAAGTTTACTTGTAATTTCTCGTATAACTGGAACTAGAACGACACCAATGTTTACGAATAAATAGTCGAATGCACAAAAAAAAAAAATCGCAATCATTACAAAAGAACTTAATTCTTTACCCCTTTGCATACCATCTTATAACAGACATTTTGACCTGCTTTACATTTTCTCTGCGTTCTGTTATAAACGTAATGAAATTGAGATAAGAATTTCATGCCCGAAATGTCACAAAGTTCGTCGTAATATGTACAGTATATATCGTGTGATTTTTTTTAAGGGGCTGACACTTTAAAAGGTTTGTGTCGGATGTTTAAAAAAATCATCCGATATATATACGCCTGAACACGATGCGTTTGTAACGATTATGTGTATATTCACTATATACACATCATAGCAGTTAAAACAAAAGGATAATTTAAATTAAAGTAATAACTGTTCTTTGTCGAGCCATTTTGCGTAAGATTCATAACAAAAAAAATATTAGACCTATATAACAAACAAAATTAAGTAACTTTTTACCGGGAGCTACGTCACAACCAATGTCGTAATAACACCGGTTGCCGTTGATCAGCGAAGTTAAGCGATATTGGGTCTGAGTAGTAGTTGGATGGGAGACCGTCCTCTATGTCCAGATTATGTAACGACTCGTGATTCGGATCCCGGGTAAAGCCGCGGTTCCCCTCCGTTATATACCCTGCGAAGGAGGTTAAGCAACCCCATAATTACATTCTTACTCTTCGCGGACTATGAAAATTTTGTTTAATGCATGACATTGACAACTGTATACAGGGGCGTCATGCGACAAATATTCTGGGCGGGAGGCACTGTCAGAGAAATAATTTTTAGGCCTAATCATTTGTAAGAAATGAGTAATTCAGCGCTTTAACTACATTTTAAGGATAAGAGAATTCAAATAAATTAACCCTATATACAGTATACTGTTCACTTTTCTTATCTTTACTGAATATTATTTTGTACCTGTAGCGTCGTTCACATAAATTCCAGAAGGCAGAAGGCAGAAGGTAGAAATTTGGGTGGGGACGAGCCCACCCAACTTCTATGGGCATGACGCCTCCGACTGTATACATATATATATATATGGATTATGGAAAATAGATTAGGGAAAAAAAATCAAGTAAAATAATTGAAGTTTAAAATTTTAATTTTGGCATAGAAATTAAGCACGTAAGATGGTGGTAAATATTTGCTTATTATTCTCTTTATGAAATTTGTATATATTAATTTTTTGGAATGATTTTTGTTTTTATTTGTGCTTTTAAGAAACACAAAGCATCCAAACGAGCATCACTAAGTTTGTTACTGATCTTCATTACAAACAAACCACGCACAAAGAAGGCTCTATTAGCCTCAATAGAAGTACGTGGGATGAAGAGTGTATTTTCTTTGAGTTGTTGCTTAAGAAGAGAAAATTCTTTTTGCCAGACTTTTCCGCCATTTTTTTTTTTTTTTTTTTTTCCACTCACCGATTCCTTAATTGTCATTTCAAGGATATCGGAGAGGTTTTCTTTAAAATTAGTTGGGGAAGAGAAAGGAGATACTAGAACAACAATTGCTTTGCCGATCCCTATTTTCCTCTTCTTCTTTCTTTAATTTATCATCAGGAGCATAAAGGCGCTCTAGTAAATTTTTTATTGCTTTAAAAAGAACTGGACGAGCGAGTAATGAAAATATATTATCATCATCTGATTCATTCAAGGCTTCCGAGTTTTGAAAATATCTGAAAATAAACATGATAATGATGATGATAAGCTTTATTGACGGGATATAAATCCCACAACACGAATAACGGATCGCTTCTACAACATATTAAAACTTCAGCCCAATCCTATAATTATTTCGAGAACCGCGAAATGCCCCCCACCCCCTTAAAACGTTCTAAAAACATTTAAAAACATTTTAAAATGTGAGGAGAATTTAGTGTTGTAATATTATACAGCGAAAAGGTTCCCATCAAATTTATTATTTATGACTTTTTTTTCCAATTTCCATAATTTCCAGTCTTTTCCACAAATTTTAAATTTTACTTAACGGGAAACGAAAATTTTTATTTTCCAGGTTAATGAACACTAAGGATATTCAGGATTTTATTTGTATGCAGGAACGAGGGGCCAAGAGTGAATCCCCGCAAAAATGACTCCCTGGAAGAGAGCCAAATTTAAGGTCCAAGGTTTTCCGAGATGCCTGGACACTGCGTTTGAAAGATTGGAGGTCATAGACAGGAGGAAAGATGGATTAAGGAAGATTGTTCCAGAGTTGACCGGTTGAGTAGATGAAAGCTTGAAAATACCGATTAACCCTCGCGTTAGAGAGTTGGACAGAAAAGGAATGTTAATGTGTCGAAAGTTTGGTACTGCATGCTCTCCTTAAAGGAGGAGGCATGCAGTTAGAGAGTTCAGAAGAGCACTGTACGTTATAATAGCGATAGTAAAAAGAGAGAGATTTAAGACAGCAAGTAAGAGGCTGGGAATTGATGAGACAAAAAGCCTTTGATTTCACCCGGTTAAATAGAGCTGTGTAGGTTGAACCACCCCACACGGGAGAACTGTACTCCAGACAGCGGCGGACAAGACTCCTGTAAAGAGAAAGCAACTGAATTGGGGTGAAGAAAGTGCGGAGGCGGTGCAGCACACCTAACTTCTAAGAAGTTGTTTTAGAAAGAGAGTATATGTGATCTTTCCGAGAGAAGGAAACGCCAAGAATGTTAAGAAAAGGGAAAGATTTAGTTGTGTATTGTTGAAGGCAAGGGGATATTCGTGTGGAAGATTGTGACGAGTAGACAGATGGAGGAACTGAATTTTTGAAGCATTGAATGCCACAAGGTTTCCTCTGCCCCAATCAGAGATAGCAGAAAGATCAGAGGTCAGGTGCATCATAGCCGTCCCACGTGAAGCATGGAGTGACTGTTGAGAGAGACACTTTGTGAAGCGGGTGGAGAAGTGAATAGTGGAATTATCGGTATAGGAGTGAATAAGAGAGGAAGTGCGACTTAATAGATCATTGATAAATAAAAGGAAAAGAGTGGGTGACAGAACACCCCTGAGGAACACAACTATTAGTAGTTTTAGGAAATTGGGGAAATTAAAAATTTGTGCTAGAGTCTATCGAAAGCTTTTGATATGTCTAGCGTAATAGCAAGGGTTTCACCAAAATCCCTAAAAGAGAATGACCAAGAGTCACTGAAATAGGCAAGATCCCCAGTAGAGCGTTACTTGCGGAACCCATACTGACGATCTGAAAGAAGGTTGTGAGAAGAAAGGTGTTTAAGAATCTCCCTTTTAAAGATAGATGAAAAAAACTTCAGAAAGGCAAGGACTCAAAAAATTGGACGATAGTTGGAGGGTTGAGAGTGGTCACCCTTCCTTGGAACAGGTTGAATGAAAGCAGGAAGGAAAAGTACCAGACGAAAGACAAAGACGAAAGAGTTTTTGCCTCGGCAGGGTTTCAGCAAAGCAGCACAGTTCTTGAACTGAGATTATCCCCCAAACGTTCACCAGGGATGTCAGTGAAATGGGAGGAAAATCGAAGGTGGTAGTAAACATTGAAATTTCCTAAAATAGAGATTTCAGCAAAGGGAGAATGGGATAGAAGAACGTATTCCACTTTCGAAGTCAAAGAGTTTTGGATAGTCAATAGAATTAGGAGAAAGGTAGACAGCGTAGATGTATTTACAGTAGTTTGAGATTGGCATGTAAGCCGTAGCCAGAGGGTGTACAGTAGAATTCGGGGAATTCAAGTTCGGGAATACGAGAGTAAGTTAGGTCGTTGCGTACATGTGCGCAAGAAGGAGAGATCGTGTAGAATGTAGATACTATATTGGTGTCTACAATCTCCTCCTTGGTTTGGAGATTATGAATTATTCATTCAGGGACTATGTTTCATTTTTTTCCAAAGACCGACTAATCAGAGGAAGGAAAATAGCTTTTCACCTCCTTTCTGATACTATTTTGCTAGATTATACCCGTGATGTAGTCGAAACCACCATTGCCGAGGCCTAAACACCCGAGACCGAGACCCTATGCAATTTTGTAATATATTCACTATTGTGTAATGCCTAATTCCTGAGCTCTGTATTTCCCATTCAGGAATAAAGATTCTAAAGAGGTTATCAAGTGACAATTGCAAAATTTACTCATAATTTATTCACAGATTCATAGTTTGTGACATTTTTCAGCAGTTAACTGCCTTCTTAAAACAAGATAAGTGTTCGTTGCACTTGAGGAACTTCAACATACTTAGCAGTGATGTAGTCGAGACCACCATGGCCGAGATTGAGACCGAGTTCTACATCCTTTTTGTTATACTGTTCATATTTTTTTTCTTTTCTTTTCTTATCCTCTTTTTACTTGCATGTCTGTAGTTTGCATGGTATGACAGTGTTTGAGTTAAGACTGTGTTTGCATGGTTTGTAAGCATTCTTATTTTACTTCTTTTCATCTTTCACTCCTTTCCTATTCTCTTCGACTATTTTTCCGACTTGTCGGCAGTGGCTGACAGATGATGACGAGTCTTTCTCGCTCTTTTTCTGAATGAATGTTAGTAACCCACGAATGATAGATTTTGCTACTTACTTAACCCCTTATTCTCTTCGTTTAACCCCCTACTCTCTTCTTTCTCTCGGGCTAACCTTAAAGTGGATCTTGGGGTCTTTGTTAGCCTTAGCTTCTGTAGATCTGTAGATCCTGGAATATACAGAGGGTTGACAAAAGTAAATAGACACTTTCGGGTTTTCCATAGTTTTTTATTTGATAGTAAACGTCAATAAATGCTAACAAATTTATTGAATCAATATATTTGGAATCGTGTTGTTTTCCCCTTTGCATTATGTAAAGCTGACACGCGTTCTAGCATTCCACTGATGAGTTTTGACATTTGTATACCGCCCATAAGGAGAAAAATAATCCGGTATTTAACAGTATATACACCGGCAGTGTTGGGAGTAACGGCGTTACTTTTTTAGTAGCTGTAGCGGTAACGCCGTTACTTTAGAGTTGTAACGAAAATGGTAACAACACTACTTTTTAGAGCAATTTCAATCGTTACTCGCTACTCGTTACTTTCAAACTGATCAAATATTTGGCTAGTATCATTTATTAGCTGTTAATTAGCTGTTAGCTCCTCCAAACAAGGAAAACTATCAGATGCCATTTTTGAAAAACTAGTGTTCCTGAAATCGAACAACACACTCCTAAAAAATCTGCAAGATTAGTTTTTTTGGACAGGCCATTTTTTGATTTGAGTTTATATAGTACAGGGTGGGCCGTAAGTTTCCATACATAGGAAAAATTAAACGTTTGTTTTTATGTTTCAGATACTCTAAGAATATGCGTTTGACGTAAGATCTTGTTTACTGATGAAGCAAATTTTTACGTCAATGGAGAGGTTAATCGGCAAAACATACGTTATTGGAGTAATGCTAACCCTAACTGGCTGAGTCCGACGAAGATGCAAGGTGCCGGTAAAGTGATGGTGTGGGCCGGGATATGGGGTGACAGAATTATTGGACCAATTTTTGTCAGTGGAAATCTTAATGCCGAAAGGTATCTTAACATGTTGCAAGAAGAGATTTTCCCATCCCTGCTAAACGAGGAAGGTAACTTCCCAGTTTACTTCCAGCAAGATGGAGCTCCACCTCATTATGGTCTTCACGTGCGTCGGTATTTGGATCAGCAGCAGTTTCCGGATGCTTGGATTGGTCGGCGTGGTCCTGTGGAGTGGCCTCCCAGATCCCCAGATCTCACCCCCCTTGATTTCTATCTTTGGGGGCACTTGAAGGCCATGGTGTATCAGGAAAAGATACGAGACATAAATCATCTAAAGGAACGTATCACCAACGCCATTACAAGCATAACGTCAACTGTGCTAATGCGTGTTCATCAACAGTGGGGAACACGTATTGAAATGTGTTTTCAAAACAATGGCAACCATGTAGAGCATATTATATAAATAAAAATGGTTGTCCATAAAAAAATGTTTATTTTTCCTATGTATGGAAACTTACGGCCCACCCTGTATATATTTTTTTTATCATATAGAGCAGTGGTTCCCAACCTTTTCACCACAAAGGACCCCTTTTATTTTTATTTTTTTTCCCACGGACCCCATGTTTTTGAAAGATTCCGTATACCAAACAAACTGTTTTTATTAACTAATAATTAACTCGTTTTCTCATTTTTCACTATCAAATAAAGGACATATAAGTGAGTATGCAATTAAAATACAGCCTATTAAAAAAAAGTATTAATAATTCCAGCCAAGAGCAAGGAAACTTGAAATTTTAGCCTAAGCGCCCTTATCGTGGGTAAATGTACGATTTCCATTGGAACCTCTCGAAATATTGAAAGCTCACGGACCCCCAGTACTACCTTCGCGGACCCCAGGTTGGGAACCATTGATATAGAGTATAATTTGATATTATTAAAGCTTTTTTACTCTAGTCTTTTCTTAAAAGTAGCGGTAACGGTAACGCGTTACTTTTTCATAGAAGTAACTAAAGCGGTAACGATGTTACTTTTTTATCAATGTAATGGTAGCAGTAACGCCGTTACTTATAGAAAGTAACGTGCCCAACTCTGTACACCGGTTGTATTTTTGAACATGATACCGATATAGTGCCGTAATAAACTTCGTAACAGAATTAATGCTTTATCAGAGTTTTATACGTACACTATAGATTAAATCCTTGTTTTCACCTTTAATGCTTATGGAAGGGCCGCAAGATCCGTAAACGTTTAGAAAAATCAACCGTGATTGGCTAGTATCAACCAATCATGGCTCTTCCCGTTTTTTCCTTGTTCTTTGTATAAAATTTGCGAGTTATTTCAAAGTTTGCGGATTAACTTATTCCCTTTCCACATCTACAAAATTTTATACCCTTTTGTTAAAAAAGCCATTCGTTCAATACATTTGGAAAAGAGCTTTAGTGGGTCAGATTTTTGAAGCTACATTTAAAATCTAAGTGTTTTGTAAGTTTTTAAGAAATGTTAAGCTTTCGCTACAGTGAGTTAAAAATTCCTGTTCATAACCTTTTGTTTAAAGTTATTCACAATATGCTTATTTCAAGTTTCACAGTTTCACAACGTATTCACCATATATCGTTTCGATAAATTGTGAAGTTTAATATTATATATACACTCCGTAACTCAAACCGTTTGTGCGAAAAGACACGTTTGTCAGGAATGAGATGAAGCGTGATTGATTGATACGTGGCCAATCACGATTGGTTTTCAGATATTTACAATCTTTATGGCTCTGGCATGATCATGAGATAAAAACAGAGAAGTGGAAACACTCGTTTGATCTGCGCTGTTTGGTTTTAATAGTCGAGCCACAGTGGGTCATATTTATGGCACAGTGTCCAGGGTTGCCAAATGAAAATTTGATTTTAGAGCTAGATTTTCCAAGAAAAGGTGCTAAAAAAGAGCTAAAATATAAAAAAAGAATATTTTGATTTACTCATTTTATTTAAAAAGAGGAGCCGGCAATTAACTGATCTAAAGTGATATCTTCCTCATTCCAAGAATCTTCTATAGAAATTTCCCCAGTATTTTCACTTTGATCATCTTTTTTTTCATTATATGTTGCCATTGTTGCTATTAATTTTAATGCTGATGAAGGCAGATGATAATCTTTACAACATTTATTATTACGCCTGAGGCCATACTTTACTGATAGAATAGCTTTCAGCATGGGGAGTTGCATTTTATTTCTCAATTTTGTTTTTACTAAATTCATGCTACTAAATACTCTTTCAACCTCGGCATTAGAATTTGGTAATATTAATAAATTTATTGCACACTCAGAAATCTCTTTGAATGGATTAGCTCCAGAAGCATCTTTAAAATCATTTACCTCTGCCCAGAACTGTTCAGTATTGTTTACATTTGTCCACTTATGCAAATGTATACTGTTATATTGATACTCAACAGCAGCAATTTCTTTTTTTTATATATGTATTAGTTCTAAGATGGAAGTAATGGGTTCTTTTACGTGTTTACATGTTTGAAATCGCTAAAATGCGCATGCTGGAAAGGAGCTAGCTCAATTTTTGAAAGAGCTATATTTGGAGCTAAGAGCTAGATTCGGAATATTGGTGCTAACTACCACAAAAAGGAGCTAAATCTAGCAAGAAAAGAGCTAAATTGGCAACCCTAAGTCAGTCTCGCAGCGTTTGTAACCCATCATACAGTTTTGAAAAAAGTTCGCCGAGAAACACGAAACTTCTAAAAAAGAAAAGATAGTGTTACCAGTTAGTAATTTTTTTTATACATTTTAGGAATTTTATATTGCAGACGAATATTTTTCCTTAATTGTACGATTTGTACCTCCGTATAATGATGGGTTTTGTTTCATACATACTGTATATAGTGTACCTGTTACATAGACGGGGTTTTATTTTTTGAGAAATTATTAATTACGTTATTTAATATTCTCCAATATCGGTTTTGGGTTTTCTTTTCTTTAAAAACAATTATTTTTTTACGTCCATTTCTTTGTTGGTTTTTATTACAAATTAATTAATGAAATTGATTGAGGATTTACGATTTTTATAATTGTTAGCGAAATAAGTAGAATTTAATTGAAACTATGTCCAAATTATTAATACTCAGAGGTGTAATACATATATATATATATATATATATATATATATATATATATATATGCTGTAAAAACCCGAAATCAGTCAAAACTAGAAGCCATGAAGGTCGTTCCCTAAAACTAGTATTACCTAGTCAAAACTAATTTCAATACACTTACTGAATTCAATGTCCGGTTAGGTCAACTGTACGCCCTTGACGAATAGTTAGGTTAAGGCGTCATATTTTCTAGTTTTAACGAAAATATCACGACTTAACCTAACCACTCGTCAAGGGCGTACAGTTGACCTAACAGGGCATTCTGCTGACCTTAGCGGGTATTCAATTAACCTAACAGGGCATTCAATTCAGGAAGTTGTTGAAACCAGTTTTGACTGAAATTTGTAGTTAAAAGTAGGTTTAGTAACATGTGAGCCGTATATTTCGGGTTCTCCTCGACAGCCTTAGGTAGAACTAGTTTTGAACAGGTCATACTAGTTTTAGCGAACGACTGTCGTGGTTTCTAGTTTTGACGGATTTCGGGTTTTTACTGTAATATATATATATATATATACACACACACACACACACAGTATATATATATATATATATATATATATATATATATATATATATATATATATATATATATATGGCTGAAGAACGTGATGCTTGGTACCAACAAGATGGGGTACCACTCATAAAGCCACAGAAATGTAAGAATTCACTTAGAACTTCTTTGGCGATAGAGGAATGAGCAAGGTACTATGGCCGTCCCGATCACCAGACATGACTTCACCAGATTAGTTTCTATAGGGATACATCAAGGAACAAGCTTATACTCGTACCAACACTGGTAAATACCTGGATATCTTTAAAAGAAACATAAGCGCCTGCATCGACGACATGAAGCTGGCTATTCTGCAGCGTGTTTTACAAACATGCGCAAACATGTATATACTATATGCGCTCCAGGAAGATGCTGGTAGTCATCAATTGTTGTTGGGTACAATGTTCCCTCTAATTTTTTTTAGTCCGTGTGCGCAAGAAATTTTCGTTGTGCATACATTTAGATTCATGGTGAAAAATTGTGCAAACTTTTGTGAGCGCTATTATCTTCAAAATGAAATATATATAAATATTAAATACTTAATTAATATTATTTCCATAAGATGATAGGTTGGTCATTACGGTACTATTAAATGGATATTTAAAAACTGTTTACAATATTATATATTCTTAAAAAATAAAACATTTTATCCATTCTAAAAATATGAATAAAATAAAAAAGTGAAATAAAATTCAACAAAATTTATGCAAAAATAAGAAAGAGAAGGTTTATATTTAATGCGTTAATGTATAAAAGATAAAAAAATGCAAAACATAGAGTAAAAATAATCCGTATTGCGTAATTGCGCGGACGTCGGCGAAGTCGGGCGGAAGGGGTAAATACTGAAAAGAGCGACTATAGAGTATGTTGATGCAAATGGTCAGACCTTGTGTGACGGTATATTTTTGAAATTACTTCATTTACTGTCGTGACTCATGATACGTTTGAGCCTGTGCGCATTTTATTTTGCTGTGTGCGCGGGTTTCACAACGCGTGTGCGCGCGCACACGCGCACACCTTAGAGGGAACATTGGTTGGGTACCGTGTTCTTTTTCAATCCCCGTTACCATTATATCATAAAAATTTCTGGGAACTAAAAAACGTCATTCATTTTTTAATTTTTTGTTAACGTAAAGTTGCGTAACTTTTCAGACGATATATATATATATATATATATATATATATATATATATCAGTCGGAAATATATATTCCATATTTCATTTTGTTCGGAAGAAAAAAAACAAAAACAAATAATTAAAACAGATAGATATTATTACTAGAATAAAAATGTCATTTGAAAGGATGATCTAATTTGATTATTCGGTAAAAAACGATAATTATAATATGATAATATTTTAAACCAATACAGATTTTATTCAACCCCAAAAATTTGGTTTTAATTGGTTTTAGAAGGTTGAAACAAAGGCTTAAACCAAAAGGTCAGTGAATATTTAATTCTTTCTATTAATATTTACATATGAATATAACCCTTGGTAAATATAAAGGTACTTTTGCATTATCCTCCCAACACTAATTTTTTTTATAACGGCTAACGCCTGCGGCGGGCTGTTTTTACCGTAACCTAACCTAACCTAACCTAATACCAACACTAATATTTTTTATAATAGAAGGAAAATAAAGTACCATAACCAAAACCAAACCAACATTATATAAAAAAATTAGTGTTGGGAGGATAATGCAAAAGAACCAAATAAATATCATATTTATGGGTATTTTTTGTGGAACTTTTACGCGACAATTCATAAAGACAAAAAAGGAATTTACAAAAAAAATATTTTCAGCTCCGTGCTGGATCAGTCGGTAAAACAGTTTCCTTATAAGCAAAATTAGGATACTGATCGAGGTTCGAAGTTCGACTCTTGATCGTACGATGAATAATAATTCAGGAGTTAGTTCAATGGGCCGCATTAGTTGGTCTGAGTTGAGATTTTATCCATTCCATTAATAATCAGGAGGGCCAAAAAATGGCACACGATTCATTCGTGGGATTTGATGGAGGAGAGAGTTGTTTTCACTCTCATCCTATCCTCGTGGCCAGCTATGCATGACTGGTCACGAACTTTGCAGAAAAACCTGTCCAGTTGGTTCTTGAATGTACAGTATTTAGATTGGTGTACTGGAGGTTCAGAGGTTATTTGGGCAGCACGATAAAAAGAGTTTTGTGCCACGTATTCTGAAAGTATTTTCAATCTTCGTTTGCATGGTCCTCCCCGTCCCACCGTAGCTGGGACAGTACAAAATCTACCTTTTCTCTTTTTCCGTTGTCTTTATTTCATTTCTAAAGTTTGGGATATATTCCTTGAGCACTTTTCATATGTATAAGTATATGCCCTGCCAAAAGAAGTGGTTGGCTACGAGGGCAGGAGGAGATCGGAAAGCAATTCACTTCGTCACCAAATCCCGCAAATGAGGTGGAATGCTGCAGAGGGGTCGACCCCAGATCGATCCTGAACCGTCGTTCAAACCCTCTTGAAGTAATATGGTTATGTATCGCTTACGTCTTCTTTTCAGAAAGTAGTTTCATTTTATATATATACACACACACACAACCTTTGGTTAGCTTCCGCCCGAATTGTTCATTCTGACAAAGGTCAAGCTTTTCACTCCATCTTAGACCTACAGTTTAACGTGGAATCGGAACCACGCCCCACCAGCAGCCCAGCGTCTTAACCACTAGGCCACCCATTTATCTACCAAGCACTTTCTTTATTGTGTAGAAGGATGAATAGCTGGGTTTTGCTGCGCGCCGGCTGCCGTCACCGGGTCTCGAACCCGGGGCCGATGGATTCGTAGTCAGCGACGCAACCACTCCACCACCGAGGCGCATATATATATATATATATATATATATATATATATATATATATACAGTATATGATATTATTTAGTGTGTTAAACTCTCTTTCTCTTTCTTTAAAGCTCATTAGATCTTGAAGAATGAAGATTGAACGAAGAATTTTCTAAAATTTGAGAACGTTTCCTTTAATCTAAAACCCTTTACTCTCTTCCCTTCATTTCCCCTACACCCACCTTCCCTGCTCCCTGTACCTTACACCCAAGCTCGAAAATGAGAAGTAAATAATCCGATCACTTTGAAGTATTTTTAGCAATAAATTGTCTTTTAGTTTTTGGGATATCCGATATATTGAAAGGATATACAGAGTGATCACAAAAATACTTCGCAACTTTAAGAACGTAGATTTCGGAAACGAACGAGTACCGAGACAAAATAAAATCATAATTTGAAATTATCGACGTGTACTTTTGTGTTAATATAAACATTTCTACGCGATCATAAAAATCTAGAAGTGCATGATATGTTAAATCCAGCGCCCTCGCTGCCCTCGTACCCATTGCAATCAGGTGAGGAAGTTGTCCACCGCAGCTGTGATTGTGTCTTGTTGAATTCGTCTCACTTCTCGCCGAATGTTAACTTTGAGGGTGTCTAGATTCCTGGCCTTTGGGTTTTTGTACGGCTCATTCTTAAGATAACCCCAGAGGAAGAAGTCGCACGGGTTCAGGTTGGGGCTGTGTGATGGCCATTCTCACTCCGTGCGTCGCGATAGGATCCTGTCCTGCAGCTTCTCTCTGTCAGTCCAGCACCATATTGGCTGTGTGAGGAGCAGCACCATCACGCATGAACCAAAGATCGTTTTGACTGATATCATTACGTCTCTGAATTACTGGCCAGTACTTCCTTCTGAGCATCTTAAGATAACGGGTAGTGTTGACGGTCACAGTGTCACCAGTTTCATCTTCAAAAATGAATGGACTGATGTTGCAGCCATATCCTGAATGGACTGATGTTGCAGCCATATCCTGAATGGACTGATGTTGCAGCCATATCCTGAATGGACTGATGTTGCAGCCATATCCTATAGCAAGGCACACTGTTAGCTTTTCCACACTGAGGAGACGCTCCTCAGTTTCATGTGGCTGATCACAAGCCCATATTCGGAGGTTTTGCTTGTTCACGTGGCCAGAAAGATAAAAATGGGCCTCATCCGTGAATAAATTCGCTGCATGATTCCTGGATTTTGCTCCACCAACTTTTGACATTTCTTTTGCAAAGTGCAGTCGAGCCGCTTTGTTTTGATCAGTTTGTGAGTGAAGAACCCGAATCTTTTTGAGGTATAACTTAAGATCATTGTGTAACATTTACAACAGAGAACCTCTAGTGATGCCAAGTTCAGCAGACAGTCGCAATGACGATTTTCGTGGACTTTGCTGAAGGGACTGCCTAATTCGTTCAACATTTTCGTTTGTTGTAGTAACTTTAGGGTGTCCACTTCTGCCTTTGTTCCTGTTTTTAACGCTACCAGTTTCCTGAAAGTTACGTATGGCTCACAGTATTGTGTGCCTTGATGGAGCCGTCTTGCAATTGTGTGTACGTTTGTATACATGTTGTACCCTTATATATAAACCTGATAAATCTGGCAAAAGTTCCGTGCGTCGGTCTTTCTTGCGATCTCCATCACACATAGCCAGATACTCCCGGCTCATCTGGTACCAGTAGCAGATTATCACTGAGGCTATTGAGGCTGAAGCCTCAGGCTCCGATGCTTGAGGAGCCCCCCAATCAACTGAGTTTCGATGATATAATTCGAGATTTCGCAAACTTCTTTGATTAAATATGACATACACAAACTGACAAATTCCCTGTTTTATAGGCCCTAAAGTAAAGTTTGTTTAATACGGTTTGGTTTTGGCAAACGGCAAAATACACTATATTAAGTTTCTTTTAAGTTTGTTTCTCAATTAGCCTGAACACCATACATATAATTCGTGTAAATGTACTATGTACTTTTCATGTATTGTTAATAAAAAGCTATAGAAAAGGGCCCCCATATTCTTCATTGCCCCGGGGCCCCGAGGTGTCTTAATCCGCCTCTGTCTGGTACCGTCCTGAGCCAAGCACCTAGTCTTCTTTTGAAGATTTCAACTAACACCTGTAATATTCCCGAGATCCTTTGGAAGCGCGTTAAAAAGTCTTGAACCCCTGACAATCAAACTATTTTCCTTTAGTGTTGAAGGTGTCCTTTCTCAGGTCTTCAGTTTGGGAACATTAAACTTTCTACCTTTCCTATTTTCCATTGTTGTTCAAATGGTAATTGGGTTGAGTTTGAGGTTAGGTACCAATTTTTCGATAATTTTCCATATGTAAAAAGAGACCAGGTTCTTTATAAATTTAGGATTGGAATTTAAAAGTTACACTTAGTGATTAGGATAAATAAAATTTTAAAAAATTGTAAATTATATTTATAATGAAAACTATGTTACTAATTAAATGAGTATTACAAAAGGATATATAATTAAACTATATGGAAATTAACTTAAATGAATGGCTAAAGGAAATTAACTAAACTTAAATAACTAAAAGAAATATATAAATATGGGCAGGAAAGCTTATTGCTCAAGTTAGGATATAAGTCAGGCTAGAAGCTAAAAAAAATTTCCAAAATGGAATCTGGTGGATGCCGAGATGTAGACGACAGCCTCCAAGTGTATTTCTCTTAGTTAATTATTTACAAAAGAATGTTTTTTCTTTGCCGATGTGGTATCGGAGAGTACCAGCATTCAGAAAGAACCTTTAAGAATAATAAGAATTATAAATAGAAGATATATACTAAAATTGAAAAAGACATTTACATTACATAATTAAAGCAAACAAAAAAAAAATCGCAATAGTACAAATATTAAAACATCAAATTTTAAACAATAAAAATAAAAGTTACGAGACAAGTCGGGCTGTACTCACCAGGAGGTAATGTAACATTGCTTCTCAGGAAACGAACGTATGAACACACATTCTGATCGTTTAGAAAGGGTCAATGTGGGTGTAGAATTAGGTTGTAATTTTATAATCTTACGTTATTTTAGCTTTAATAGCATTGAAAATAGCTTTAATAGCATTTAAAATGAAATGGTAAGGATTAATTCTAACCAAGAAGAGTATCTTCTTGACAGGTGTGCGTCTCTTCTTTCCAGTGAATATAGATTTAATTTATGTATTCTCTCCCAGTAGTTAAGTTCTTTGAAGCCATCAATCTTGGCTGTGAAATTCCTTTGGACTTTATCTAATGTACTAATTTCTTCTTTTTTTTGTATGGGGAAGTCAAAACTGAGCAGTATTCAAGGTTTGGTACTATCCGTGTTTTCAGCAGGGGAATCATTACCTTCTCACCCCTTCTTTTGAAGGTTCTCAGAAGCTGTCCCGTTACTCTTTTTGCTTTGGTTATCGCTATCTGATTTTGTTTCATATATATATATATATTATATATATATATATATATATATATGGCTGTGACGTTACTCAGTAATCGTTACCTTTTTGAGTAACTGTAACTAGTTAAATTTCTTGGCCGAGTAACTGTAATTGCAATTGTAACTGTAACTAGTTAGAAAAAATTACAAATATTTGTAACTTCTACTAGTTACTTTTTTTTTAGGGCAAAAAGTTACTAGCTACTTTTTTCACAAGCTTTTCTCGATGTACAGTACAAGTTTATTGACAACATACAAGTATATCGTATGCTAATATGATAAAATCTTGTTGTTTACTCGTTAAATCACAATCATTTTGAAACTAATGAACAATCTTGCCAAGTATCACTTGTTCGGGAAAGTACTTTTATCAGGATTAGATGCTCGCTAAAACTAGGAAAATGTCGAAAGTAACTTTTGAAGTAATTATTAACTAGTTCCTTTTTTGAAACAGTAACTAATAACTAGTTACTTATTTGAGGCAGTAACTAGTAATTGTAATTACGAGTACTTACAAAAAAGTAACTACACTAATATATATACATACATTTTAACTACAAACGACACACAGTGTGTGTGTATAATGTAAAGAACGACGCTTGTTAGAAGAGTGTCCGCACAGGAGGAGAGGAGAAAACAAGCAATGAAAAATGCGGACACTTGTGCGGACACTCTTCTAACAAGCGTCGTTCTTTACATTATATATGTTACGCCCAAACATCGAAATCGCTCAGTGAGCGAAAAAAACAGCCACAACGCGTTGTGGATGCACCTAAGTGACCACACACCGATGTTAGATATTTTTTCGCTTCATGGCCGTTCTCAAACAACCACAACGCGTTGTGGACGATTTGGATATGACCACAATGCGTTGTGGACGATTTGAAACGACCACACACCGATGTCTTTCATCAAACTCTATTTAAACACGACGTATATTGAAATGATATAAACACGACTTATATTTATCGACATATTCACCGATTAAACTAATTAATGACGTAAAACTCTTTTAATGATGTAAACAACCGCTGACGCTATCATATTTTCTTACCGGAATTTTTTAGAGGCCAAAAAAACCTTAAAAAAAAAGGGGGAGAGGGGAGCACTAGCCCCCCGTACCCCCCAGACCTAAATTATACAGGTGATAATATTGAGTAAATGTACCCACCTTGCCTGGGTAGCCGGAGCCAAAAGGACTAATGTAAAGGATAAAAAAGCTAAGTGCACCTTTTTAAATTTATTACAAACCCAAATATTGTTTCAAACTAATATAATAAGTAGTCTTAAAATAAAAAGTAGGAGAAACATTACTATATTTTTCAACACCAGAGGTATTGCCAACAACCAAATGACCTAATTGTACAGACGTATCTTCAGTAGAAAACCAAGGTTGTCTTTTTTGGAAAACATTGGTCTTACCTCCGTACGCATTAATTTGATATTGCAAACCTAACCTAGCATAACGGGAGAATCTATGCCAAGCGTTATGAGTACGAGTTTTAGGTCGGTGTGTGGTCGTTTCAAATCGTCCACAACGCGTTGTGGTCATATCCGAATCGTCCACAACGCATTGTGGTTGTTTGAGAACGGCCATAAAGCGAAAAAATATCTAACATCGGTGTGTGGTCACTTAGGTGCATCCACAACGCGTTGTGGCTGTTTTTTTCGCTCACTGAGCGATTTCGATGTTTGGGCGTAACATATACACTGTGCGCCGTTAAAATGTATGTATATACGGCATGAGAAGGTGCCCCCTGAAAGGCCATTTGTTTCGTCTCTAGGTACGTGGGAGAATTACAAGGTTTGAATCGTGGAAGTCTTTGGTGTAATGGTTAACATATCTAACCGGCAATCGGATGATCCAGGGCTCGATTCCCGAGAGGTGCCTCATTTTTCAATATATATATATATATATATATATATATGTGTGTGTGTGTGTGTGTGTGTGTGCATAGTGACTCGGGTGCCAGCTTGTTGCCTCCATTTTGGTATTTTGAGGCACTCTAAGGGATAAATTAACTGGATATGAATAACATTATAAATTTTATTTATAACATTATAAATTTTATTTAAACTTTAAATAGTTTCGAAAGTGTATTAACTTTGAAATTTTATTTTTACATAAAATTTGAAATTTATTCATATCTGCTCCGCTTTTAATATACAGGAGATTAAAACATGTGAATTTTCACTTATGATTACACACACACACAGTGTGTGTGTATATGTGTATGTATATATATATATATATATATATATATTATATGTGTATATATACATATACACAGAGTGTGTGTGTGTGTGTATATGTATATATATACACATTTTAACTGCAAACAACACAGAGTATAATTAATGTAAAGAACGACGCTTGTGTAGAAGAGCGTTCCGCACAAGCGTCGTTCTTTACATTAATTATACTCTGTGTTGTTTGCAGTTAAAATGTATATATGTACGGCATGCGAAGGAGCCCCCTCAGGGCATTGGTTTCTGCTCGGATGTAGGAGAATTACGACTTCTGATTGATCGAGGTCCATGGTGTAGTGGATAGCATATCTGACCGGCAATCGGATGATCCCGGGTTCGGTTCCCGAGTGGTACCTCATTTTTCATTTGTTCGTTCTCTCTCCTCATCTTGTGCGGAACGCTCTTCTACACAAGCGTCGTTCTTTACATGTGTATATATATATATATATATATATATATATAGCTGTATATTGTGTGTAGGTGTTTTATATTATATCGTATGATGTACTGTATACTTGTAGTTATTATTATTAAGCCTATAAAGCGGGAATCGACAGAGTGCCAACAGTGCAATTAAAAGTTCACTCACTGTAACCCTAAAAAATACTTCAATAAATGCTAAAAAAAAAAGAAAGTGCCAATGTCGGCACTGTTTTTATATGTCGCGATGAAAGGTGCCACTCATACAGATTTTCCAGGTGGAATCAAAGAGGGACATAACCGGAAAATTAAAATCGGGAAATTTATCAACGAGGAAAAAAATATTTTTCATTTGAAATAAGTTCGTTATTTTTTTATATTTTAAAGTGTTCTCTTACTTTTTTATCGAAAATATTTTCCATTTTTTTTTGGAACGACGTCATATCATATTCAGCCCTCTGATATGACGTTATTTCAGAATTCAAATCTTTTTCATGGAACAAAACAAACGTTCATTTAAAATATTTAGTACAGAATAACAGCTT
Source organism: Bathynomus jamesi (assembly GCA_023014485.1). Taxonomy (NCBI): domain Eukaryota; kingdom Metazoa; phylum Arthropoda; class Malacostraca; order Isopoda; family Cirolanidae; genus Bathynomus; species Bathynomus jamesi. The sequence goes on along the minus strand of JAJOZX010006211.1, from coordinate 67,971 downwards.
TTCCTGGGATGTTTTTAACTCACCTCAGTTGAAAACAACGCACCGCTTTTATAAGTGTTAAATTATTAAGTGAGTGATCGCCAATTTTGACTTTGAAGCCTGTGCGTTCATCCGCTTTATTTTTCAGATTTTGAAACACACACACACACATACACACACACACACACACACACACACACACACACACATATACACATACACATTCTCTCTCTAGTGCCAAAGATTGTAGTGGCAACTTATAGGTTATAGTCGCAGCTGACTTGAAGCAAACTTACAGAACGTAATTTGAGTATTGACTCGCAACGAAGGTAATGGGGGCTTGGGTTCTTTATAATTTTGATAGGTTGACAAGATACGTAATGAAAAATTGGTTGGCAAAAGGGGGTCATCAGATAATTGTATCAGTCAACGAGGGAAAAGGGTAGACTACACGATTTTTTCTTTAACACCTTAATTACCACAATGATTAATAACACGGTACATACACAACGAAATTAGAAATCAGTGTTAGTTACAAAGGCTTCATACGTAAGAATTAATTGTCAGTGTGAATACACAATGTCAAATAACGATTAAACTGAAGAATTTAATGTTATTATAACAAAGGACAATAAACAGGAATAAATGAAAGCTGGATTACAAGAATTGTAAGATACGAGTAACACGAATGAATGAGCTTTTGCGGTATCATTTGATACATACTTCAAGTGTTAATATTACTGTATCGTATTTACGAAGCTTCTGAAATAAAACTCTATGCCTGTAAGGAGGTTTTCACTGTATATATATATATATATATATATATATATATAATACTTTTATTGTGAAAAAGTCTTAGTTTTGCTTCCACCCGAATTGCAATTTAAGTCAAGACCTATTTACCTCATTTCTGGAAATGTAGACAAAAGTATTAAATTGAACATTGGGTCTTTGTTTAATGTACATTACTTCCTTTCAAAGGCTTTGATATATTTTTTATATTTTTTTTTTAGAAGTTTGCGCAATAAAACATTGTAGAAAACGGAAAATTTCCTAGAAAATGAGAATCTTCCATTCATTTTATTGGTTTAAAGAAATTTTATATGTGAAAAGGTATGGGATTAAACTATATTACTTATAATCCTAGTATTAACCCATTAGTGACCACTGGTAGACTTCTATTTATTCAAAATGGATCGATTTGAGAATCTTTTAGATTGCGTCATATCAGTGACTCATGCCGAAGAACGTGTGAATACGAGAAAAAGTGATGCAATAATGACAATTTTGTCGGTAGGAAATTCTACCAATGAGCACTAATGGGTTAATAACACTACTAATAGAAATTCGGGAATAAGTCCATTTCTTAATAAAAATGTATTTAGAATTTAGATTTTTGTTAGTTTGGAGGCCTAAAGTCCTGATTCCTGGACAGCTACGCGTGTTTTATATGCTTGGGACCTCTCGAGTCATTTTAAAACGGTGTAACAGTGTAAAAAAAACATAATCTCTTATTATCCCTGGTACTGAAGGGGTTAAGTTCTCGAAATTTGGAACTGTCTGCGTGGAAGATGGTTAAAAAATAATGCAAACTCGTATGAAGCAGGTCCATGAAAAACTGTTTACATCGTCCTATTAATATATTAATAACGTTTAATGACCTAATTTCCGTAATGTTAACGTTAAATTCCGATATGTTAACATTGAATAACCTGACGATAGTGACGTAACACCACTTCTGCGCGGATGTCGACATAGTTGTTCAAACAACGAGCAAAAAATACTTATTCGTTCGTGTTCCTTTTTAATTTTGAAATATAAACAAAAAAATATTCAAACTTCAGGTGTAAAATTTGCTTTTCCAAAAAAATTAAAAATAGGAGTGATGACGTCATATTCGTCGTCAGTTGCGAGCGCGTAAGCAACGACTCTGCTTTAATATTTGTTTATTACTGTTGCTCCATTTAGTATATCTCCCGCTAAATGTGTACCATATCTTTACGGAATAGTAACGGAAGGGAGCCTGAAAATGTTTGTTACTGTTACGGAAGTCTCTGCCTAAGGAGGTGGGGCCTGTACAATAATACTGAGAGTGTACATCTCTCATTAATATTTAGTCAGAAACCATGTTTCATTTTTTCCAAAAGGTAACCAATTGGAGGAAGGAATATTTTTTTACGTTTTTAATGCAATATTGTTTCGTTGGAATATATATATATATATATATATATATATATATATACTACGCTGACTACGAATCCATCGGCCTCGGGATCAAGACCCGGTGACGACAGCCGGCGCGCAGCAAAACCCAGCTGTTCATCCTTCCACACAATAAAGAAAGTGGTTGGTAGGTAAATGGGTACTCTGGGTGGCCTAGACGTTGGGCTACTGGTGGGGCGTGGTTCGGATTCCACGTTAAACTGTAGGTCTAAGGTGGAGTGAAAAGCTTGACCTTCGTCAGCATGAGCAATTCGGGCGGAAGCTAACCAAAGGTGTGTAGACTATATATATAATATGTTACCGCATCGTAGATACAATTTTTATGTATGTGATATGTATTATATCTTTCGGATCACCTGAAGATCAGGGCCCCCAGCCCTCTTTAGTTAGCTTTATAAGGCTAACTAACAAAAATATAACGACCTAACCTAACCAATCGTCAAAGGCGTACAGTTGACCTAACGATTGGTTAGTTAGGTCGTGATATTTTCGTTAGTTAGCCTTATAAGGCTAACTAAAGAAGGCTGGGGGCCCTAATCTTCAGGTGATCCTATCTTTCTACAATTTGTACCCCACAATTAGGTATACAGGTACAATTTCGGAAGAAAGTTCGCCTAGAAGCATGAAAATATTTAAAAGTAGAAAAACTCACGAATTGGTAATATCCTGTTTTTTCTTTTAATATTTCATTATGAAGTTATAAAACTAAAAATCGAAACCCAGTCGTTATACTAATTAGTAATTTTTTTACGCTTTTTATAAGTTTTATGCTTTTAGGAAAACTTTTTTCGAAACCTTATAACTTCGAATAATATTTTGAATACTTTAATGATGTGAAGATTTTACAAAAATCGTGGAGTGTTTTCGGTTTTTTTTTAATCCAGTTTTTAGACAGCTATATTTCTTTTTGAAGAAAATGTATAATTAGCATAGTTTGTCCAGAAAGAGAACTTTAACATCTGGTTTGTAAGATGCAACGTCATATTCATATTTTTATCATTACGTTTTATCAGCGGTGCTTCGAGAGTTTTCATGGTGTCCGGGGAAAGTCAAATCTCGTATCGCAAGCGCCGCATTCGGTGTGGCGTCGCGTTTATTTGCCGATGTCGTTCGTAACGTCATGATGTTAACTCGTTAATGCTAAACTCAGTGTCGATGGTCTGTACAATCTCATTAACCTTAAGTAGAAAAGCGAAACTTTGCAAATTTCTGTGAACTCTGATCGGAGGTGGTCTGCCAAAAATCGTAAAATCCTGGACAAATCACCACGACTTTTGCAACATTCCTTACGAAGAACATTATTGTGTATACACTATACCAGCGTTCCTCAACTTTTTTTGTACTGCAGACCCCTTATCAAAATCTTAATATTTTTGGGGCCCCCTCCCCAAAAATTATCTTTTGCATTATGATTAAGTAGCATATAAGCAAATTGAGGTATCCACATTAGTATAGTTTTTTAGTCTTGATTTATATCATACTTTAAAGTCGGAGTAAAAATGTAATAAAAATGCGTAAAACTTACCGCTGTTCTGTTCACATAAAAAAAAACAGCATAAAAACAGGAAAGAAGAGGCCCATTTGTGCCAAAAACTCACAGTTCATGAATTGGAAACATAAGATGGTCGTAAAATAACAACATTGAGAGAAACTTTAAAGTTTCACGTAACCGAAAATGTTATCGGTTAGAAGTCAAAATTAGACACCACAAAAAACGGGAAAAAAAATTGTTTTACTGAATATAAATCTAGTCAACTCACGATCCCTTAAACACAACGAACCCCTAGGGGTCCGCGGACCCCCTGTTGAGAACCACTGCACTATACGACATTGGAAATTTCCAAATTAAAATTTGAAAACTAAAGCTGGCGTCTTGCTTGCGAACTAAAAACCTAATTACATCTATAATGAGGAGGGCAACTTTATTATTTTCAAATAATCAACAGCAAAATTAACTGTAACCAAATTGTTACATTTAATTAGTGAAGAAAAATAATTGAAGAATAATTTTAATGGTGTTTATAATTTATATAAAATATATAATTATAATTAAAATATTGCAAATTGTATAATAATTTTAAAAAATGTCGCAAGATGTAAAGTTTTAATTGGCGAATTTTTCGGTTTTTTAATGAGTCATCAGTTTTTAATGATATACACACACACACACACACACACACACACACACACACACACACATGGAACCCCGCTATCCGAGATTAATTGGTTCCAAAAAAACATCTCGGATAGCGGAACCTCGGTTAACGGGACCATACTTTACATGTTATAAGGCTAACTGGTTCCAGAAAACTAAAAACTGACCCTTATCACCACAAAATCTAACTTTTAAGACCCTTTAGTATTTTTAATTTAAATTAAATAGTATTTAAGTACAGTATAATTATGCGTTATTTTCTCAAAATAATTAAATTATAATGAATACAGTACTGTATTAATTAAATTAAATTAACATGCACTCAAAAATTAACACTCACCAAAACAACAATTTGACAGGGCTTGCTGGAAAGATTGACTGGAAAGATGGTAGTGGTATTTTATTGTTTGGAAGGAGAGTCTCCTTCCATAAAGGCATTTGGTAGTTTAGGCAATTGGTCGTATTTTTGAGAACTTGAAGAGGTCCCAGAAGTTGATGGTTTTGGTTCATCTTGTTCTACAGAAGTAGTCTCTTCGGTTTGAAAAACTATCAATCACTGTCTGCTTGGGCTTGGTCATTTCTTGGAGTTGAGTTCGGTATGGGAGGAGCGCTGAATTGATGGTGTTGTATGTTGTGTAGGCTCTGCCATGGATGGGATCTCTTTCCATGATTTTCCATGATTTTCCATCGCTTGCGGGCATTTTAGAACAAACATGTGATGTTGGTCGGTATCTCGATCAGCGGGGCAAATCTCGGTTAGTGGGATGAATGGCTCTTTATGGAAAATCTCGATCGTGCGAAACCTCGGTTATCGAGATCCTCGGGGGGGGGGGGGTTCAGCTGTTCTTCCTTCCATACAAAAAAATTTGGTTAGTAGATAAGTGGGTACCCTGGGTAGCCGAGTAGTTAAGACGCTGGGCTGCTGCTGATCGGGAGGTTGTGAAAATCGAGTCCGGGCGAAGACTGTAATTTCAAACCACCCGTGGTGGGTCGTAGTTTGTATTCCACGTTAAGCTGTAAGTCAAAGGTAGGGCAACAAGCTTGAACTTCGTCAGAATGAACAATTCGGGTGGAAGCAAAACTAAGGTAAACTAAGGTTATATAAAAATTAAGTTTCAGTTGTTAAGCTTTAGGCCAAGCTTCGATTTGGATTAATTTTTATCATGTTTAGTGATACGTTACGTTATTTTACGTTACTTAATGCGTTCAAGGCTACTTGGTAGCAGACTCCAATATCCACTCTAGGTTAGCCCAAGAGAGAGAGAAGCGAGGAAAGAGAGAAAATAAACGAAACTAAAGTAAAAAAAAATCTCGTACATTGCTTACATTTATAAGCGTGTTAAGTTTTGTCACAGAAATACTAAAAGTAGAAATAATATTAACCCATTAGTTCCCAGTGGTAGAATTTCCTACCGACAAAATTGTATGTCATTATTGCATCACTTTTTCTTGTATTCACGTGATCTTCGGTATGAGTCATTGATATGACGCAATCTAAAAGATTCTCAAATCGATCCATTTTGAAAGAATAGAATATTTCCTCTTAAAAGGACTCATACCGAAGATCACGTGAATACAAGAAAAAATGATGCAATAATGACATGCAATTTTGTCGGTAGGAAATTCTACCAATGCACTGATGGATTAACGTATGAAATAAAGAAAGTTCTTTTTTCGCCAACCAGGGCTACGTTGTGACCACGTCGCGACATCGCTTCCCGTTTGATCAGCGAGGTTAAGCGACGTTGTGTCTCTTCAGGAGTTGGATTGGTGACCGTCCTCTGCGTTCAAATAATGTAACGACCCTTAGATGGTTTAGATTCTACTTAAGGCTGCAAGTTCCCTCCGTCACGTGACCTTTGTCGTTTCCAAGGACGTTTAAACCCCAAACAAGATTATTAATATTATTACGGCAGTGCTGACGGAAGAAAGTGGTGAAGAATTATAGGAAAGTAGGAAAAGTATAATGAAAAAGAATAGCTTCAGAGTTCATTCACACCACGCGTACACTTATCTCGTGCACCCGGTTACTGGGAAAAGGAAAGTGTGTAGTAAAAAATAACGTGAAACGCTACACTTCATAATCTTATCTACACCATGCATTTGTTTGAAGCTTTCAATTTACTTATTAAATGGCAATAATCATCATTTTACTGATGGCAAGGACCGCCATACTGTTAGGCTAAGTATATTAAAATGAATTAGGTTATATTACAATTTCTCGCAGTGGAACTGATTGATGAAATAAAACACTGATCCAGAGAACCTACATACGATTAGTACTCCGAAATCGCTGTCACAATTCCTTTAACTGTGTGTGTGTGTGCGTGTTTTAAAGAGTTTTATAAAACAAGATGACTAATCTCTGAATAATCACGACCCTACGACACGATAGTGTGTGCAAAAGCAAAAAGAGTTTTGAAATTTTACTCTGCATTGTAAAACAATGAAATCATATTGTAACTAACAAAGACAAAACAAGAAGTAAGTTTATGCTACTAAAATACATATCTAACCTATTCCAAACACATTTACCGAAATGTTCGTTACGACTTCCCGCATGAACTTTTCGGTTATTTTAGAAGCGAAAAATTACTTCGCTTCTTTCGTTTCTCTCTCTCTCTCTTTACCCTTAAATATAAAGCCGTTGGTTCTCGTAATGTTCCTATCGTTTAGGTCAAAGAAATGTTCCTCATTTATCTTTTCTAAACATTTAAGATCTTAAACACTTCAATTAAATCACTCCTAAAACGCCAGATTTCGACCATATACAAATTTAACTCTGAGCCTCATTTCATTCGGGTTTATATTAATGTAACTACGTATGGAATGAAAAAGGTAACATCAAAGTAGCTCATTTCCCCACGACGTGGGGTGAGTGTGCCCCAAAGGTTACCTGAGCCAAAGCAAAAGCAAAGTAAGCGTCCAACCCAACTCCATCCGATGCCAGTGACCGGGAGCGAACCAGCGCCACACCGCTAGGATTCAGCCACATAACCACTGAGCTACCAGGCGCCCTAACGCTGGAATAAACTTCGCTGGATGGGTGACCGTCCACTGCGTTCAGATGATGTAGCGACTCGTGCTCGAAAAGCTGTAATCCCACATACGACCTTCGCCGTTACTAAAGAAGTTTAAAATACTCTCAACAATATTATTATGTTCCGTTTAGTTTACTTCCTAAAATGAGACCCTGCGTGGACACTCAATCTTTCTGCTATCTCCGCATTTCCTCGTTCAACTGTTCTAAATTTTGTAAATTATTTTAATGAAGGGCGTAATGATATGTCGAAGTAAATAACATAATTTCCGGTAACTTGTTTTTTGATCGATCGATCGAGATTTGTAGGCCTAACTTACAGTTGCAAAATCATCAGCAAAGAAGTCGGGAATTTTCCATATTTAAACCTTGTAACCCGTCCGAAATGTTTCTTCGTGTCTCGACCCTATTGCTCATAATAATAATAATAATAATAATTTTTTATTATTATTATTATTATTATTATTATTATAACATTTCGTACGCAGAGGGATTCAGCTTTGGAAACTTAGACGCGTCTGACGCTGGAGGGAGAAGCACCAGATATTTTATTAGAATTTCTACACTAAATTCCAAGCACGTATCTAGCGAACGCCTTCAGATTATGACGATATATCTTGGTGGGTTAGTTATGGGTTTAGTTAAAATGACTCCTGATCCAAAATCCTTCATAATTAAAGGCCATTCTTTTATATAAATTAAATTCAACCGTGGATTCTTTCAAACAGGTTGCGTTCCTACGCATCTTCCATCTTAATCTTCTCATGAATTTTTCTCATTTCTGCTGAAAACTTCTTTCTTCTCACTTCACCTCCATACTAACCTTTAGAGGAACTTCTTTCTAACTACTTCATTAAAAACTTGGAGTTTTGGGCGCGTGTTATCACGCCATCGAGTGCCACTTGGCACGCACTTTGTCATGTCCTCCTTTGAACTTTCGTTAATCTCAAATTCTCTTTTGGCTTTTCGCTTTTCTCTCGTGATTGTTTATTAGCTCGAATCTAAGACTTAATGAGGCAACATAGATTGGGAAGATGCATCTCTACGCAAATATTATGCTTAAATGAGAGAGAGAGAGAGAGAGAGAGAGAGAGAGAGAGAGAGAGAGAGAGAGAGAGAGAGAGAGAGAGAGAGAGAGAGAGCACTAAGTTTTGTAAAGGTAGATGGTTATTTTTCAACGTTTTATTAAAGTTTTATAACTAGTTTCTCTCTCTCTCTCTCTCTCTCTCTCTCTCTCTCTCTCTCTCTCTGTGTGTGTGTGTGTGGTGTTTTAACAAGTCAACAAATAAGTTTAAAATTTACAGCGTACAAAACATTATTAATTTCACATGTAAAAAGCCATGTATTACAGTTCAAACACACACACACATTTTATATATATATGATGTGTATGTATATATATATATATATATATATATATATATGGGTAATGTGACTTTAAGTCGGCGCGTCTTCAGAGAAATTACACCTGTCTCCGTACAGAGCGATCGCAGCGCCCTCTACTCGTACTTGACTTGGCCGGACGGAAGCTCAGCTTTAGGGCGATGCATCCGTGAGGCACGCTTATGCCAAGGTCAGGGCCAACTTAAAACGAGTAAAATAGGGCCATGCATACGCAACCTCTTCTTTTAACCTTATCAACTGCTGATTATTTTATTGATAAATCCCTTCTCTTTTTGATTGTCTCGCCTGCTTCTCGGAACTCGTTGCCATGACAATAGTTATTAACTTGTTTGAGATTTTTTCCCCCTTTTTTTATCAAATTATTTTTACAGGATAATATAATACCTCTAAATTGCTTTTGTTCGATATTCTGCTGATATATATATATATATATATATATATATATATATATATATATATATAGTAAAGAACGACGCTTGTATAGAAGAACGTTCCGCACAAGCGTCGTTCTTTACATTAATTATACTGTGTGTTGTTTGCAGTTAAAATGTATATGTATGTGCGGCCTGCGGGAGGTGCCCCCTCAGGGCATTGGTTTCTGCTCGTATGTAGGAGAATTACGACTTCTGATTAATCGAGGCCCATGGTGTAGTGCAGTGGATAGCATATCTGACCGGCAATCGGAAGATCCCGGGTTCGATTCCCGGGTGGTTACCTCATTTTTCATTTGTTCGTTCTCCCTCCTCATCTTGTGCGGAACGTTCTTCTATACAAGCGTCGTTCTTTACATTAATTATACTGTGTGTTGTTTGCAGTTAAAATATATATATATATATATATATATATATATATATATATATATATATATTCATTCTCTTACATAAACTACAACGGATATTGACTAACATTCTAGCACAGACATTGGCACACTGATTTCGCATTTTATTTTTTTTGTGTGTGTGTGTGTGTTACCTGAAGTCTTTGTTTTACAAGTCACAGCGACACACCATTCCTTCAGGAACTCTCAATTAACATTCGAAAGTAATTTGTCAACTTCTCTATACTATAATGTTACGCAATGTTCATTGTAGTTTATGTAAGACAATTGACATATGTGATATGTAAACGGCTTCATACCATCATTTTTTAACGGTTACTGAATAAATAAATATTTCTCATAGAACAAGACTTTTAATTCATTATTATAAATATGTAGAGAGAGAGAGAGAGAGAAGAGAGAGAGAGAGAGAGAGAGAGAGAGAGAGAGAGGTTTTGTACATAAACGCAAACTGACGGAACTGCTTCCTTTAATACGATAAAATATTGTCTTCTGATACCAAAATCTCTTCAGTGCATTGACCTTTTATTGTTTTTGACAATGGTACTGCGAGCTGCTCGTGGGCATGTTTTGCTTATTGACAGAACACTAACTTACGAGAGAAACATTTTCCTCCTAATAATTAACCCGTAAACTTGGTGTATATACAGGGTGACGCGGAAGTCAGGAGTCACAGGAGGCAGAGAGAGTGAATCTTTTCCGTTCTATGGCCGTCACTATTTTCAAATAAAAATTACTTTTTTAGGTAAAAAATTTAGAATTTATGCAATGATGAGTTGATGACCCTTTCACTCCTGACTTTTGCGCCACCCTGTATATTATGAAAATAATGGTATATCAGTATAAGTATAGCGTAGAAATGGAGATATAGAAATAAACTTTCAATAGGTATAGGGTATAGAAATCGGGATTACCATATTTGATCGACTTGACTTTCTATCGACAAGTATATTGTGGGTTAAAATAGGTCAAGTTGGGTTAGGTTAGCATAGGTTAATTTTTTTACAGTATTCATTGTTTGATCTTGTTGACCCAAACGGTATAGGTCCATAGAAATTAGCGTGACGATGAGTAATCAGAGAACAAAAAGCATTTTTTTTCAATATCGAATTAAAGACTAAAATTAGGCCTATTGTTTCTACATGGTCTTTCACCTTCCGTTTTATTTCTCAAAAGGTATTTACTTATATAATGAGTAGGATTCCAGTAACAAAGCTGTCTATTTCTAATACTTTGTGTTTTATTTTAAATTGCCGTACAATAAACATTCAGGAGGACCAGAAACTGGCACAGCGCTCAAGCGAAACTAACGCGGCCCATTGCTTTCACTCTCGTATTATTATTTTTAAGCATCACCGGTAGTCGTACCCCCGACCTCAGTGTCTTCATTTGGCTTACAGGGAAACCGTGTTACCCACTGAACTACGGACGCTGGCAAATTGTTGCGTAAGGCGTACGGGTAATAGGTATAAAAAATTTAGTGGGTATAAGGTAGGTATAGAATTTGTTCTGAAGAGGTATAGGTGAAGGTATAAAAAACAAAAATTTAAAGTAGTATAGGTATAGAAACGAACTTCCAGCGTCATTCCTGATAGATTGATAGGAAGATAACATTGCTATATACAATTTTTATGTGCAAGGATTTGTTCAGAGGAATTTTCGCATATAAAACTGAGCTTGCTCCTTGAAAACTGTTACTTGTTTGGCATCTGCCCGATCCATGAATGGATGGATGCATAGATGACCTTTTCGTAATCGATTCTTATCCATCTGTTATACTTACTGCCTTTGCTCATTTCAAAGCAGATCCCATTGAGAGTTTCTTTCACTCGTGCAGTTTATAGTCTCCATTTTATTGTTTAAGTCCAATTTTATATTGCATTTAAACGCAGACATTAAAGGTTTTGACTTTTTGTGTAAAACGGGGAATGCGTGGCCAAATTGCTCGTGTGTGTGTGTGTGTGTGTGTGTGAAATACTAAATGTTTTATCACAAGTCAGGAGAGAGAGAGAGAGAGAGAGAGAGAGAGAGAGAGAGAGAGAGAGAGAGAGAGAGAGAGAGAGAGAGAGAGAGAGAGAGAGACCTCAGGATTTATCTTTTAATATCAGTCATGGACTTTGCGTTCTGTTTATTTAGGATACCCGACATTTCTTTACTTTGCTTTAATTAATTACCATTATCTATAAAACTTCATACGTTGTTTAGCAAATTTAAATCCTCATTAGTGTTTGAAGAGAGTAAACACCGAATCAGTGCATGTGCTCGTATAGTTTGAAAAGTATGCGAAATATTGATCCGTTAAAAGGAATAATGCGATTGGTTAGAATGCGGGTAACTCCGTTAGAAACGCTAAATGCGATTGGTCAAAGGAGGTTGAGGGGCGGTCCGTAAGGAATACAACAACACTTTAGACTTCACTTTGCGATCACTCTTTCTACCTCGTCTCTGTAGAGGCTATGCACGCCTCGTGCATTGAATTCATTTCATACTGGGTTCAGACGTTTGACCACCGAGTTGCCTTATAGAAGAACATATCACGTGACCAACGAAACCTCCTGCCAAGTGTGTCTAAAGGAAATGGACAAATTATATCATTCTGAATCACTTTCTTTTTTTTTAGTTTGTTTGTTTGTTACGAGAATACTGTACAGTATTATTCCAAGTGACGAAGGACTGAAATTCCAAATCACTCGACTAATATTTTGTAAGGATGTGTTTGTTTCTCGGAAGACTTTCTCATGAAACAACGTGCGGCTTATTTGATATATTGTATACCAACTTATACTAACTTGTAATTAAAATCCAGGATAATTGTAATAAAACACTTCTGCAGTACTGAGCGAGTGAGAATCGTATGTATAAATATTTTTATATGACTCGAATTTAAATGTTGCGTAACACGAAAGAAAAAACATTAACTTCAGTGTAAAAGAAAAAAAATACACGCTAAGAAATAAATTTATTACCGAAATCTTAGGATTTTAGTGACTTCTTTTGAAGAAAATGCCAAATTCAGATTATATAAGAGACATTATGTTGTTGTAAATATCTCTATTATTAGTAATAGTTTGTCATCCAATAATTTCAATGTCAACCCAACCCTGAAAGGAGAAAAATAGGAAAATTTCGAAGAAAAGAGAGATTCTTTTTTAGCTCCCTGTTTTAACACATGCAAATTCTGAGGGGAAGATACTTAATTTTATTATGACGGAGAAGGCAAAAGAGGACGATGACCTGCCCTCAGTCAGCTCCCCTCGGATGCGCCTCGCGATGCTTACGCAGGTTAAGGGTTACATCGAAAATCTGAGGGACAGCTTCGATTCCCTCAAAGATGAAGTGTAAGTACGGACGTTCACTTCGATTTGTTTACAAAACTATACATAATAATCTCTAGCCCACATTAGCTCAGTGGGTAGAACAGTTTCTCCATTAGCGAAGTAAAGATACGTAGGTCGGGGGTTCGACTCCCGATGGTGCATTACTCCATGGCCTGAGCACCACAGATTGTTGTTATACTTAACGTACGCGCTACCCGCGTATATATCATAAACGTTTGGTGGTTTCCTTTTGCGGCTGGTTGTTTCTTTCATCTTGTATCACAGCGACGCGATCCTGTTGTCTCGAGTCATTTTTTATCGTAAACCCAAATAGGTCGTATTAACTTAATTTTAGTTTCTTTGTAAATATTTTATTTTTTTATAAGAGAGAGGCGGAATTTGGTTTCGAAATTGTTTAGTGCTTTTACAAATTTTTAGTTCTGTTATTTTTCTCCTATTTTAACGCTAAATTTAAGATAAGGCTACTGTATCCTTTACACACACACACACACACACACATGGAAAAATAGTTTGAATGAAAACCTATTATATCGCAACAGAACTAGTTATACGTGCAAAAAGCTATGTTGTGAAGCATTCTGGTAAAGCGTCGTTTTGGTAAAGTATACTTTCATCAGCTGTGTAACTTTAGTGTAGAATTCTTACATTTGCTACATGGAATCTGTTATTCCTACTTTCTAAAAAAGGTAAGCAATGATAGGGTAAGCGGCCAACTCAACCCGACTCAGGGCCCAGCAGGCGGGAGCGAACCAGAGTCTCACCGCTCAGAGTTCGCCACCGAAGACTGCTTTCTTGCTTTAATACTTATACAAAGCCAAATGTACTAAAAGGTAATAATAATAATAATAATAATAATAACAATAGTTTGATATTCTTTAACCTCCTTCGTAACATTTACATAAGGTAATATGACGGAGGGGACCTACAGCTGTACGTGGGATCCGAATCACAGGTCGCTACATCATCTGAACGCGGAGAACGGTGACCCTGCTAAGAGATTATAAAAATGTCAAAGAGAAATTGCAATGAAACTCAGTAGGTCCAAAGGACCAATTCGAAGAATCCAACAGCGGGTGCGGGAAAATAGTAGTTTGGTTTCTCGAAACGGACAAAGTTGGCTGAGAGTAATAACAGAATGGTATTATTCAAAGACCCTTCTGAGCATATTGCCTTAAGACAGCTTAAAAATTGCGGCCCTTTGGGGGAACGAAAGAAAATTTGCCTTCAGAAAGCTGTATTTTAATGATGTGAAGAAAAAAAGAGGATTGAGTTTGCAAAGAAACATCAAAATTGCCATTATGAGTAGAAAAATGTTGTGTGGTGTAGAGACCAAAATTAAGATTTTTAGATATGAAAGATATGTTTTATAATAATAGCCAAGAGGTTCACTAACTGACATAGCGCTCGTGCTAGACGATTGCGGCCCATTGCGCTAACTCCTGTATTATTATTGATCAGCCCTATCGGGAGTCGAGCACCCGATCTCAATGTCTTCACTATGCTTATAGGAAAACGGCATTACCCACTGAGCTACGGACGCTCGCAGTGAAAGGAATACGTTTGAGAGAGGCCGTAGCCATAAAAGGTTTCGATTTAACTGTATGAATAATACCGTGAAACCTGGCGTTGTTTCATTTCGGGTGAAGTGGAGGATTTTGTGAAATTTGACCGGAGTACAAATAAGCCTCACTACCACAAAATTTTTATTTAATTCGTTGTCAGGGGAAGGGGGAAAATTCAGGTTACAGCAAGACAACGATCCAAAACGTAATGCAATAATCAGCAGGGCTTACTTAGAAATCCAGGAATAAATTAGAAAGGTCCAAACACTGAACTTTCCATCACAACGTCGTTGAGCATGTCTGAAACTAAAAATTACGTTCTTAAAGTGGAACCAACTTCTGACGTACTGACCCGTTTTCATAAATTATTAGTTATTTGTTATAATTTGTTCATGGTGTCTTCTATTCTGTAATTAAAGTTATGCATTGAACTTAAAATGCAATTTGATTTAGTTTCCCTTTTGTTTATAACCCTAAGTGGACTCAGACTTATGATCAGGGATTCTTGTATTGAATGAAAATGAAAAGGATAAATAATGAATGATAATGAATGAATAACTATTTCCTTTAGGCTTTACTGGGCTCTTAATTAAATATAAAGCGTCGCTTCATAGATAAGTTACGATTAATAATATATAAGTGATAAATAAAAAGTAATTAATTAATTTGAAATATATAAATTAAATAATAATTGAAAATTAAACAATAAATTTAAATAATTGTTAAAATATTTATTTTTTATTTATTTACATTTATAAATTTATTTATAAAATAAATATTACAATATTACAATTTCTATTACGTTACAATAATACAATATTACAATTACTGTTACATCACAATAATACAAATTATTGACGAACTTATTACGTTTTATGGGCAAATTGTCTTTGCATAAAGTTTGAATTATAGACATAATAATAATACAAGGTGTTATAACCTAAACGTGAATAGAAATTGAAGATAATATTAAAGCAGACTCCATAACCATTGTTCTCGGGTACAAATTGGAAGCTTTGTTTGTTGCATAATGAACTGTTAAGACAGTTCATAGTTCGTAGAAAGTAGTTATATGAATAGGATTTAGATCCTTGTGATTTAGGTCCTTGTGATTTAGATCCTTATTCTAATTTAGTTATGGTGAAGACAACCAAGAAATAAGGAAATTATAAATGAGAGAGAGAAGGAGGAAGGGGGAGAAGGAGGCAGGGAGAGAAGGAGGGAAGGGAAAGACTCTCGCTCTTATAACAATGAAATTTATCATACTTTTATATATGTTTAAGGAAAATGAATGGTTACCGATTATTTTCAATTCATTTGATACATTTTTCTACATTATATTAAGCTTTCTGCTACATTAAGGAGTAAATATACTGTACATTGTACAGTTTGCCTTCGAAATGGACATCTTTTCCACGTATCTTGGCCGATGCTATTGATGAGTTTGACTTACCATGACATATATCATTACCGTACTGACAGTGACTCCTGAATATTTCTATATTTCAAGAATATATTCTGGTATATAATGTAAGTGTTTCTGTATTTTGAATATGTATGATATATTCGAGTTTGTTTATGTATACAATTGCTTGAAAATCTCCGAGATATACGAACGAACGTTCTGATCTGTTTTGTGTATTTTAATTATAGTTTTATTTTAATTTATAAGAGTTAATTACGTAATCAGAATAAACGAGGAAAAAAATATAACTTTAATTTAACGTACAAAACGTATGTGTTAACGGATGATGTTATATAGTTTTTTTAGGGCAAAAGAGAATTTGAGGAGTTTGCGAGTTTCATGCTTTCACTGCTGATTGAAACACTATTTTTCGTCCAATGAAACTCCGATGTATTGTTTTTTCACCTTTTGTGGCACAAGTTATTATTTGAAAGTTGATGGAGAGAGTCTCGTGTCCGATATTATTTTCTTTAATCACGATTAATAAAATTTGTTTTATTTCTATTTAAGGATAATTTTTTTACTTTTAACGAGTCATAAACTGTAAGTAGGCCTATGTCTTATTTACGACTTTATTAAGAGAAAATATTTTTTCTATCGTTGGTAAGCAGTAGTTGGATGTTAGTTTGAATGCAGTGAAGTCATCTGACGTCACTATACAAACTTTTGCCTTTTATGAACTGACAGTTAAGTTTTATGGTGTCTTATCGTTGTCGTCGTAAAGTATTACTAAATGTACGAAATATTTCGCATGCAAATTTTTGTAAAAAAAACGAAAGTGACGAGAGTTTTTCAAATTTAAGCTTTTTGTCCGATTTTGGGACTTTTTTTTTTGGTGGTCAAGAGTAAAATCTATGAAAAAAAAATAACCTACTATCCTAAATTTTTCACTTTACGTTTAATCACGGTGGAAAGTATGGGATTCCTTTATTTGAGGTGTGGGGACTTCGTGGCCAATTTTAGAACTTTGACATCCGCATCTGATTTATGAATTTGGATTTAAATTTTGACTCGACATCGGATTTTATTTAGTTTGTTTTTCAGGTTTGACTTTGGCAGTGGCTATATGCTTCTTGGCTCTCAATTTGACTGAATTAAACTAAAAATTCAAAAAATTGCGGAGGTGAAGTCAGTCAGACTCATACTATATAAAATTTTAAAAATAAATCAGATCCAAGTAAAAACTAAAAGTCTACAGTCAAGGTCAGAGTAAAAATTCAGATGGAAGCCATAGAAGTCAAACTAAAAAAGTAAAAGTTTAAAAATTAAAGTTAAAAGCAGCTTTCAGCGTGGAAGTCATAGCCAGAGTTTAAAATTCAGTCAATCAAAATTCCGAAATAAAGTCAGTAAAATTTCAGTCAGAATTCACAACCTAAAATGCCTTGGCTGAGGAAACATGGACGTGTAAAATTGTTTTGTCAAAGGGGAGAAAGAGAATCCGAGCGGTACTTATATTTGGAAAAGAATGGACGATACACGGTTTGGTTTTTGAAAGAATATCCGTTTTTACTTCCCTGTGAGATAAAGGAGAGAAACAAAGTGCGTATGGGAAAGAGGTTTCCGAAAGAGACTTTGTAACTAAGATTGATTGGAGGGATTTTTTTTAGGATTTTTCGTAAGCCGACCAAAGATCGACAGCGAACGCTCTCTTAAAAGTTTATATATACTGTATATATATATATATATATATATATATATATATATATATATATATATATAATATATATAAGCGAGGGATGTGCCTCGGTGATGTACTGGTTAACGTCGCTGACTACGAATCCATCGGCCCCGGGATCGAGACCCGGTGACGGGTGACGGCAGGCAGCGCGCAGCAAAACCCAGCTGTTCATCCTTCCACACAACAAAAAAATTGGTTGGTAGATAAATGAGTACCCTGGGTAGCGTAGTAGTTGAGACGCTGGGCTGCTGGTGGGGCGTGGTTCGGATTTTATGTTAAACTGTAGGTCTAAGGTGGAGTGACAAGCTTGACCTTCGTCAGAATGAACAATTTGGACGGAAGCTAAACCAAGGTTAACCAAGGTGTATATATACACAGGGTGTCCCATAAGTCCGGCATCATAGGAAAAATAATAAAAAAAGGCAAAACAAAAGCTTTTATTTACAGAACGTGCTCAATATGTTCACCATTGTTTTATTGTTCCGTAGCCCATTCACAAAATTCCATCCGCCCGGTCGGGATCATCTTCGCTTAATTTCTGTAGGATCTGAAGTTTATATGGATGCCATTTGTGCGCCTGAAGAATGCGATGGATGCTACTTTCGACACACCTGTTTCGGCGGACAATCGCCGAAGAGACTTATTGGGACTTCTGTTAAAATGAGCCAGGATAGCAGTCGCTGTATCATCGTCAGTGGACCTCCTTGAAGGTCCACTGCGTGGTTTATCTTCTATGGATCCTGTTTCATTAAACTTTGCAACAAGTCTGCTAACAACTCTGTGTTATTGGCTCGCGGTCTGGATGCAGTCTGTTAAATTCAGCAGCGGCCTCTCTTTGACTCCGATTTCCAATGAGTAGAATTATCTGGATTCGTTCTTCCTTGCTCACAGACATTATGGCCTGTAGAAAGAGAAAAATATGAATTATGGTTTGTAGAAATAGAAAAATATGAATTTCTCCTATGATGCAGGACTTATGGGACACCCTGTATATATATATATATATAATATATATATATAATATATATATATATATATATAAACAGGACAGGTGAAACGACCTAATTTGAATCTCTCTCTCTCTCTCCTAATATAGATATATATCAGGATCAGGTAAGATAAGAGATGCAGAGAGAGATGGGGAGACTAGTGTTCAAATTTGGTCATCTGACCTATCTTGTTTATATTATTATTAACGAAGAAGTAATCTGAGTTTATTGGCTATATTCATTATCATTGTAGGAAATAGTTTCTAGAATGAGATTTTGGGGAAGTAATTCCGCAAGTTTTTATTAATTTGGGATTTCGTTTGTTATTTCCAGTTGTTGGTTTTTATATTCAGCTTTTGTTTTTTAGTAAGTTTATTTCGTCCGTTTCAAAATTATAACCTTTGGTTAGCTTCCGCCCGAATTGTTCATTGTAACGAAGGTCAAGCTTTTCACTCCACCTTAGACCTACAGTTTAACGTGGAATCCGAACCACGCCCCACCAGCAGCCCAGTGTAGTGATTAATACTTAAAACCCTCTGTTTACAAAACTCTCTTACAATTCTTTTACAGTTTTCTTATTTACTTTCGTTATTTACTTTCTCTTTATCTTTTATCATTCTCGTTACACTCGTTTTGCTGGTCTATATAAAAACAGGTAGCGGACAGCTATGGCCGTGAGCGCCATTTTCACTTTCGACAAATGCAAAAGAGACCGGGGATAATTATACACTTAATTACACTTTACTGACTTTTTATTTATACCGAAACACGTTAGACAAACGGGGTAATGCGAGGGGTGAATTAGCGTTAACATTTTACCGGAGAGAGACTCAAAGTATTTATTTTTAAATAAACAACAACATCGTATATAGGAAAAACACCTTACTGGCCAACGGCCATCCGATAACTGAAGGGCATTTCTACCCAGCCTCCGCTTGGGCAGATTCTTAGTGTTGCCAACTAGTATTTTATATTTTTAATTTCACAAACCATTATTAATTTCTTATTTAATAAAACTTAATTGAACTTAATTTCAGTAACTTTTTTTGCGACAGTTTTTACAGTAGAAGACGTAAATAATGTGTCCGACGTGGACGATATCGTTCCATTTAGTAGCGAGACTATTTTTAATGAAATAAAGGCTGAGATTGCGCATTATATCGATAGGCTAAAAGTTAGCAAGGCTCCAGGCCCTAACTCTTTTTATCCCCGACATTTGAAAGATTTGAAAGACGTTATTGTAGGCCCCTTAACGAAGATTTTTAATCAGTCACTCGAAACGGGGATTATTCCTGAAGACATCAAATTAGCTAACGTCACGCCCATTTTTAAAAAAGGCAACAGCACAGTAGCTAGCAATTATAAGCCCATTAGCTTAACGTCAATTGTCGGTAAACTACTGGAATCCGTCGTTAGGGATCGTATCATCGATCACTTAGAAAGTCGAGGTTTGATTAATAGTAGTCAGCATGGGTTTCGACGCCATAGATCTTGTTTAACTAATTTGTTAGAATTTTATAACGAAACAGTGCGCGAATACGATAGACATAGAGCGGCTGACGTTATTTATTTAGATTTTAAAAAGGCGTTCGATACAGTTCCGCATAGAAGATTAATTGCGAAGGTTAAAGCGCACGGTAAACGCGGTCAGGTAGCTAACTGGTTAGAGGAATGGCTTCGTGCTACGAGACAGAGGGTCGTTGTTAATGGTAGTGAATCGGGGTGGTTGGATGTCGGTAGCGGTGTCCCACAGGGTTCAGTGTTAGGCCCATTGCTATTCGTAATTTACATTAACGACATAGATGTAGGATTGAATAGTAACGTGTCAAAATTCGCGGACGATACTAAAATAGGCGGTAAGGTTGTTAACGAGCACGATAGAAATAGGCTCCAAGACGATGTAAATAGGATTATGGAGTGGACGGATAAGTGGCAGATGCAATTTAACGTAGACAAATGTAAAGTTTTGCATATAGGTTCTCGTAACAATAATTACACGTACACGATGGATGATAGAAAGTTAGCGAGCGTTGACGAGGAAGTAGATTTAGGCATACGCGTATCTAAGGATTTAAAAGTTAGGAACCAGTGCCTGGAGTCTTGCGCAAAAGCTAATAGGATGTTAAGCTTCATAGAGCGTAATTTCGAATTTAAATCGAAGGATATTATATTGCCCCTTTACAAGTCTCTAGTCAGGCCTCATTTAGAATATGCCATTCAGTTTAGGTGCCCGTATTTGCGTGAGGATATTGATAGGTTAGAAAGGGTTAAGCGTTGTGCCACGAAACTAATTCCGTCATTGCGCAACAAGCCTTATGAAGATAAGATTAAAGAGTTAGACTTGCATTCACTCGAAACGAGGAGATTAAGGGGGGAGCTTATTGAAGTTTTCAAAATCGTTAATAACATCGATAACGTAAATTTTGACAAACTGTTCACTTTCGATAATAGCAATACTCGTAATAGCGGATTTAAGTTGCGTGGCAGACGTTTCATTACTAATATCGCTAAAAACTTCTTTACGTTTAGAGTAATTGATAAATGGAATAATCTTCCCGCGCCCGTCGTGAACTCTACTAGCGTTAATGTGTTTAAAAACCGTCTAGATAGACATTTTAAAAATATTAACGTTGTTTAAAATAAACAAACAATTGGCAACAGGAGCTCTGGGGGTCGTAATCGGGAATGAGTCTGTTGACATCTAATGCCAGCTTACAACATGCCAGCGTGTGATATGCCAAAAAAAAAAAAAAAAAAAATTAGACTAACACGAACTTAGTTGTAGCTTGTTGAGTAAATTAACGAGTGGCGGCTCGTGACTTAAAACAGTTGTGTGCTACAACAAAAAATTGCTGATAGGTATATATATATATAAATTATAAAATAGGACTAATTCATCGTGAATTATAGTAAATGTTCTGCGCAACTAACGGTAGATGGATAGATATAGTACTTATTTACGAAAAATGAAATTCATGCGACGCTCTTTCTTACTGCAGAACTTGTCAATCACCTTGGTGTTAAAAGACTCAGTGTTTGAAATAAACTTTTTTTCCATGGAGAGCATTGCCAGAGCATTAAGACGATCCTGGGACATAGTATTTCTTAGGAAAGTTTTTATTCTTTTTAGAGAGGAGAAACATCTTTCGGGTTCTGCTGTTGTCATTGGCGTGGTGATGACAATTTTAAGAAGTTTTGTTACTTCAGAGAATGTACTCTGTAAATTGTTTTTGAATATAAGTTTCAAAAGAGGAACTGCGCCATCAATTTTCCTGAAATCGGTTCTTTCATATAAAACGCTAAGCTCTGTTTTCAGTCTCCTTTTCTCCAGCATTCTATAACTTTGAACTGCAATTTCAAGTTCATTTTCCGGAAAATGTTTTGCAAATTCTTGAAAGTTAACAGAATTCAACAACTTTGCTGCCTCTAGATGATCCAAGGATTGAAAACGATGGTGAGCCTCCTGTACAATTCGATCACATACTTCTTTGGCATCGGCGCTTCGGCACGACTGTTTGGGTCGTTTATTGCCAGATGACACGCATGTAGTCGCAATTTCACTGTCAATGATACCTATTGAATCTCTCACTTCATTGATTGCCAAAATAAAATGGGATACTAGGGTGTCAATTTTGTCAACTTTTTTCAAATCAATTTTGGTAGTGAAAATATAGTGTCTTTTCTTGTCAAAACTTGAAATTGGCCAACCAAAATGAAATAAAATAACTCTTACCTACATCAATTTTACCTTAAAGTTTCAGAAATTGACTCTTTTACTAAATAATAGGACATAAATTGATTAACTATTCATCTGTCACAGAATTATCCCACTGATCGCATATGGAGTGTTTTCAAGGTCATATAGTTGTTGTACAATGTACAAGTCACAACATGAATAGAACTGTCCCTCACTCTCAGTCCTCAGTTGTCTCTTAGATGTCATAGACGGTGGTTTGCTGTTATTGCTCTTGTACCTACTTCATAGTTATTCTACTAGACCAGTGATAGCGAACCTATGACACGCGTGTCAGCAGTGACACGCCGCAGGGTTTCAGGTGACACGCGATGGATGTTGAAAATGTTTGGTATTCTGATGAAAAACTGCAATAAATCGTCTACGCCCTAGTACTTTCGATTAATAAGTCAGCTGTCTATGATTTTGTAGTTAAATTTAAAATGCATGTATGCAAGTGACACGCCAACAATATCATTATTTAAAAAACACGAATTTTGGCACACTTGGATAAAAAGGTTCGCCATCACTGTACTAGACGAATACTACAGTTTAACTGTAAGTATGGATTATTGATTATTACAATTATTTATTATTATCATATTCTTCTGTCTAATTATGTTGTAATCCCATGAAATATTTTTTTATTGAATTTTAGAACATCGAATGACTAAACTTTGAAACATCGTAATTGATATAAAATACTTAAATGTTTTTTTCTTTTCAGATATTCCTAATATGCCAAAATTGAAGACAAGAGGTCATTCGTCATGCCACTTGAGCCTGTTAGTCGGTACAGGCAAGGAGCTTCCCGTATCAGAACTACCAACAGTGCCAGATATGCTGAGACTAGGGTTACTCCTTCGTGAACAAAATACAAAGGATAGAAGGAACTACACAGAGAAAGAGCTCATAAGGGACATGATTCCCCCTCTTCTGCATCAGTGGAAAAAGGCTAATGTTATTCAAACCACCTGTACTCAATCAGTATAGAACTATTGAGCTAAAATTAACAAAGCTGTGGCACAAAGCAGTTGAGACATCACTTGGTAAAGGAAAACTAGGAAAGAAAAATAAATTTCTGCACACACTTGATACTCTTCTTGACATTTTTAACTGCCAGTGTCCCATAGAGTTGTGTTCTGAAGCAAATTGTTCTCCCTCATGCAGAAGAGAACCTCACCCTCACATTGATTGTCGCTGTCCTCGTAAGAAGAAGATCCCTGTTTTGGAGCTGGCTTTCATAAAGGCGCAGAGAACAAAGGAAGTATGCAGATTGGTTCGGCAGATTATTCAGAAACCAAAAAACAGATTGTTATTGCTAAGAAAAAAGAGAAAATCCGAGAGAGGGAAGAAAGAAAGAAAAAGAAGAGTGAAGAAGCCACTCAAAGAGATGAAGAGCTCTATCAAGAGGTTTCTCACTTCTTTGAAAGCTCTTCAGATGAACAGAAAGAAGCAACATCAGATGATAGCTCCAAAATGCCATCTGAACCTTCGCCGAAGAGAATGAAATACAACACTAAAGACATCTCAAACATTGCCCTTGCCAGTATTCGCCACCATACGGGGTTACGAGAGAGTGCAGAGATTGCCACTGCCGCTTGGATAGATGCAGGCCTCATCAGCCGAAAGGATACATCCTTAGTGATAGATCATAATAAGATAAGAAGAGCACAAGAAAAAATAATGAAGGAAATATCTGATCGGCATGAAAAAGATTTGAAGGAGGAAGGTCTCTCTTGCCTTTTGTTTGATGGAAGAAGAGATGACACAAAAGTTCTCCTAGAGGTAGAGGGAATGGACAGAAAGTTTCCCGGTCTCATCAAAGAAGAACACTACTCTGTGTGTTCCGAACCTGGTGGCCGCTATTTGTTTCACTTTGTTCCTGAAGCAGAAGTAGAAGGCAAGAAACATGCAGAGGCAATTGCTGATCAAATAATATGTTGGCTTCAAGAAAGAAGACTTGACAGTTCACTGCAGGCAATTGGTGGAGACTCAACTGCGGTGAACACTGGATGGCAGGGCGGTGTTATGACGCATTTAGAGAAAAAACTTGGACGAAGGCTTGTTTGGATTGTATGTGATTTGCACACGGGGGAACTACCTCTTCGTCATCTCATCCAGGAACTTGATGGTCCTACAAAGAGCAACAACAAGTGGTCAGGCCCCCTTGGCAACATGCTAGATGAAGCAACGGAATTAGAAATAAATACAAAATTTCCAAAGGTCGAAGTAGGCCCTCCCCTTCCAGTGTTGTCTGAAGAAGTTATCAAAGACCTCAGCACAGATCAATCTTACGCTTATCGTATTGTTCAAGCAATCATATCAGGAGAGTTGCCTCAAAATCTGGCTCTCTTGGAGATTGGACCCGTAAGTCACAGTCATTGGTTAACTACAGCGATTCGTTTCTGCAGGATTTGGGTTTCCAAACATGCACTGAAGGGCAAAATGCTACAGAATTTGATGTTGATTGTTGAATTTATTATTGGGTTTTATCTTCCTCACTGGTTCAATGTAAAACTTAATCCAATGTGGATGGAGGGGCCCAACCACAGCTTGTTTCAATTACAGCTACTGAGAACCCAAAGGAAAGTAGTGGTGGACATCGTGTTACCTGTGGTGAGAAGGTCCGCTTGGTATGCTAGGTCAGAGGCAGTTTTGCAAGCAATACTCTGCAGCCAATGTACCAAAGAGCGAACTGAGGCTGTGGAAATCATTCTAAAGCTTAGAGGAACATCACTAGATGATGACCAGCTGGGAGACTGCTCTGTTCAGACAAGGAAGGTACCTCCGATAAACGTCAATGCCACGAAATTGTCAGAATTAGTTAACTTGAGTTCGGAAGTTTTGGAGCCACCACTGACAACATGTATAACAAACAAAGATTTAACACAACTTAGAGGCCCCAATGCAAGTGCCAAAGTGGCCTTCTCACACTCAGAGTGTAGAGAGATGTGTGAAAATGGTCACAGAAGCAGCTAGTCAAGTTTACAGTCACGAGAGGCGAGAAGGCTACATCAAAGCGCAAGTAGCAAGCCGAATGCTGATGTCAAGGAACCGCAGCAAAAAGGACATGACTGCATTGGTTACTTTCAAATAAAGACTCTGAATGATATCTTATTGCCACTTCAAATGTTGACAGGATGTTTGCGCGCATTTGCTATCTTGTTACGAATTTACGGAAAAATGGAATTTTTTAATTAAAATTGATGTAGGTAGGAGTTATTTTTTATTGTTTTTGAAGCAAGGATATTATTTTGTATGCCAAATGATTACATTAAATTGCTACCAAATCACATGATTTTCAATTTAGTCATTTCACCCCCAAAATTGACACACCCTAATGGGATACGGCACTTTTTATTTTTACAGCATCAGACAATCTTGCTTGTAATTGGTTATACAAAATGTCTACATGTGGCATTATTCTATGAAAAAATGAAAGCCAGATAAGGAATTGTGCATCTTCCAAATAATGACGGAGTCCACGAGCTTCTTGAACTGTCCTGGTGGATAATGACGTCTGTAAATCCAACAAACACTCAACCAAACTGTCCTTGTGTTCATACACCACACTGACTGTTCTCGATTTAAAGTTCCACCTGGTTGCAGAACCACTGGGAATCCTTCGTGCCACAACTGCATCTAGTGCAGACAACCGTTGTGGTGACCTTGAAAAGAAAGCAGGAAAAGCTGACAGGCAACAGAAGAATACCCTAGCTGCATGATTTTGCGAAGCAGCTTTTTCCATTACCAAATTTAATTGATGGGCATAACAGTGGATGTATTGTGCAGTGGGAAAAATAGCCTTTATTTTTGCTTGAACTCCACCTCTTTCGCCACTCATTACAGCCGCACCGTCGTAAGTCTGAGCAATTATTTTGTTAGGTTGATCTTTAAAAATCTCATTTATTGTATTCAAAATACAAATAGAAATTGCGTCTGCACTTTGACCTTCCGGGTTGAAAAATCCCCAAAATCTTTCAGTAGGCACGCCATTGATTACATAACGAAATACTATTACCAACTGTGAATGTTCAGAAATGTCTGTAGTTTCATCTGCCATTAAAGTGACAAAATCAGCCTCTTTCATTTCTTCGATTATCTTTTCACGGCAAACTTCCGACATACAATCTAGCAGTTCATTCTGGATGGTTTTAGAAGTTCCCTTGAAAACATGATTCGATTCTGTGTTCTTTTACCGCACTATCTAAACTACTAACAAAATCAACGAGTCCCAAGAAAATACCTGGATTTTCAGATGTTTCACTCTCATCATGTCCTCTTAAGGCAAGTTCAAAGGCACCGCAAAACTTAATGCAGTCAATTACCTTTGATAATATATATCTGTTCTTTTCTACTTTTTGATTGTGTTTTTTGATGGCGTCATGGTAGGCGCAACTTAACTGTGTTGCAATATTCACACTACCGAGAATACTAAGATCCAACACATTGTTTATATGTTTCTTGTTTTCATTGTGCTTTCTAATCAGTGCTTTAAGATGGCCAAGATCTTTCACTCCCGTGTTACTGAATGAATCACGGTTACCAAAAAGAAGGCATGGAAAGCAGAAAAGAGCATCCCGAACATCACAACCACAAATCCAACTATAATCATCATAAATCTTTCTGTGAAATTGTCTTAAATATTCTCGATTGTTGCTTCCCTTGGCTTTCTGACTTAAATTTAAATCGGGAGTTGGCCTACCTAACTGTTTTATTTGAGCTTTTTCATTTAATGTTCTAGATGAAAAAGGTACGTTTAATAAATTGTCCACTGAATTCATATTTGTATAAAAATTAATAATTTATATACAACACTTGAGTAAACAAAAACACATACACACGCATAAAAAGTTTAAAAATCAAACGCAATCGATCGAGCGTCCATCACATTGACAAGTGCTGCAGCGACTGGTAGCACATTCACGCCTTATCCGAAACTGGACCGAAAGACACGCCTGCGCATGCGCTTTGTCTGATTTCACTCGATTTGGGTGCTATATTGATGACAGCACATCCGTACGAAAATAGAAATGCAGGGAATGCGCAGTTAATTCGTTTTTTCGTAAATCGGAAAACAATTTAGATCAAATTGGAAATTACAGAAGATATTATAAGTAATTTTATTGATTTATTATTTAGCTATTTACATATTTTAAAAACTGATGTGCTGTAGCACGTAAGCACATAATGAGCGGCCGCCACTGAAATTAACCCACGTTTTTGTTATTCTTTATACTTTTTTCTTCTCTTTTTATTGCATGTCTAGTTTGCATGTTTGCATAGTATGATAGTGTTTGAGTTAAGAATGTGTTGTAATACGTTCTTATTTTACTTCTTTTCGTCTTTCTCGCCTTTCCAGCCTAGTGGGCTGCATACTCTACCTCCCTATAGAGTGGAGGATCGGTCTGCAACAGTTGGAAGAATGTGTTGCTTTGAGTTAAGAATGTGTTGTTCTTGAGTTAAGAATGTATTGCATGGTTTGCAAGCGTTCTTATTTTACTTCTTTTCATCTTTTTTCCGGCAGAGTGGGCTCTACCTCCCTATGGAGTAGAGGACCGTTCTGCAATCTTTCCTATTCTCTCCGACTATTTTTCTGACTTGTCGGCAGTGGCCGGCGGATGATGATGGCGAGTCTTTTATCTCTTTTTCTGAATGAATGTTAACCCACGAGTGATAGGTGTTGCTACTTACTTAACCCCTTATTTTCTTTTCTCAACCCCCTACTCTTTCCTTTTTCTCGGGCTAACCTTAGAGTGGATCTTAGGGTCTTTGTTAGCCTTAGCTTCTGTAGCTTCTGTAGATTATTAAATTCTTATAAACAAACATTTAATTCTTAATTAGACATTACTACACTCGCGTCTTAATCACTAGGCTACCCAGGGTACCCATTTATCTACAACCACTTTCTTTATTGTGTGGAAGGATGAACAGCTTATAGTATATATTTCATGTGGCATAATACTATTTCTTGAAAGATTTATGGAAATGATTATATATAAACTTCGGTGTTCCTCAAGGATCCATCCTCTCTCTCACTTTGTTTTTTCTCCATATCATTGCCA
Source organism: Bathynomus jamesi (assembly GCA_023014485.1). Classification (NCBI taxonomy): domain Eukaryota; kingdom Metazoa; phylum Arthropoda; class Malacostraca; order Isopoda; family Cirolanidae; genus Bathynomus; species Bathynomus jamesi. The sequence goes on along the minus strand of JAJOZX010006211.1, from coordinate 39,499 downwards.
GTTGGTAACTATATACCCATGTTCATCGTCCTGTGTGGGAACGACCTTCAATCCAATTACTTTACCGGCTCGTTTACATCAAAATCACGTATAAATAATGTATGTTAGGATGGCATTATACAATTCAAGCGATGATAACGGAAGTTGTTGATTTTAAATAATAAATTAATTTTAAAATATTCGTTGACCGAACCTTTTGAATTGATGGCGGACACACTGATTTGAAATGAATATCGTACACGTTTTAAGAAAAGCAAAACAGAACCCATGAATAAATTCACCATGATTATACAGTTTGCATATGGATGTGCTGCTCTTTCCCGTAATAGAATAAATAAATATACACTGTGTATATATATAAATATACACTGTGTATATTATATATATATATATATATATTATATAATATATATATATATAATCATGCGGGTTGCTTCTACAGAGCTTCAATTTAATATTTAGGAGAAATCCAATGACAAGGAGAAATGTAAATGCCATGAAAAGTCTTCTTTAATGCGCAACGTTTCGAGCAATACGCTCATCTTCAGGCTGTATGATAACAATGTGAAATTAAAATCAATAATTGAATGAAAAACAAGACAAAGAAAATTTCTATAACCTATTCATAAAGGCAAATTTTAAAAGACTGAAAAAAGAGGGTTAAATTCTAAGTTATACAGATTTACATTTAAAATTAAGAAGCTATTTTTAAATACATATAGTAAATGTGAAATTAATACACTGGAAAAATTAACAATAGTACACTGGAATAATGAAACTAACTACCTTTCACTGCAATTTCCGAGGCTAGACTGATTTACGCAGAGGCAAAACGAGAAAACATAAGATAAGATAAGATAAGATAAGATAAGATGGTGAGGGCGATTGGGGAAGGGGGGATTATAAGGAATTGGGGAAGGAGGAGGGATTATAAGAAGTTTAAAGGGACAGCTGATGAGTCAACATTTAGCGTAGGGGTCAAAGTTTTAATGTAAAGCGATTCCAAAATTCTAAGTGAGTTGGGACAAGTATTACAACCAAGAATTTTAAAATTGTCTAAAGTGACATCAGTTTTACATTTTATACTGTGTTCCCGAATACTAGAAACTACTTTAGTTTTTAAAATTTTGCCTGTTCGGCCACTTATTCCCATATGCGAATAAAATCTAGCCCTGAGAGAGCGAACAGTGCTGCCAATGTAATTCCCAAGGAGACACCTAGGGCAGGTAAATAAATATACAACACCGCTACGCAACGAGTCAGGAGTTCGATCCTTCGCTGAGAAAAAGCTACCTAAAGACGTTTTATTAATAAATATGATGCGGAAATCAGTATACAATGGAAACTGAGAAAAATGGCTCCCTCCCCTTTTTAGATCTTTTAATTTCGAAAAACGGTGATTCTATTACTACATCAGTTTACAGGAAACCCACTTTCACTGGTTTGGGCATGAATTTTTTTAGTTTTACTGATTTCAACTATAAGATGTCTTGTATTAAAACTCTCCTGTTCAGAGGATATAATTTGACCTCTAGTTTTACCTTACTTAATGATGAATTTAATAATCTAAGATCATACTTTACCAATAATAGTTTTCCTGTTCAATATGTAGATAAACTAATTAGATCCTTCTTAAATAATGTTTATAGCCCTCAACTTCCTTGTATTACAGTGCCGAAGGATATAAAATATTTCTTGGTACCTGAAATGGGTCCTTTGAATAAGGAATTTAAGCTTAAATTTACAAAGTTGTTAAGGAAATTTTTTATCATACTGATTTCCGCATCATATTTATTAATAAAACGTCTTTAGGTAGCTTTTTCTCAGCGAAGGATCGAACTCCTGACTCGTTGCGTAGCGGTGTTGTATATTTATTTACCTGCCCTAGGTGTCTCCTTGGGAATTACATTGGCAGCACTGTTCGCTCTCTCAGGGCTAGATTTTATTCGCATATGGGAATAAGTGGCCGAACAGGTAAAATTTTAAAAACTAAAGAAGTTTCTAGTATTCGGGAACACAGTATAAAAAAAACTGATGTCACTTTAGACAATTTTAAAATTCTTGGTTGTAATACTTGTCCCAACTCACTTAGAATTTTGGAATCGCTTTACATTAAAACTTTGACCCCCTACGCTAAATGTTGACTCATCAGCTGTCCCTTTAAACTTCTTATAATCCCTCCTCCTTCCCCAATTCCTTATAATCCCCCCTTCCCAATCGCCCTCACCATCTTATCTTATCTTATCTTATCTTATGTTTTCTCGTTTTGCCTCTGCGTAAATCAGTCTAGCCTCGGAAATTGCAGTGAAAGGTAGTTAGTTTCATTATTCCAGTGTACTATTGTTAATTTTTCCAGTGTATTAATTTCACATTTACTATATGTATTTAAAATAGCTTCTTAATTTTAAATGTAAATCTGTATAACTTAGAATTTAACCCTCTTTTTTCAGTCTTTTAAAATTTGCCTTTATGAATAGGTTATAGAAATTTTCTTTGTCTTGTTTTTCATTCAATTATTGATTTTAATTTCACATTGTTATCATACAGCCTGAAGATGAGCGTATTGCTCGAAACGTTGCGCATTAAAGAAGACTTTTCATGGCATTTACATTTCTCCTTGTCATTGGATTTCTCCTAAATATATATATATATATATATATATATATATATATATATATATATTCTTTCAGGGTGGCGTAGTATCGTATACATTTTCTGTATCTTGTATCGTATCGCGATACATTTTTTATTATTTGTATCATATCGAAAGATACGATACAACGCGATACTTTATCATAGACTCAGTCAGTGATCTTTTCCCTGAATGTCTGATGAATTGTTTGAGAAATCACTGTTTGTAAAATTCAATAAAAATAGAAAGTAATTCAGTTGTTTCATAATATGTCATATATGATTATATATATATATATATATATATATATATATATATATATATATATATATATATATGTGTGTGTGTATGTGTGTGTGTCGCGTTACTTTCTTTGGCCCCGATACACCACCCTATATATATATATATATATACCATTACTTATTCGGACTATAGTGGATTTAATTTTCTCAGAGTTCCTTGTTCCATGTACGATCTGTGTGTAACAAAAGTTCTCAGGGGACTATTCTGAGTTCTATCCCATATATATATATATATATATATATATATATATATATATATATATAATACTTGAATAAGCACTCAAGAAGCTAATTTCAAAACACGGAGGTTTAGATAGAAAGATTTTGAATGATTTCGCAAAATACTGTCTCGCTCACCATTATTGCCAATCACACAGAGGTTCAACTTACTAGCGAGGCTCCTGTACCTGGTTCATCACCAGATGAAGTTAGCAATGTTTTAGTTTATCATATTCCGGTGAATAGTACAAAATCCATAACAGTTTCACGTGAATTTGTCGTTAGTTTGCATTTCAAATATAAATCGTTATTTATAGATTTCGGTGCATGATTCGTCAGGAGCAAGATACAACGCAAGTTTTTGTCTTCTTCACGAAAACAAATGCATGCGCTATACGTATAGCCAAATGTCATAACGGATAAGATAGCATTTATCACCAGGTATTTAATTTGAACCAAAAAAAAAATATCTAATTCATTCTAGCCGTATAAAGAGTAACGTCAGCAAGTGGATAATTTCACTTTATTTCATTCTGGTCTCACTGCTTAGCCGGGCTACAATTTATTCATCATCGGATAATTCCATTTAGTTCTTAGACACACCTCTCAACCCCTCTAACCCCTTTCCTCGCTTTCCGGGACACACACACACACACACACACACACACGCGTGTATGTATATATATATATATATATATATATATATATATATATATATATATATATTAGGGTAGGTTGATTTTGGAACTGTGATCTTGGACTAGTCTAGATAGAAAGGTATTAATGTATAAAAAACGTTGCAGCAACTCATATTTGTGAAAATGATTGTATTTTTTGAGGATTGTTAATTATTTTTAAGTTGTAAAATTGCCGAATTTTACGCGTAAAATCGCGCAATGTAAACAAACAAAATATCGGACCTTATTTCAGCAAAATAATCAATTAAAATTCGGCTTCTTTAACAAAACGATGCTTGAAACTTATTGTAAATGCATTATAGATGTTTAGTAGTGTATTATTTTGTATTTTTTAATGATATTTACCTATAAAATGTGTATTAAATTAAGTTATTTTATGATGCGTTCATTTAATTGTGTTTATTTTCAGATATTTCATAAAAATGGGTAAAAAACGGAAGTCTGCAGTGTCAACTCGAAGTGATAGTGCCAAAAAATTCAGTGGCCAGCCTTCCCCTTTGGATAAAACAGAGCCTCCTACCCTCCGCCAAGTTATTCAGTACAGTTATTTCCTCCAAAACAGCCACCCGGACTTTAAAGACTATGATATTGCTAAAATGATAGCAAAGGATGTGATTGAGATCTGGCAGGCAGTGAACCCGCGGCTGCCCCTGTATGAGGAATATTATGTAGTGAAATTGGTGGATAAAGTGTGCTTCAAGAAAGCAAGAGAGATAAACAGGAAATCTCTCTCTACAGTCCAGGAGCAGAATCTGGAGGAAAAGCTGGATAAACTTTTTGACATTTCTGCTTGCACCTGTAAGCTACCTGTTCGTCCCTGTGATGACAATGCTGTGAAGTGCAAGAAAGAAAATTGTCAAACACAGCACATAATCTGCACTTGTCAATTAGATTGATGTGTCTGTGGACCAGAGGTGCTTACCCTCCAGAACTACAGGATAAACTTTACCAGGCCATCAAGTTCATTGTGGAAGTGTATGCAGTCAGTTGGTTTGAGATCAAAAGGGACAGCAAGTTCCACAATCAGCAGCTGTACATCTTCAACATGATCCAGAGGATCAAGCAGCAGTCTGAAGAAATCCAGGGTGTTGCTTTCAAGAACCTGAAGTACAATGCTTTTGCCTTGCTGCCCGAGAATGTGCTGTACTCCATAATGAAGTCTGATGACTTGGAAGTGAGAGAAGCTGCTCTCAAGAAAATTCTGTCCATCAGGTAAGCATTTATTAATTTTAAAAAATGTGAAAAAAAATTTGATTATGGGGATTTATTTAATAAAAAAAAGGCCCGAGTTCTATAAATCCCCATAATCGAATTTTTTTTTCACATTTTCTTATCCCAATTCCCCCCTTCCCCTCTGAAAATGGAAATAATCTCACCTTTCTGAAAAAAATTCGATTATGGGGATTTATAGAACTCGGGTTTTTTTTTTTTTTTAATTTAAGTTTAATTTAAATCAGCAATTCTGAGACTAATAGGGATTAAATCTTAAACTGGAATAAAAAAATAAATTAATTATTATTCTTTCAGAAGTGGGAAGCCAGCCAAGAAGAGGCTGAAGAAGATCACAGCCATCAACATTGAAGCTACCCACTGGTCAGAACTAATCAACCTTTCTCAAAGTGGCATCTGTGAACCTGCTCTCACAGAAACTTTTTTGACCAGGAGCTTCAAGAAGCATTGCTGAATGGCACCAAGCTGGAGCTGCCTGATCTGCCTTCACATTCTCAGAGTGTTGAAAGGGCCGTGAAGCTGACATGTGAAGCTTCCCATACTGTTTATGGACTCGAATCAAGGCACAAACACATTCTGGCCAAAGCCCTCAGCCGCCAGATGAGGCCTTCCTTTGCTTCTAAGGGCTCTTACAGTGAAAATTATGATGATCTTGGGATCTAAGTGTGTCTATTTGACTCTGTACATGTTTTTTTTTTACTTTTTTTCAATAAAATTGTAACTTTTTTCAGGATTTTTTTTTATGAAAATAGCGTTTTTTTCGGCGAAAATTGCGAAAATGCGATATTTTTTGGTACGATTTTTTGACGATTTTTGAAACGGTTTCCTCAAAAAATGGTTAAAGCTAGAGATCTGAAATGTTTTGTCAGTGGTGGACCGGATGTCAGTTTTTCAACATCTGCGGATGCGGATGCGGATTTTTAATTTCAATATCCGCATATTTAGTTAATCTATCAATATAATATAGAATTATGAATATATGACAATTTTTCAAATTTCGTGATATTGCTATTATGGCAGGCAATGCATAAGAATTAAAATTAATGTTTTCATTATGATAAAAAAAATAACTTTCTCAAGAGTTTCAGCCACAGAAAATTCAATGAAACAAGTTTCATTCAATTTTCTGTGTTACCAGGTATTTATTTATATTTTGAGGTTTATATATTTGTTTGTTCATTAATAAATTAATACTTTACATGAAATGTGCATGACTGGGCCTTATAAGTTACTTTATAAGCTAATTTAATTGTAAATTGCATAATTTATTAGAGGTAATATCCGCATAACATCCCCAGTCAGAAGTGCGGATGCGGATGTTAAAAATGATGCGGATGCGGATATCCGGTCCACCGCTAATATATATATACAGGGTGGGCCGTAAGTTTCCATACATAGGAAAATTTAAATTATGGTCTTCACGTGCGTCGGTATTTGGATCAGCAGTTTCCGGATGCTTGGATTGGTCGGCGTGGTCCTGTGGAGTGGCCTCCCAGATCCCCAGATCTCACCCCCCTTGATTTCTATCTTTGGGGGCACTTGAAGGCCATGGTGTATCAGGAAAAGATACGAGACATAAATCATCTAAAGGAACGTATCACCAACGCCATTACAAGCATAACGTCAACTGTGCTAATGCGTGTTCATCAACAGTGGGGAACACGTATTGAAATGTGTTTTCAAAACAATGGCAACCATGTAGAGCATATTATATAAATAAAAATGGTTGTCCATAAAAAAATGTTTATTTTTCCTATGTATGGAAACTTACGGCCCACCCTGTATATACAGGGTGGGCCATAAGTCGCTTTTCTGAAGTGAGTTTCGTTATAATACGAAGTAAAGCGACTTATGGTTCACTCTGCGTGTGTGTGTGTGTGTGTCCGCATAAGTGAGAGACCGACTTTTTTAAATACAGTACATATATCTAAAAAAAAAAATTAACCAAACCTAACCTTAGTGCCATCGACCCGAGAAAGGCGTAATAAGTGTTTGGAACGCAATTGAGGGTGTAAGTAATCGAGTGTGTCTGTGGAAAGATCTCATCGACCCTTGTGGACTCTCTTAATTAGTGGGCGTGGCCATTTGGCTGTGGTTGGTCAGTTAACCATATAATTATGAAGACGAAACTGTAATCTCAAAACCACACGCCAAACTGGCCAACCATTCATTCTTCCGGAGGTCTTCAAGGGGTAAGCCGATATTTTACGAGTTTCTGATTTTGTATTTTCTCATACTTTCCTAATTGTCACGTTTTGATTTTTTGTTGTGAATTAACTCATAATTTTGCATTCATATGTTCATAATAATAATATAAGCACCTTTTACGTAAGTTTTATCTTGCTCCAAAAGGTTACTTGGATTCAAGTCCTTGGGCAACTATTAGACAACGCACAAGCCGACACTTTACACGGAACATCAGTGAAGCTATCGGAGCATACTCGTTACACTTCAGAAAATCTACTTCTCTTAATCTTCAGTTATTTAACTTTCTTTATGATTTTGTAAATATATATATATATAATATACATATACACACACACACATTGTTTAAGCTTCTCTTCAACCTGCACCTATCAAAGGAAACCTTTATAGAGGGCCCGAATGGTATTTGCTCCTCAAGTCATTAAATAATGAAGTACGTTCTAATCTATACTAACCTAACCTAACCAAACTTTAATTAACCTAAGTTAGCGTAACCTAACCGAATCGGGGACAACATCCTTTTTCCGACAGTAAAAATATTTCTGGAGTGTATTTTGTATAATTTTTTAATATCCCGGAGTACCAAAAGTGTTACCTCGCAAAAAAATAATTACCCTACTTCACCCGTGAATTATCACGCACTCGACCTCATTTATACCCAGTTGCCCATGTACATACCCACACACAACAAAAAAATTGTAGTGAGGTTTATTCGAACTCTTTCTCAAAAAGAGGTGAATTATTTAGGTGTTCAACTTTTACGTAGTACACTGTTATTCTTGCGGCTAGAATGTCGCCACTTGAATTTACTTTTGAGTTCTCCATCCTCTTTTTTTTCTTAGTAGTGTAAATTGAAAATAACCTAACCTTGGATAGGAGCTACTGGACTAACCAGGGTAGTTAATTGTGACTCGAAACTTTTAAGAGTGAAGCAAAAATTGAATCATTGTAATTAATAACTTTACTAGTTGGTACTATTAGTAATATTACTAGTATTAGTAGTTAAGTATATAATATTTCGCTAAAATGCAGTAAAAATAAAAATGGTAAATAGTAAAAAACTTTTACTAATTTACGAATACATTTGAAGTGTGGTCTCTGAATCAGTTCAGTCCTATGCGAAGTCACATAGGCAGTAAACGACATCTTTACAGACCCTGTCCGGCTATCTCTTCCCACTTAATGTCATTCCCATTCCAGTCTTCGTCCAAGAATGAAAATTCGCGACTGAGAATTCGGAAGGTGGTAATTTTCAAATTGATTAATTTCTGTTCTCATTCTTGGATTTTATCACCAAGTTAGATTTGTCATGAAAAACACCCTTCGGGTCTCCAAACCAGAAAACTATTTTCCAAAATTAAGAATTCCAACTTCGAGTATTCCCGCTTTTGGAACGTGAGTGGCCAAGTCGGACATAATTCTGTACGGGGGTTTCATTAAAAGTTTCGGTTCAGTTAAAAATTAAAAACGAATTCGGAATGACGATTGTTCGCTTCCAGAGAGCCGATGTTAATTAGGTCTATCACGAACACACACACACACACACACATATATATATATATATATATATATATATATATACTTCATTATTTAGAACATAAGTAGTTATATAATATATATATATATATATATGAAAGGAGTAACAACTGAAAAGTTGGAGATGAATTTCCTGTGCTTTTAGTGGCTTTTGTATATAAATTAAGTTTTCGTATTGTCTTTGGTCCTTTAGTTTCGCCTAATTTAATTCTGCTTTTGGTAAATTCGCCCTACATGACATTGTGAAGTTTCGTACAGTTCTAGAAAACTGAAGAAATTAAACAGTTAGCCTTCCTTCCCCATACAAAAAAAAAAAAAAAAAAAAAAAAAAATCAACATTTTGCGTCACAAATAAGGATTTCAATACTAAGTCTTATACTGGGTGGCCCAAGATAAAGTAGCCCCCATTATTTTTTTTAACAAAACTTAATGAGGCTACTTTATCTTGGGCCACTCTGTGGAACGCTTATGACTACATTCTTGTCTTGAAGAATTTAGTTGTTCCCAAGGCTTCTTTAACCTTTTACTTTAATTTTCCCCTCAAATAACACTGCACAACACAATTTTTGTCCTTTACACAAATTCTGCTGATTTATATATATTTTCATGCGCTGATTACGAATATTATTTTTTCTCTAACACCCACCATTTTTCCATAAAACTACGTTAATGTTGCACAAAAATTATCCAAATTATATCAAACGCCTGCTAAACAAAGGAACAACCCTCCGGCTGTTGGTCATTATTGCACTGATTAGTTATTCGAAATGTTGTGTTCTGTGATTGGTCTAAAGATGGTGGTCAGGTGATTTCACAGTGGCTGCCAAGTGGAAAATTGTTATTTTCTTTCATTGTTCCGGATGCTCTGTTGATGTTTGGTATTAAGGTACTTTTCTGCTGGATCTACTGTGTTTATTAACTTTTGTCGAAAACATTCATTGCTTTCGCGTTTTAACTTCAATAATGTCTAGAAAGTGTGTAACCAGTGTCGATTTATTTTGTGTGTGGCGAGCTAACATTGAAATCCCCAAAGTAAACATTTACCCCTCTAGTTAAAAAGGCGTATGAATTATATTTTGGATGCAAAGTGGGTGATCAGGACAGAAGCTGGACTCCCCACATATGTTGCAATTAGTGTGCAAGGAGCTTAAGAGCGTGTTTACAAGGTTCACGTCCATCAATGCCGTTTGCTGTCCCTATGGTCTCTTCGAAATCCAAACATGTAATACGATACTGGTCGCATATCTGATGGCTATGCGACCAGTTCCTCACGCTGAAACCCTGCCAGTTCCCAAGCCACCAAAAGATTGGACTTTGGACGAGGAATAGTGCCACTCCGAAATTGAAATTGAACTACAAGCAGCCAGTGAGCTTGCAGATCCAGAATTTCTACCATCCACATCGTCACCTCACCTTATTACACAGGCAGGACTAAGTGGTCTCGTGAGAGATTTGAATCTTTCGAAGAATCAGGCTGAACTTCTAGGATCTGGGCTACAAGGGTGGAATCTTTTTAAAAAGGGCACCAACATAACTTCATGTAGAAAGCGTGAGAATGATCTCATTACCTTTTTTCTACAAGTGATAGTATTGTGTTTTGTAATGTAGACAATTTAATGGAATCTTTGGGGGCATCAACACAAGCCGGAGGAATGGCGTCTCTTCATTGATTCCTCCAAATTAAGTTTGAAGGTAGTGCTTCTCCACAACGGAAATACTTCTGTCCCAATTGCACATGCGGTCCACATAAAATAAACATATGAGAATATGCGTATTTTATTTAGATCCATTAACTATACTAAATATAAGTGGAATATTTGTGGTGATTTAAAAGTTATAGGCCTCCTCCTTGGAATGCAGCCAGAGTACACAAAATATTGCTGTTTTTTATGCCAGTGGGACAGTCGCGCTAGAGACCGCCATTTTGTCTGTAAAGATTGGCCTGCCAGGAAGAGTTTTGTTCCAGGACAGACAAATATCTCCATTGAGCCTTTAGTAGATCCCAAAAAGTGTTATTGCCACCACTTCACATCAAACTGGGCTTGATGAAAAATTTGTGAAAGCTATGGACAAGAAGAGTGAGGCGTTTATTTATTTGAGGAATATATTTCCAATGCTAAGCGAAGCTAAAATCAGAGAAGGAATTTTTGTTGGCCCACAAATAAGGAAAGTTATGAAGGATACCAATTTTGACAGCATATTAAATGAGGTAGAAGAAGCAGTATGGGTAGGGTTGCCAGACGTCCCGTATTTTACGGGACAGTCCCGCATTTGATCCAAAAATCCCGCGTCAAAATCCCGCGTTCAAAATGTCCCGCAAAAAATATTTTTTAAGCAAATTTTTTAGGGATGAATTGATTTAGAATTTCAATATTATGTATAATAATTTCAACTTATTCACTATGTTTAATTGTTAAATATTATTGTAATAAAATTTTTCTAATTTTGTTTGTTGTAACCGTTGAAGAAATCGTTTCAACTTGAAAAAAATTTGGTCTTAAAAAAAATCCTCAGAAAATTTTTTGTCCCGCATGGGCATTTGAAAAATCTGGCAACCCTAAGTATGGGTGGCCTTCAAATCGGTTTGTTCAAACTTCCTTAGTAAAGTCAAGTCTGACGATTATGTTACTGTGGTGAATGAGATGTTAAGGTGCCATAAATCTATGGGTTGTAATATGTCCTTGAAGGTGCATTTCTTTGACTCATTTAGATTTCTTTTCAACCAATTTGGGCGCCGTCAGCGACGAGCACGGCGAAAGATTCCATCAGGAGGTAGCCATTGGAACGTAGAATTCCAGTATGTTGGCTGAATATTGCTGGTTTCTCATTAGGGAAACTCTCGAAAGTATGTACAAACGAAACATCAGCAAAAAGATTTTAATTGTTCTGATCTTGTAATAATTATGTTGAGGTATTCAATATTTCTAATCTGTATATAAGATTTTATTACACGTCCCTTCAAAACGGTGGGTGATATAGGTATTACGACATCAGTTTTGAACTCAGCGCATCCAAATTTATAATCACTTCGTTTCGTTTGAAGGACAGAAAAAGTTTGTAATTTTGTCGTGTAGTGATAAAATAATAGTTGTAGTCTGTAGAGAATAATGAAGAAAAATATTAGTGTATATACGAGGGTAATTCAATAAGTATCCGCACTTTTTATTTTCACAATTTTATTTTCACATCTGATAGATTATAAACACACCACTTCTCAACATAGTCTCCCTGTTTCTCAATACACTTAATCCGGCGATCTACAAGCTTCCTAATGCCATCACAAAAGAATGTTTTTGGCTGTGTGCGTAGCCAGTCATGCACAGCCTCCTTCAGGTCATCATCGCCTTGGAATCGCTGACCTCTCAAAGCGTCTTTTAGTGGTCCAAACAGGTAAAAATCCGAAGGTGCCAGGTCTGGACTGTAGGTTGGATGGTCGAGAACTTCAAATTTAAGTTCTTGAAGGCATTTTCTAGTCTGTGCAGCGGTATGAGGGCGCGCATTGTCGTGTAACAGAATAACACCTTCTGACAATCTCTCTCCGTTTTGTGCGAATTGCTTGCTTTAACTCATTCCGAAGCATGTCAGAATATGAATAATGATACTAATAACCTTGAACATTATCGAGAGCGTGGAACCACAGTAACAAGTGCATCGTATTCTGACATGCTTCGGAATGAGTTAAAGCAAGTAATTCGCACAAAACTGAGAAGGAAATTGTCGGAAGGTGTTATTCTGTTACACGACAATGCGCGCCCTCATACCGCTGCACAGACTAGAAAATGCTTTCAAGAACTTAAATTTGAAGTTCTCAACCATCCAGCCTACAGTCCAGACCTGGCACCTTCGGATTTTTACCTGTTCGAACCACTAAAAGACGCTTTGAGAGGTCAGCGATTCCAAGGCGGTGCATGACTGGCTACGCACACAGCCAAAAACATTCTTTTGTGATGGCATTAGGAAGCTTGTAGATCGCTTGTAGATCGCTAGACTAAGTGTATTGAGAAACAGGGAGACTATGTTGAGAAGTGGTGTGTTTATAATCCATCAGATGTGAAAATAAAATTGTGAAAATAAAAAGTGCGGATACTTATTGAATTACCCTCGTATAATTCTTTCGGAATTTTAGAGTAATTTCTTTTGCTGTTAATGTGAGGTACTGTATTGGAAATACTGTACAGGGTGTACATAAAGTCAGGATCTATTTTTGTGAAGCACTTGGAAATTATATGGAATTCAATCATAAAATGATAAAGTGGTAACATTTATTAAATAATTAAGAGTAGGATTCGACGTGACGCCCATCAGTATCCCTGCACAGCTCAAATCGTTCCGCAGCATTTCTAAACACATTCTGGAGCATTTGCGGGGTTATGTTATCTGCAGTAGTTCGTATACGTGTACGTAAGTTTTCAAGACTCGTAATCTTCGTCTGATAGACGTGCGACTCGATAAAGCCCCATGCAAAGAAATCTAAAGGGGTTAAATCTGGTCATCTCGCTGGCCAAGGTCTGTTGCTTCCGCGTCCGATCCAGCGATTTGGAAAACGTCCATTTAGATAATCCTGAACAATTTTGGCAAAGTGACAAGGAGCACCATCATGTTGATAGACGACGGGGATAGGATTGTTAGTACCGTCGTCTATCAACATGATGGTGCTCCTTGTCACTATGCCAAAATTGTTCAGGATTATCTAAATGGACGTTTTCCAAATCGCTGGATCGGACGCGGAAGCGACAAAAGACCTTGGCCAGCGAGGTCACCAGATTTAACCCCTTTAGATTTCTTTGCATGGGGCTTTATCAAATCGCACGTCTATCAGACGAAGATTACGAGTCTTGAAAACTTACGTACACGTATACGAACTGCTGCAGATAACATAACCCCGCAAATGCTCCAGAATGTGTTTAGAAATGCTGCGGAACGATTTGAGCTGTGCAGGGATACTGATGGGCGTCACGTCGAATCCTACTCTTAATTATTTAATAAATGTTACCACTTTATCATTTTATGATTGAATTCCATATAATTTCCAAGTGCTTCACAAAAATAGATCCTGACTTTATGTACACCCTGTATAACTTTACGTAACAGTAATGAATGATGTCTGAAAGGTTTTCACTTTTATAGAAGACTCCGCCTACGGAAGCGGGGCATGTACAAAATTGTACATCTCTCACCAGTGTATATTCAGAACGCTGGGCTAGAGACTGAATTGTTCAGTCAGAGACTGTTTCATTTCTTTCATAGGTTGACCAGTCAGAGGAAGGAAAATATTTTTATACTTGCTATCCGATAATATTTCGTTAGATATATTCTTAGAATGGTCTCTATAAATCATCTTATCAATTACTTAACCATTTTTTACTTTTTTAACAGAAAAGGAATTGTGGAAAAGTATTTCTTTTTATGTCATTTAATACATATTTTCTTTTTCCACATTTCCTTTTCCATTCCTAAATAATCCTTCAAGGAAAGATTATGATGTTATGACTTCTTAACGGATCCTCATTTATGACGTAAAATGTTTGGCTTTCCGTGTATGCGTAAGGAAAAATGACATAAAAAATTTATAGCAAGAGATTTTCTAGAACTCTGCGAAACTTCACAATTAATGTCTCGTGTGCGAATTACTACACTGAGCGGCAGAAAAATCGGCCCACTTGGAATATCGCAAAAAGCAAAAAGATGGGCAAGCTTTTGTTTATAAAAATTTTAAAATTCGAAAATATAGTCTATAAAGCAACCAAATGACGAGACAAAACAAAGTCAGCTGCGAACACACTAGCTGTAACGAATTTTAGACTTCTTTTAAGAATTCGACAATCTGAAATTAAGTTGCTCTTAGACTGCTAGTGCCACTTTTTTTCCACTAGTGGGAGTAGGCGTTTGCGTTTAGTACAGATAGACCTCTAATACTTTTGGGTTTCAGAATTGGACATTTACAATGGATTTGAGTGCCGTGAACGTCGCAAGAGTCGTCGCCCTAATTGAAGATGGTCGGAGCCAGCGTTACGTCGCCGATTCGTTAGGAATTCCAAGAACAACGAGGTGTCTACCAACGTTATGTGGACAGGAGAGTACACCCGAAGACAAGGATCTGGAAGATCGCGCTGCACATCTGCCCGTGACGATCGTTTCATCGTCTTTAGTGTTTTGCGAGATTGTCGCTTGACTGCCACAAACGTCCGCAATGAGCTGGAAAGGTCTCGAGACGTCAGTGTATAGGAGCGAACCGTTAGAAGGAGACTTATAGAAAGTGGCTTATGTGCTAGACATCCAGCAATGGGCCCGGAATTGCTCCCACACCACCGTAATGCTAGTCTTGCTTTCGTTCGTGAGCATGTCAATTGGACTATGGTCCAATGGGGACGAGTATTGTTCACGGACGAATCAAGATTTAATCTTCGAACATCCGATGGACGGGAAAGAGAGTAGAGAAGAACAGGAGAAAGATTCGCCCCGTGCACTTTTACGAAGAAGGTTGCCTTTGGAGGAGTCCACTTGACATGCTCACGAGCGAAAGCAAGACGAGCATTGCGGTGGTGTGGAAGCAATTCCGGGCCCATTGCTGGACGTCTAGCATGTAAGCCACTTTCTATAAGTCTCCTTCTAACGGTTCGCTCCGATACACTGACGTCTCGAGACCTTTCCAGCTCATTGCGGACGTTTGTAGCAGTCAAGCGACGATCTCGCATAACACTCAAGACGATGAAATGATCGTCACGGGCAGATGTGCAGCGCGATCTTCCAGATCCTGGTCTTCGGATATACTCTCCTGACTCCACATAACGTTGGTAGACACGTCGAACCGTTGTTCTTGAAATTCCTAGCGCATCGGCGACGTAACGCTGGCTCCGACCATCTTCAATTAAGGCGACGACTCTTGCGACGTTCACGGCACTCAAATCCATTGTAAATGTCCAATTCTGAAACCCAAAAGTATTAGAAGTCTATCTGTACTAAACGCAAATGCCTACTCCCACTAGTGGAAGAAAAAAGTGGCACTAGCAGTCTAAGAGCAACTGAATGTCACTGTCGAATTCTTAAACGAAGTCAAAAATTCGTTACAGCTATAGTGTGTTCGCAGCTGACGTTTTGTCTCATTTGGTTGCTTCATAGACTATATTTTCGAATTTTAAAATTTATAAACAGAAGCTTGCCCACTTTTTTGCTTTTCGCGATATTCCAAGTGGGCTAATTTTTCTGCCGCTCAGTATATTAACCTTGGATTTTCACTCATTTGTCATGCAAGTCATACTTGTAAGCCATGTTGAAAGGGGGATGGGGAGGCGCGAGGAAAAATAAAGTAAAAGTGGATATTTTCAATTTTATTCACTATCACTAAACCCGGTATGATATGTAAAATTAATTTTAAAAACATGCTTTGTACTGTAGTACTTTAACAAACTTTCATTTTTAATGGTACCTCAGTGAGTTCCATTTGCAGCCGAACTAAGAGGGGCGTTGGATAAAAGAAAAGAAAATTTGTGAAACGTTCTTCTAAGAGTCTAATTAGCGAATCGAACAGCATTTTATTAGCAAATCCATGCAACGAATATACAGGGTAATCCAGAAACTGTTCCCAGAAATAATTTGTTACATGAATATTTTTGGAACACCTTTTTCGGTAACCTTTAGGATGTCACAAATATCCGCATCCAACATCAACAATTTTTTCAAGCCCACATCCGCAGATACAGAAGCTAAATATCCATAACCGCATCCACGGATGTTAATTTTTTTAAATCTGTAGCATCCTTAATAACCTTATATTTTGACGAACCAATCCAATTCATTTTTCAGCGGCGTGGATGATAATCATTCAAGAGTGTCACAAACTGGCACAATGCTCAGGCCAGATAAACTCGGCCTATTGCGCTAATTCCTTTATTATTATTGCCAGCACCACCGGAAGTCGAACCCCTGACCTCAATGTCTTCACTTAGCTTTTAAAGAAACTGTATTACCCACTGAGCTACGGACGCTGGCTGTTAGCGGTTAACATCATTCTCTCTTCGTGACCTTTAGTTATACTGGTTAGGTTAAGTTAGCATAGGTTAAGCTAGGCTTATTGGGTTAGGTTAAATTATTTTATTAATGTTGATACAATGTCCCGTCGACCAAATGGGTATAGGTCCCTGATTTTATAGATCTGAGCACCGGTGGATTCAAGGGGGGTGCCGATGCCCCCCACACCCCCACATGGGAACTCAATAAATGTTTGATTTTCTTCTTAGTTCAACTAAAAAAGTTTATGAAGTTTGCGTTGAAGTATCTCGTTTTGAAAGCCAAAGTCTTCCTCCGAATCCTCTTAAACTTCAAGTTTGTGAAATTATAATTCTACCCCCCCCCCCCCCCCCCCCCCCCCCCCCCCCCCCGCCGCATGGAGAAACCCTGAATCCGCTACTGGATCCGGGTGCATAATTTATCAGAAGTAAGATACACCGCCAGTTTTATTTCCTCCCCGAAGCAACACAAATGCATCAGTTTCATACGAATTATAGGAAAAATATCGAAGATGGAGATTTAATTTTTATATACGCCAAAGTATAGGTTGTTCAAGGAACACCCAATTAGTCCCGCATTCTACGGATACTGTAAAGTTTAGGCCAAGCCTATATCATTAAACTTTACTCATTTGAAACTATTTTTATATTTGTTTAAGATAATTGAAATATAATATTAGAATTAATCGCATATGTATACATATACTCGTATACTGTATATACATAGGCTATATTCATATTGGAATGGCAGATTTCTGAAAAATGTAAATAAATATAGCAGAACCACAGCATTTTGTAGAGGCTATTACGTGACAATGGCGTGACCCTACACACCTTAAATTTTTTTAAGGCTTAAAATAAGTGAGTATTGCTCTTATATACAAATTTGGACAAAGACCCACACAATAAAGAAAATAACCCCATCCCACCCCAGTAGCAATTACATCACACCTAATAAAATACTTTGAAGTAAATAATTAGACATAAAATTAGCACCTACTGTACAGTACTTGGCAGAAAAAGATTTATGTAACCCGAATCAACATAGATTCAGAATGAAAAGATGGTGTTTGTCGCAATTTTTAGGCCACCGAGAGAGAATTTTAGGTACGGTACTCTTTTTCAAAAGAAGAAAATATATATAGTAGTGTGTTGATATTACAGAATGATGTCAACACACTATACATTATATACGTGGGCTGAAGAAAATAATACGAACTTCATTGACGTCAAATTCCAGTTGCGAAGATATAATAAGAATACAGAACGAAATAGTCCTGAAACGAGAGAAAGCAGTAACACGCAAATAATACCGAAACACGAGGTCAGAGATTTCAGAGTAATAATGTCAACAAACGCAGAATTCAGCATTAAAACAAACATATCAGGAAAAATTAATAGGAGTCTTATGGAGGGGTTTTCGTAGAAGAGCAAATATCATTAAATTGAATTGAATAACCTTCATTAATAATAAAATAAACAATTGTGAAGCTGGACTATTTATTTTATTTAATTTGGCACTTAATTTTTATGCTTTACTGGGCTCTTATTAAACATAAAACACAGTTATTATTATTATTAATAATAATACGTAAATCATAAATAGGTATTATTAATTACGGTATGTATTAATCTTAAATTATCATTATCGATATAACAAATGCAAAGTCATTATGTTATAATAGTTTCAGACCAACAAAGACCCTAGGATGCACTCATTGTTGGTCTACCTAACTGTGGTTGTAGTTGTGTATTGCGCATGTCCTCCGTGGTGGCGCAGGGGACCTACAATTTTACGTGGGTTCCGAACCACAAGAACCTTAATTTTACTATCTTATTAAACTATACCCAATCTATCAACATATGCGTCTACTGTAATCGATTTTTAAACATGTTTATAGACGTGCTACTAATTACGTCTACCAGCAAGTGTAGTCAATTTTAACTCCTTAAGCCTATCCTCGTACGACTTCGATCTAAGCGACGGAATCATCTTAGTTGCTCGTCTTTGAACTCTTTCGAGTTTATCTATATCTTTGTGCATATGCGGATTCCAAAATTGGATTGCGTACTCCAAATGGGGTTTAACTAATGATTTATAAAGAGGAACAATAATATCCCGCGATTTGTACTAAAAATTCCTAGCTATAAAACCTAGCACCTTGTTCGCCTTAGTGATCGCTGCTGTACTTTGTTTCGCCACTTTTAAATCACCAGTGACGATAACTCCTAAATCTTTTTCCTGTTCTACCCTTGCCAACTCCTTCCCTGATATACTGTACGCAAAATTACCGTTACGCTAATCTATATGTAAAATTTTGCACTTATCGACGTTAAATCTCATTTGCCATGTGACTAACCAATCAACGAGTTTGTTAGATCTTCCTGGATTTTACCTTTATCTTCATCATTAATTGCCCTACCACCCAACTTCGTGTCATCTGCAAACTTTGAAACTGTACTGACTAGGTCGACATCTAAATCGTTAATATATATTAGAAAAAGCAAGGGGCCCAATACAGAACCCTGAGGCACGCCACTCGCTACACCAGCCCAAGACGACTCCGCTCCATGAACGACCACCCTCTGTTTCCTATCTCGCAACCACTCTTCTATCCAATTTATTACTACACCCCTGATTCCATGAGCCTTAGTTTTTTCAATGAGTCTTTTGTGCGGTACGGTATCAAACTCTTTTTGAAAATCTAAATACACTACATCTACCGCCCGATGACTATCGTAAACTTCAACCACGCTTTGAAAAAATTCTAAAAGATTAGTTAATCAAGATTTGTTTCCCCTAAAACCGTGCTGCGTATTTCTAATCAAGTTATGCAATTCTAAGCGTTTGACTATACGATCCCTAATTATTGATTCCAGTAGCTTACCTACAACAGACGTTAAACTGATTGGCCTATAATTTCCCGCCGCACCTTTATCGCCTTTCTTAAAAATAGGTGTTACATTTGCTAACTTGAAATTATCTGGTACGCACCCCTCAGAAATAAACCCATTAGAAATCTTTGTTAGTGGCAAAACAATGCTTTCTTTTAATTCTTTTAGTTGTATGGGATATATGGAATCCGGCCCCGGTGATTTACGCATTTTCATTTTATCAATATAGCGCATTATTGAAGGGATTATACCAATACTATACAAAAAAAAAATCAATTTTATATATGAGAGATAAGAACTAAACAACCACAAGACATGTCTTTACTATTGTTTTTCATTTCTCGTGTGTAATCTAGGATTAATCCAATGAAAATGGGTAGTTTTTGAGATGAAGACAATCTAAATTGAAGTACATAACATATAACATGCTTTGATCTATTTCTGGTCTGGTACGAGTGGATTTCTTGATGAGTTACAAAATATCTATTTACCCATTGTAAGTTAGTGATTTTGTTCTTACACTCGTAAATAAAAATAAAATGTGCCAGTTTGGTTACATCATCGAGCTTTAGTAGTTTTAACTCTTTAAATAATGCACTAGAGTGAGTAAGGAAATCAGCATCAGATATTTAGATAATAACCTCATTGCTCTTTTTTAGATGACGAAGATACTGTTTAAAGCAGTGGTGCACAAACTTTTTTGATGTGAGGGCCAAACCAACCATCTGTTTTATATGTAGGGGCCAGATATATAGATATTCTATTTTTTATAAATATGCATTTTTATAACCAGGGGTAATATTTCAGATTTTTCACTTTTTCATTGAATTGAAAAGACCCGTTGGGCCACTGAAAAGACCGGTGGGGGCCACATTTGGCCCGCGGGCCAGGGTTTGCTCATCACTGGTTTAAAGCGTTGTTAGCGGAATTTCCCCAAACAAAGGTGCAGTACGTTATATAAGGAAGAACAAGAGTATGATACAGAGTTAATAATACTTGTTTAGGGACATATTTCTAAGTTTTAACGTTATAGCAACGCTCCTTGAAATCTTTTTCGCGATATAAACTACATGATCATTTATTGCAAATTCTTATCTAGCATTACACCAAGAAATTTTTTTGCAGTACACTCCTTTACAGCGATTTCATCAACATTAAATTCGTCAAGATACACATTTCTTTTATTAGTAAAGATCATTAAATTTGTTTTACTGATATTTATGAAGAGTTTATTGGTAGTCAAATATTTTATTACAATGATAAATTCTGATTTAAATATATTCTTAGCTGAATTAACATCTTTGGAAAGAAAAAGACACAGTTGTATCATCTGCAAACATTATGAAGTTAAATATATCAGATGAACGTGGAAGGTCATTTATATATATTAAAAATAACAGTGGCCCCAAAACTGAGCCCTGTGGCATACCATTTTGACAAGCGCTTTAGTTGAGTAAACCTTATTTACTGATACAAAATTATATCTATTCGACAAATAACTTTCAAGCCAATCACTGATTGCTCCCTAAAAGCCGTAACAATATAATTTGTTAAGTAGAATATTATGGTCTATTACATCAAATGCCTTACTCACATCCATAAGTATTGATATCATTATTTCGTTGTTCTCTTTAACTATATTTACATTTTCCATAAGATTTAAAATAGCCATTTCCGTTGTTTTATTATTACGGAAGCCATATTGATTTGGAGATAATAAATTGTAGGATTCTAAATATCGCTGCATTCTACTTTTTACAATTTTTTCAAAAACTTTGCTGAACACAGATAATGAACACACCGGCCTGTAATTTGTTGCTAGGGTAGGATCACCCCCTTTAAAAAGGGGCGTTATACAACCAGTTTTTAGCATTGATGGGAATATTCCTTTGGAAATACTTTGATTGATAATTTTAGCCAAAATTACAGATATCTTATCTTTAACAAGTTTCAATATTGGTACAGGAATGTTATGAATGTTATTTTTTTTATTTTTTTATTTGCCAATAATATTCTGGACCTCAGAAGATGTAGCAGGAACAAAAGAAAATGAATTTAGTGGGCTGGGTGGCATATATTCTAGAGGTGAGTGATCATTATTTAGTAACTGTGAACGAAGCTTATCCGCTATTGAAGTAAAATGAACATTTAAAGAGTCTGCAATAGAAGTATCATCGGTAATTTCTTTATTATCAACATTTAATTTCTCTATTGAATTTTTCTTAATTTGTTTTCCGAGAAGACTGTTTATGGTTGTCCAAGTGTTTTTCATGTCTCTTTTATGTTTGGAAAATTGCTTGTTATAATAGTTATAGTTTGCAATTTTGATTATTTTAGTTAATTTGTTTCTATATTGAGTATATTTTGTACTTTAGGAATTTTGCTTTGTAATTGCAATTTGTATAATTTATCTGTTCTTTATTGAAGTGATAATTCCTGGAGTGAGCCATAGATTTCTGACACTTTTGGGCAAAACTGTTTTCCTTTTCAAAGGAAAGCAAGTATTAAAAATATAGAATAAGGTATGGAAAAGGTATGGACAAGTTCGGTACTTTCAGTAATTGGGTATTGTTCTGTTCTCATATGCCCGTTCAGGAAACGAGATACTACATCTATTGAGTCCCTACAAAGAACGCTCACTAAAATAACAGAAGCAGAAAGTGAAAACACTGGACAAGACTAAAATTTCTGGAACTACAGAAGTTTGACAAAAGTAAATAGACACGTTTGGTTTTTTTTTCTTAACATTTTTTATTTAATTATAAAAGTCAATAAATACGAGTAGTAACAAATTAATTGAATCACTAGATTTAAAATCGTGTTCCTTTTCTCTTTGCATTTATAGATTTAATAAATTTGCTATTATTTATTGACTTATAATAAAGCAAAAAAATATTTTGAAAAAAAAAAAGGGGTCTCTATTTACTTTTGTTAACCCACTGTATATTCTTTGCAAAAAAAGACGTCGTGAACGATACATGATAATACACGTGTAGAGCATGTTTAAAAAATCATTGCCTGAAAAAATTAAATAAAAATCTACTGTAGTGACAAGACCGAGATTTTGTTAAATCCTATTCCAAGTACAAGAGGAAAGGGAGCTCTGAAAACAAGGATGGGAAATACTCGGTTTTATAGGCCCAAAACTGTTTAATATCCTACCGAAGGAGCTGCAGAGCCTACAAAACATTACTTTAGCTATATTCAACAAAGGACTTGATAAATGCCTTAGTCAAGTCCCTGGCCAGCTTTGCGTGGCAGGTCATGAAAGCAAGATGAGAACTGAAAGTAACTCCCTTATCAAATTCCATAAACGAAGACGGATGCTGCTGAAGGATTGGTCGCGAAGCAGTTTTAAATTCTAAAATTACAGAAGTGTACAGGCCTGGATCCAAGATTTATATCAGTGGGGGGGGCAAGCAAATCTATTTCAAAGATTAATAAGCCAATGACAAAAAAAAATGTATACCTATTCTTTAATCTTACATATTGAAGTGAACACACATACACAGTTGACAAACGTACGAAATACAGTACATTGTTACATATACCTAGAGGCTAGAACGAAATCACACCAAACAAGTGCAAGGTACATTCATATATACTGTAGGTATAGTACAGTACTTTGCAGATAGGTACATCTCTAAGAATGTCGTGTTAAAAAATGCGTGAATGCTTGCACACAATTAGGAATTATAAAATCCACCATATTCACTAAATCGATAACAAACAGCAAAATATGCTCGAATTTAATATATAAGTATACAAGCAAATAATATCCACAATTACAGCTTTAAGAATATATAAATAGAACTCAACATAAATTTACAGCAAAAATTAATTATTTACACAAAAATTCAATTCAATGACCAAAGCTAGACGACGTAACGGCCAGTCACCCTCACTCAATCTAATCTTGAAGAACATCAACCAGTTCACAAGATCTCAACATCGCTGTGACATTTGGGAACAAAGTGGCCGGTGTATGCTGAATGTTTCCACAATAGAACGTGCTTTGGAGTGTCTAAGTAGTTCACTTTGCTTCCCAGCACTGTAATTCGGCTTGTAGTGACAAGGGTGCCGGAATGTCAGGGTGGCCGTGGTCTGTGTGTGTGTGTGTGTGTGTGTCGCTACAAAAATCTAAAAATTTCTGCTAAAAGAAAAATATGAAAATAAAAATTGGAGCAAATTAAAAAACAATAAAAAAAATGGTATTTTAAGGTAAATAAATTATGATTGCGTCACTTTGTTCGAATTGAGGTAAAGAAATTTCTTCATTGGAAGTGTCACCAAACGTTGTCATGTGATGAAATAGTGATGATACGGTCTCTTTGTGAAATCACAAGCGATTTACATAAAGAGGAAATTTCAATTTAAACAAATTTCATTCTGAATTACAATAATTCATTCTTAAAGTATATATATATAAATATATATGATTCAAACCCACAAGGAAAAAGAAAAAATTATTCCAAGACTTTTCGTTTATTCAACAGTACATCTCGTCAGGGAATTCCTGACCTGACGAGGTGTACCTTGGAATAATTTTCTTTTTCCTTGCGGGTTTGCATTATTCATTCTTTTCACGTGTATAAGTGAAATTCATCCCCCGTACACACACACACACACACACACACAGTTTACATAAAGTCGAGCATCATAACAATAAAATGTTGTCAGTAAACTTTGCCTGTGATAAAAATAATCAGTAAAATGGGAGAGAAACTGTTACAGCGTCTCAGGTTATTTATTTATTATTACGAGCACCAACAGGAGTCGAATCCCCGACTTCAGTATCTTCACTTCGCTTATAGGGAAACGATGTTACCACCTGTCTGCCACCACTGGCCTTTACCTATCACACACACACACACACGGGGTAACTCTCTCAGAAAATTACTATGATGGAATTTTCAAGGGAGACTGATCAATTCGAGAAAAATAAATTAGATGATTGATAAGCCTCACTGAGTTGTCTCCAAATTATATATATATATATATATATATATATATATATATATATATATATATATATATATATCAGGGTTTTCCCCATATTGGGGACTTTTGAGGCATTCTTCACTAAAAATTTCGTAACTTGCCACTAATGAATTGAGAGACAAGTAGAGAAAACATTTTTTGTCATTGAAAAAGTTTTTGATGGTTTTAATTTATAACTTTTTTCCCGGGTAATGTAACAGTTTTTTTTTATTTTCTGAGCCATCATAAGCCTTGGAACCAGGTTGTAATGTAATAATAGTGTCGAGATTTAAAATCTTACCTCCATGGTTATTTAACCCTTTCTTGCATCGTGTTCAGTATACTGAACATTTAAAATGACCTACTGTCCCTTCATATATATTTTATTTTCCAAGAAATTTGATTTTAAATTAAAGAAAATGACTAAGATTACATATATTTTGTTCAGTTTACTGGACAAAATGTTGAAGCACCTTACACATGTATGTGAAAATTTTTAGAAAATTTTATTTTCTGCTATTTGTTATTCAGTTAAACATTTTGGTTATATATATATATATATATATATATATATATATATATATATATATATATATATACAGGGTGGGCCGTAAGTTTCCATACATAGGAAAAATAAACATTTTTTTATGGACAACCATTTTTATTTATATAATATGCTCTACATGGTTGCCATTGTTTTGAAAACACATTTCAATACGTGTTCCCCACTGTTGATGAACACGCATTAGCACAGTTGACGTTATGCTTGTAATGGCGTTGGTGATACGTTCCTTTAGATGATTTATGTCTCGTATCTTTTCCTGATACACCATGGCCTTCAAGTGCCCCCAAAGATAGAAATCAAGGGGGGTGAGATCTGGGGATCTGGGAGGCCACTCCACAGGACCACGCCGACCAATCCAAGCATCCGGAAACTGCTGCTGCTGATCCAAATACCGACGCACGTGAAGACCATAATGAGGTGGAGCTCCATCTTGCTGGAAGTAAACTGGGAAGTTACCTTCCTCGTTTAGCAGGGATGGGAAAATCTCTTCTTGCAACATGTTAAGATACCTTTCGGCATTAAGATTTCCACTGACAAAAATTGGTCCAATAATTCTGTCACCCCATATCCCGGCCCACACCATCACTTTACCGGCACCTTGCATCTTCGTCGGACTCAGCCAGTTAGGGTTAGCATTACTCCAATAACGTATGTTTTGCCGATTAACCTCTCCATTGACGTAAAAATTTGCTTCATCAGTAAACAAGATCTTACGTCAAACGCATATTCTTAGGGTATCTGAAACATAAAAACAAACGTTTAATTTTTCCTATGTATGGAAACTTACGGCCCACCCTGTACACGTATATAGAGCCAAAATGTTTAATTGACTAACACATACCAGGAAATAAAAAAAAATTTAAATGTTTCCTATACACGTGTAAGGTGCTTCAACATTTTGTCCAGTAAACTGAACAAAATATGTGTAATCTTTAGTTAAACACAGTCTAAACGTAGTATGTTCGATAATAAATAATTGAGGAGTCCCGCGTCTTAAAGTATCTAAACGCCAAAATTAAAATTCGCCAGAAATCGCCTCCAAAGTTCAGCAATATTCTCGCAATAGTATCTCTGTTATTAATTGAGCTAGAACGTTCATTTTTGGCTAAATTAGAGTTCTAAGTATGCTAATGAAGATGTTGATGAGTTTTTGGAATAGATTTTCATATTTTATATTTTATATATATTTTTTAATTTTTTTTATTTTCTTATTATGCCGAACTTTGGGTGCGATTTCTGGCACAGAATGATTCCATTGATTTTTCATCACTATCACTAACACGGTGAGACATTGCTGCACACGTTAATAATAGTTAGAAGCCGGGTGAATAGAATAATCCACGCAATATTCAACAATATGAGCACGAACGCAGGACGCCTGCTAACAGCAACGCGAGTCTTAAGGTACTGGCGGGATGTTTGTGTCGTGTCCCTCTCGGCGCGTGGAGCGGGTGGCCAATCAGAAAGCAGAGCGGCGTGGCTGCCATGTTTTCATTAGCTCGCGCTCCCCTGCTGTTCCCGCCACCCAGACACCGAGCGTCCCATCCCCACCCCCATCACCTCCAACTAGTTGAACGGATATTGGGGCCTTAAGACGCGCAAGTAGTTTTCGCCTGTGGTGGCGCTTAGGTACTTTAAGACGCGCGACCCCTCAATATACAAAACCAGTATTTGAAAGTACCACAGGAATAAAATGTTCCAATACTTTTTATGAGCTCATCTTAATCCTGTTGGAGGTTTGTTCTCCAGGTGAAAGTTATTTTAATATTATTACGAATGGATTATTAAAGTAATGAATTATACTGACTAATTTATGCTTTTTTGAAGGATTTTTTTGTGTAAGAGTATCCTACTGGTTATGTTATATAGACTATACCAGCGATTCCCAGCCTGTGGTGGTTCGCGGAGTTCTTTTACGCGGTATACTAAAAAGGGTTTTAATGCGCAGCTTCCTAACGTTCAGACCATGTGGACTCGCGCTGCGCTCTTTGCTTGTTACGCATAAATTTTTGAGATTTAGAATTAAAGTTTGTGGTTTAAAAATACAAATTTTATTTAACGAACAAAAAAGGTTCAAATTTCGTCAGAAAAAAATATTTTGTTCGTAAAACTTGCCTCATTTTACCACGAATAGCGAATTCTGAAAATACTGTAAAGTTTCATATTTTTTAATATTTTTATATTACATAAATTTTTTTTTTATTATTTTACATTATACATTACATTTTTAAAAATTAATGTAAATTTTGTGTGAATTGGGTTTATTGAAATGTGTTTCTACTTATTTTCATATCTGGTTTTTTTTTTTGTTTTTGGTATATGGCAGTATACAACCATTAGAGTGGTTACTGGTTGACACGTTACATACTAGTCTATTTCAAACCAGTAAAGGATACTTTTGAGCTAAAACACCCTTTTGACAACCTCCTCCTCCTCCTCCTCCCCCACCCCCTTAAAAGAAATCGATGTATCATTAATCAATAAATGATTTATATTTTAGGATCCATTCATGATAATAGTGAAATAACTCGGTTAAAATGTAATATTTTACATTAACTAATAATGTTACGATTAAAAATGTAAACTTATTTGTTACTTTTAAAATCAGTTATGGGAGACCGTCCTCTGCGTCCAGACTATATAGCGACCCCTTGGTTCGGATCCCGCGTAAAGTTGTAGGTTCCGTCCGACATATGACATCAGATGTTGCGAAGGAAGTTAAACATATACAGGGTGTCCCATAAGTCCGGTCTCAGAGGAAAATTTATTTTAACTTAAATTCACAAAAGTAATATATTAGAACTAAAACAAATGTTCAAAATGATGTCTTGTTTTGGGACCTTTTCTTTTGTTGCAGGTAAATAACACGCAATGGCTAATATGGAAGCGGGTTTTACTGAACTGAACCTCGTGAGGAAAAGGCGGAGGCCTTTTCCTCACGAGTGTAACTCACTTCCATATTAGCCATTACGTGTTATTCTACCTGCAACAAAAAGAAGGTCCCAAAACAAGACATGAATTTGAACATTTGTTTTAGTTTTAGTTTTAATGTATTACTTTTGTAAATTTAATTTAAAATAAACTTTCCTACGAGACCGGACTTATGGGACACCCTGTATAATACACTTCGAAAAGTATTTAAGTTATTTGGGCCCAAATTGGTTGTCATCCAAGTTTCGTCCGTTTAAGTAATTCAAATGATCTCTCCCAATTCAGTCGTGATTCCTATGTCCTTCCTCGTTCAAGAATGAGAAATACTGAATGAGGTCATTCTCAAGTTGGGCTATTTTCACTCGCTTGAGGGTTCCTTACTTTTAGGTATATATATATATATATATATATATATATATATATATATATATATAAAATACCCATCAGGACCTCAATTACGTCATGATCTCTCTACCATTTCGCAAATCTGGAATTTCTATTTCGATCATTCCCACTTGCGTACCGCGGATGTGGAATGGATGCGGGTTTTGGAGTTGTTTAACCTCTATGGTAACGGCAAAGATCTTGTGATGGGGGAGACGTACAGCTTCACGTGGGATACGAATCACGGCGGCTACATCATCTGTACGCGTAGGACGGTCCCCCATCCAACTACAACCCAGACCCATTTTTCGCTTAACTTCGCTGATGGTAGAGGAAGTGATGTTGCAACAGCGGCCACGAAATACCCCGATAGGAATGGGTATGGGAAATACTTTTTCCTTAAGATTAGTGCGTATACGTGGCCATCCTGAAAATTATATTTAAAAAAATCCCTATTTTTTAAAAGTACCGAAGTACTGTAACAATTTCAAAACTTATATTTTGACCCAGAATTGGGTTAAAATAACAGTAGATTTTAGAGCGTACTGCAGCAGTACTTTATCCTGGGTTATATATTTCGTACAAGTACGCACGTATGGCTAGTACGAGCTAAAGTTTTGGATGGCGCTGTGGGTGTAGGTGTTTGTTCTTGTATGTCCCACAGCAACACAAATAGTAGTCATACATACAATACATAGATTTTAAAATATTTCGAATCGCGTAACTTAAATACAATTAAATTGATCGAACCCTTCATCCCATTTTCAGCATAAATTCTTCACAGTTTGATTCGATTTTCTCTCTGAAGTTGTATTCATTAGTTATTTTTCACTTATTTAACGCTGAGTATCTTATAGAATGGAACTCTCTGGCGGCGGCATTGGCATTGCTAGGTTTGGCACAGTTTCCACTTCACTTTTCACCCGACTCTCTATCGGAAAAGTGTCAACAAACAACCTCTTCAGTAAATTGCATATTTGAAATTATATACATACATATATATACAGAGTGGCGCCAAAGTCAGTAATCAAAGGAGCCAAAGAGAATGGATCTTTTCCGTTCTATGGCCATTATTTTTAAATAAAAAGTATTTTTCAGTTAAAAAAGTTGTAATTTATAATTTTTTAGTTAAAAAATTTAGAATTTATGCAATGATGACCTTTCAACACCTGACTTTTTTAAATTATAAATTTTGAATTGAAAAGTAATTTTTATTCAAAAATAGTGCGGGGAAAAGATCCATTCTCTCTAGCTCCTTTCACTCCTGACTTTTGCGCCACCCTTAATATATACAATATATATATACATAGTATAATGTGTGTGTGTGTGTATATATATATAATGTAAAATATAATATCCGATATCGATAGAAGGGTTTACCGAAACATTTTATCGGAACATTTTCGTTTAGGCAGCCTTGCGCGATTACTTTCCACTCTGTCATCCCCATTCCTGAGAATTCCAAATCTGGGAAAGAGTTTCCGTGACGCAGTCTCTCTCTCTCTCTCTCTCTCTCTCTCTCTCTCTCTCTCTCTCTCTCTCCTCTCTCTCTCTCTCTCTCTCTCATATATATATGATGAAAATAACCACGAAAGAAAAAGAAAACACGAACTATTACTCAAGCGGTTTCGTCTAATGACATCCTCAGGAACACTGAAATTAATAAGTAGGTTTCGGATTTTTGCATATTTGCATACGTGCATATGCAAATGCATATTTTAAGCTTTTTTAGCGAACGTGCATATTTCTAGGGTTTTTTGTTTAAAATGCGTATTTTGGGAAATAATCATGAAATTATAAGTTTTTGTTCTGATGTCATGATAATAATTTAATAAAACACGTGACTAGAGCAAAACATTGTATAAATAAAGCCTGTAAATTAATCCGTTAAAATGTTCGAATGGTATTTATTAAGGCGTCGAACCAGAAGGAGAAGTTCCGACAGGTTTCTGCTAACGTGCCGTTTCCTCCTTCACCAGTAGTGACTAGATGGGGAACGTGGATTGAAGCGGCATCGTATTATGCCGAAAATGTTGAGCTAATCAAGAAGGTTGTTGTTGATACGTTTGACCCTGAGGAAGCTCAAAGCATCAAGGTAGCGCGAGATATCCTGAAGAAGAAAGGCTTATGGGAAGACCTTACTTACATCCGAGCCAACTTAGGACGCGTATCATCGGTGATTTTGAAGTTAG
Organism: Bathynomus jamesi; assembly: GCA_023014485.1. Taxonomy (NCBI): domain Eukaryota; kingdom Metazoa; phylum Arthropoda; class Malacostraca; order Isopoda; family Cirolanidae; genus Bathynomus; species Bathynomus jamesi. The sequence goes on along the minus strand of JAJOZX010006211.1, from coordinate 8,724 downwards.
AGAAGAAAGGGTTGTCGCCAGTGCTGTGCTCGTTACTTTATAACTGTAATGCCGTTACCGTTACTACAGTCTAAATGTAACGCCGTTATCGTTAGTTACCATTTTTAAAAAGTAACGAGTAACGGCACCGTTATTCGTTACCGTCAGTTTTAATGAAATGTAAATATATATATGCATAGGTATATTATAATTTATATATACATAAAATATTATATTATATAAACATTCGCTTGTGCGAGTATGTGCTGGTTTGTATCCACTGGTTAATGCATAGGCTATGAAGTCTGTGCATGCCTTCATTGCGTTGTTATGACTTATAAGGCATAATATTTTCAAAAATGTGAAACAAAATTACTGCAAGATTTATTACTAGGAATTGCAACATAACAGAGGATGTAGCAATTGTAGCATATTAATGATACTAATTCACTAATGCTAGAATATACCAGGAAAATTAAGTTTAGCGTTGCAAAACAATAATACAAAATACTAAAGAAATGAATCAAATGAGTTATTGTGCATGGCAATGATAATTGAAATTTATTAGCTAAATATACAAACTAAGAACTATTATTCAAAAGATCTTTATTGGCCTTTAAGAAAACAAGCTTCTCAAAAGTTGCATCTAAGAGCGAGCCTCGTTTTGGACGCAGTATATCCTTCCCTACTGAAAAAAAACCCCGCTCAACAGCGGCACTAGATAGTATAGGAGTGTTAAGTTTAATAAACATATTTTTAAAGTTAGTGGATGGGAAGGATACAGAGCTAACGTGCCGTGAAGGCCCAGATGAGAGGAATGACGAAACCTCTGTTGAACTTAGATGAAGTTAGGTCCCTCCCTGCTCCAGGGTTCTTCGCCTTTTTACTTTGACAGTGCTGTCAGTGTAGGGGGAGAGGGTGGATGGGGGTAGGCTGCCAGCATGCCAACAGCCAACATGCACACCTCGCTCATAGTGAAGGGACAAATTTTTAACGGTTAATGAATAATGAGTGAGGATCGAAAGAAACTAATTGCGAGCTACGATAAAAAAGTAACGAGTAACGACTAACGAATGTATTTCCCTAAAAAAGTAACGTCGTTACTGAAGGAGTTACTTGATTTGAAATGTAACGCCGTTACCGCTGTCATTACTAAAAAAGTACCGCGTTACGTAACGGCCGTTACTTGTAACGCGTTACTGCCCAGCTCCGGTTGTCGCTAATTAGCAGTGTCGATCTAGTGAA